>OY804554.1:26385386-26738730 GCA_963680865.1 Spergularia marina | reverse complement strand
CTCTCGGGTGTATGTTCTCCGAAAAATAATAACATACACCCGACAATCATATGTACTCCCTCCATTTTATTAGGTTCTTTGCATTTGGTTTGAATATGTGAGAAAAATTTAAACTAAATGCAAAGAACCTAATGAAATGGAGGGAGTAGTACTTTTCTCTCTCTTTCTCCCCTTCCTCCCTCTACCCCAAAAAACCCCCAAACACAGAGCCTTCGTTTTCGGGCTGGGGGTGGCCATTATTGGCCATTCCCAGCCCGATTTCTTTCGATTTCTATGTTTTTATACTTGGTTGTCTCTAGTTTGTGTAGTATAAATAATTTTCACTTTTGGTATGGGAGTGATGGTTCTTCTCCTTGTATAGGAGTTCTTGTTTCTCATTTTGTGAGTTGTTTCTTTTTTTGGTTGTTAGATCCGAATTTTCGATTTGAGATCGGTTTTTCAGATTTATCACTGGGAATGGCGTTTTGGAGCTTTTATGGTCTTCTATACTCCGGCAATTTCTACATCAAGATAGTTATACCACATCTCGAAGTGCTTTTCTCCGCCCCAAAAGATGTGACGACATCTAAAAGTTACGTTGGATTCAAATCCATGGACAAGGAGCTGCGTTTGAGCTGTTGTTTATTTAACTGCTTTGATTGTAAAATTTGTAGTAGTCTCTTGGATATACCTTGTTGTAAGTGTCGTTTGGTTATCTTTCAATGAGAACTTATTATTCCCTAAAAAAAAAAAAAAACCAATCATATGTAGTAGGAGCCTAGGAGGTCGTTGAGTATTTTGTTATAATCAATGAGCATTTTGTTGAAAAAAAGGAGCATTTAATTGAAATCGATACACATGTATTTTACTAAATTAGTGATCAGTTGAGGAGTGAATACGGTTAACGGGATTTCCATCATTGGACGTGAAGTCGTGAACGTCAATTCCTTCATACTCTACCATCAAGTTACCCCTACTTAGTTCCGTCTTGTATATTATTATTATAATTGGGAATTTATTAAGATTTTTAGTTTAAGGTATGAGCAAAATGAGCATATATATTGAGGACATTCTAGAAATCGTTGAGCAATTAATTTAAATCATTGAGCATGTTTTTTGGGGTGAAACCCCAGGGCAATAATATTAACATACGAATGGATGCTTCAAATGTAGTATTACATAAAAAGACAATGAATAGGAGTCGAAAACGGTCATAGAATAGTCTGTATCCCTAGGATATGATCAGGGCCGGCCCTAAGGGTAGGCCGGGGGTGCGACGACCTAGGGCCCACGACCAAAAGGGGCCCCATCTGATGAGCTATACAGTAGTTATATAAATTAAGCAGCAATATATTATGTAATGATATTCATAGCATACTGGTAGTGGATGCTACATTCTTGTGTATGGGCTTGGGTTCGATTCCTGTTTCCCACACTTGCTGTTTTTTTTTCTTTTTTCTTTTTTCAATTTACTATCACCTCTTTGTTCATTTTTCTTTGGCTAATTACTAAGGATTTCTTTGTTCCTTTTTCTTTGGCTAATTATAAATGGTTCCCTTGTTTTTGTTCCTTTGTGTTTTTAATCACCATATTTCCTACTCTTTCAATTCATAACCAAGTTTTAGTCCTATATTGACACGCTAAAGAATCATGCAACTCACTATACTTAATATAAAAATAATAATTTCCATCGAAATACAAATGCTATACTCCCTCGGTCCAGATTAAACTTCCAATCCTCTTTTTTAAGGCTTTGACTTTGTTTTCCCCATTTCTAAAATATTACGTTTTTTGTCGAGTGAATAATTATGGAGGCAAGATAAAGATGTTGGTTATAACTAGCTTTTAAATTTATTTGCTAAATGAATCATTAAGAATTATTTATTAGCTTTCCTTTTAAGGTGCGCAAAAGGTAGCGGGAAGTTTAATCTGGACCGAAGGGAGTACATTTTAATGACTCTAACGTAGTTGATTCCGCGATTTAACTTATTTAAAAGCGACTATACCCACACTCAAAAAAAAAAAAAAATTCACTCCCAATCCTAAGAAAATTTTTACGAGAATTGCCGGAAATTTGAGCATTTAGGGGCCCATAATAGTAATTTCGCACTAGGGCCTCTAAAATATCAGGAACGGCCCTGGATATGATCATCTCATCTCGGAACCTAGAGAAATGACGGCCACAGGACATGGGAATTTTCCGGTAACGTGTCCCAAGAAGACGTGTTAGGGTCAAATACAATCCCAACCGAATCATCTTTCGGCGAGGAAAAGTTGACCCCAATAAGAAATAGAAAACCCCCGGCAATCACCAATTTATAATATCCAATGCAATAATGATTTGTTTGTGTATAACGTTTTTTAATTATTCGAATAATTAATGGGTGCACATTAGAGGAAAAAAATTAGGAGAACAACGTGAGACTTGTCAAAATTTGTTTATTAGTCACAACTTTGCTTTTCAAGACCCGTAACCCACTAATTTTGGGTTTAGAACATGCTATTTTGGAGTCATGTACCCCTGTTTTATGAGTAGTGTAAGTGGATGATAACATAAGAGAAATAAATTTAGGTAGTAAAAGAAAGTTATATGACATTAGTAATGACTCATTCTTGTATTATAATTGGTTGTGTTCTATGCTCAACCAATATGACCTAAAAAAAAAAAAAAAAAGTTGATGTACATGAAAAACAAAAAAAAAAAAAAGAATATATAACGTTAGACATGTCAAAGTCATTTCTTTTTTAGTTGTGAACTCAATTTTGACCATTGCCCACTATTTTTGGGTCAGCAACCCGTTTATATGACCTCTGGGGCAATGAGTCATATAAACTCAAATTTGTTTTCACACATATATTTAGGGTCAAATTTGATTCAACCCGTTGATTTGTAATTGAGTTAAGACGAATATAATCCAAAACGGGTTCGTTGAATATACACAATTAGTGTAAAATTTCAAAAACTATATCTACATTTAGTCTTTGTTTAAAGGACACTTGTTGGTGAACGCCTCCTTTTTGTTCCCTCTAATCGATACGCGATAATAAGAAAACCAATTGATTTCCCTTTAGCTTTGGTGTAATGGTAAGTAAGTGTTCCAATATCAATTCTAATTTAAATTACAATTTTTAATCAGGTTTAAAATCTGTTGTACTATTCTTAACATTTCAAATGCAACTCTTTCTTTTCCGTTTTTTATTGGAATTGTTCATAAACTGCTTTTGTAGGTCATGAACCCGCTTCTTGTAGGCTATGATCTCGCTTTTCAAGACCCATGGTCCTTTTGACTTGAACCCGCGGCCGATTTTCGTACTAATTATACTACTACCTAGTTTATTGGCTCGTGTAAAATTGCACGGGTTGTTATATGAACTTGGTTAAAAAATTATTTTATTACTCATAATTAACACAAAATATTAGGACTGTAAAAAACTTAACCGACCAGATGTGACCCGTTGTTCAAGGTTAATACCCATTTTTTTCCTGATCAAGTTCTGGTCATAGATAACTCGAACCCGTTTTGACCAGTATTCTTTTGGGTTAAACATGAGATGACATGTTGTCCCAATTTTGGTTTTCTCGTTACAAACACTCATGTTTAATCACGTCAAAGAAAAAAAAAAACACTCAATCTAGTTTAATTTGTCAATTTTGGTACAATTATGCATATGCTTTGGTGTTAGGATGATCTAATTAATTTAATTTGTCAATTATTTGTACAATTATGCGGGTTAGGATGAATTTGCCTTTAATAACTAGAACTCTTGTTTATCATGGACTCGCGGATACTCTGTAAGAGATAAGAATTTGGATGTGGACTTTAATTAATCCTTTTCAAACAAGCTATGAACAATGAAGAATAATGTTCGGTGATAAGATGATTATGATCAATTACAAGCTCACGTTATTAAAGTTCAGTGATTAAAAGTACACCAAAATCATTCCTGTATGGATTCTATCATACAAAAATAACACGCAAAATTGCCTTGTATCTACACTTGGCATATATTCTAGCTAGACAAGCTAGTAGCTACCTAAACTATCTAAATGTGAAAAGGTGAGACGATTTCATAACATGGATTTAATGAACCTGCCTTAGCAGTAGTAGTTATTGTTTCGCCAAAATCATGGAAACGAACGAGGGAATAAGAAGTATAAAGTAGCATTTTGACCTACTCAAACAACTAGTGTACCTGTTTGATTGAATTCTTTTAAGTAACATTTTGGGTAATAGTTAGCATTTTAGGTAGCATTTTCGAAATGTTACCCGGAGTAACATTTTGGGTAAAAAAAAACTATCATTTTTATTCCCCCTATTTAATACTCAACTACTACTCTATCGAACATGTCTCATATCGAACTGCTACCTTCTACCTGCCACATACTACTTGCGCGCTCTTAAAACAATACTCTGCTACTTAAATCGTTACCTACTACTCAAACAGTTAGGACTATCAAACAGAGCCTTAAGCAAAAAGAAAAGATTAATTTATAAGTACTTGCATCGCAATTTAATTATTATTCCAAATTTGCTATTTGCCAACAACACCACACACTTGCTTCATAAGAACAATAATTAACCATCAATAAAGTAACTAATAAAAACTTTAAAATTTATAATAATTATTATATAGTAGTATTAATTAACCAATGTCTGACCCCGTAACATGTTCATGTGTGACGAAGTTCCGCCCCTTCATAAAAGCACAATCGTTAACATAATGACCATCTCCGTCTGGCGGTGTTGGAATTGAGTTCGGATTTGTGGTTTTCATGGTGGGGTAAGTAATTGTACAACCGGCGGCGGTAACCGTGGCGGCGAAACTCATCATCACCAGTGCTAGGAGAAGAATATGAGCATTGTTGCTGCTAGTTTCAGTAACACCACCATTCCTCTTCATCCTATAATAAGCTAGCTAGGTAGCTAACTCCTTGTTTTTTTTTTTTTCTTTTCTTCCCTCGCTTTCTTTTGTTTAATTTCGAAAACAATAATATCCTCAATAAATTATTATTATTATCTAATAACTACATATATACACTATGGAGTATATATATATAGATTTTAGAGTATGATGGATTTTTATTATTTGTTGTTGATAATAAAAGAATGGTTATCATTTGTCGACAATAAAATCCCTTCAATTTATTATGTACACTGACTTGTTTGCATGTGCACCAACCTATGAAGCACGGACACCTCTCCCAAGTGGCGTGTCTGTGTCCAATACGGTGTCGGACACGGATACCAGGAGGACACCGGGAGGACATGATCGGTCCGGTGTCTGGTTTATTCTTTTTAACTCGGACACAAAATCCGGTTTTTTACACACTGGACACCTCTCGGACACCTATAGGACACAAAAAAAACATTAAACAAGCATTTGGGTGAAATAAACGTTCTTAATCTCGAATTCCTTAGCGTTTCCCTTAACATATTCAATGATCATGTGTGTAATATCTTCATTTTGAAATTGTTTTAAGTTTTAAAGTTATAAATTCTTATTGTTTTTATTAAAAATATAATATTTAATTTATTTTAATATATTTATATTAAAAATAATAGCGGTGTCGGTGTCCTAAATTTTGAGATTGAAGTGTCCCGGTGTCCGCGTCCTCCCGGTGTCCGTGTCGGTGTCGGTACTCGTGCAACATAGGCACCAACAATGATTGATGATTATTTGTAGTATGCGATCTTATCACATGCAATGCTACTATGCAAAGGGAATTATTTACTTATTGTCCCTACTTTGGGTACTGATAAATTGATAATGACACTCGATTTTAAATTTATAATAAGTCGCTTTTAGTTTAATTTCTTGGTCTACTAAGCTCATATACTTGGTTATTGTAATATTGCTTGATTTCGTCTTTTAAAAATCTTAGGACATTATTACAATCTTTGCGACTTTAAACGTGTACCGTTCACTTTTTTTTTTTTTTTTTTGACAAAGCGGAAATTTTGATTATGCTGAATTTTGATCATATTTGAGTTGAAAACATGCATGTTTGCACCTAAGTAGAGAGAGTCTAGCTAGAGAGTTGTTTTCAATACTTTAAACATGTATGTGTATAATTTAATTTTAACATATACATTTTCAATTTTAGTTTGTTGTTTATGTAGGAAGAGTAAGTGATAGGGGCTCTGCTGAAAAGCGAACAGACAAGAGCAAATTTCTTATCACTACTTATTATTACCCTGTTGAACTAATTTTGATTAGATCTTCAGTCACTCCTGGATTCAAATAAGAATACCCAACACTCAAATCGATTAACGTCTACTTTGATTTAAATTTGAATCTCTCTCACTTGTTCACCAATTAAAAGTTAACGATCCAAACGAAAAACTACATACGAAATTGAGGTGATGGAGGGTGGTGAACACTTAAATTAGTTTTCAGGATAGTGAACCTAATGCCTGTTTGATAGGTTTTAGTAAAAGTAGTATTCAAATCAGTTTGGAATCAGTCAAATCGGATTAGAGTCTTTTAAATTACATCATATCAGATCAGAAATGTCAAAATAATTATCAATGTATTTGGTCCATAATTGATACCAATTCGTTGAAATTCAATTAAATGTTCAACCAATTCAGATCAAATCAGATCAGTTCATAGTCATTCAAATCAAATCAGATCAGTTCAGAAATATACAGTCTTATCAAACAGGGCCTAAGTATAGTAATATGAGTCTAAATGATCGCTCGTATACGTGCAAATTTCATAAACTTACCTAGATAGTGTTTTGTACAAAGATTATAATTTCATCTAGCTCGTGGATCTAAGATCTCAGAAAAGACCGAAGCCGAGTTCATCCCCATACCATAATTAGTAGTACTAGTATCATTGATACTACTAGTTAATACACTATAATTACTTCCAAGCAGCCTCTTAGTATCACCACCTTCGCTACTTTGCCAAAGATTTTCCCCTGAAGTGCTTGTGATGAGTGTATCCTTATCGGCCGTACCACCACCGTCACCGCTGACGGCCAAAACCTCTACCATCGGACCACCACCGGTAGTATTGTTGTTATTCTCGGCAGTTTCTTGGAGGTCTAACGCGAATTGTAAGCTCCATACAACGTCCCCCATAGAGGGACGTTCATCCCCATGGTCGCGGACACACATCTCCGCGACCTCACCAAATTTTTTAAGACACTCGGGCGCAATTTGACCCGATAAATTCGGGTCAACAATTGTGTGGAGGGTGCCTTTGTTGTAGCAATTCCTACCCCAATAAGCCAAGTTCACTTGTTCTTTACTAATATTAGCAACAACAGCTGGACGACCACATAGGACTTCAAATAAAACCACCCCAAACGAATAAACATCCGATTTCTCGGTCAATTGATGTCTTCGGTAGTACTCCGGATCCAAATACCCGATACTCCCCTTCACGGCCGTGCTGACATGGCCAACTCCCGTGTCATCCGAATCCGGCCCCACCTTCGAGAGTCCGAAATCAGACACCTTAGCTGTCCATTTTTCATCTAACAAGATATTGGTGGACTTAACATCACGATGAATAATCACCTGTTTCGCGCTCGTGTGTAGGTAGTGTAGCCCACGGGCTGACCCTAGGCAAATCATCAACCTTTGCTTCCACGAAAGTGTGGTGATAGTCACGCTATTAGTATTAGTACTAGTATCATCGTTGTTGTTGTTGTTGTTCTTCTTCTTGTAGTTCAATTGGTCGCGGAGGGTACCACGAGACATGTACTCGTACACTAAGATCATCTCACCTTGCTCCTCACAATACCCAATCAATGACACCAAGTGTACGTGACGAAGTCTAGAGAGCATCTCGATTTCGGTCACGAACTCGTGTGCGCCTTGTTTAGATAAAGGGTTAAGTCGTTTAATAGCAACAATTGTAGCACCATCATCAATAGAACCCTTGTACACCTTTCCGAACCCACCCGTGCCTATAATCGAGTTCTCGTCGAAATCACATGTTGCAACCCTTATTTGGCTCAATGAGAAGCAACGACATAAATTCGACGGTAAAGACGGCCTCGACGAGTTAGTATTCGTGGTTGCCGTCGACGATTGTGACTCAATCGAAGTAGGCAACCACTGACCCTTGCTTGAACTCTTTGCCGTAGTGTATGACGTTTTGTTCTTTCCTCTGCGTCGATACAGAGCAAGTAGAACACAAACAACTAGTAGTAGTAATAGTATGGCACCGACGACGGATCCGATAATTATACGGGTCCTATGACGGGCCGAACTTTGTCCGGTTGTACTAGTAGCGGGATTAGGAGGATTGTATGGTGGATTAGGAACAGCAAGATTTCCAATTGTGCTCAACTTCAAAATTTCCAATCCATTTAATGACGCATCTGTGTCTCTACACATGCATAACAACCAAAATATACAACCTTGTTATTATACGCATATGATTTATAATTATCAAGCAATAATCTTAAGGTCCAACATTAATCAATCAGTTTTTCTAACGTGTGCACGCGTTAGAAAATCCATTAATTAATTCTAACAAATTTGTCCCCACAGTATCTGATACTAGATCGATGTTACTCATACATAAAGTCTAGGTAGTCATCCCTATTAGGTGCATACACTATGTCACTCGTATTTCTTAATGGCCACTAGTTTGAATAACGTTAGCAAACAGCGAGACGAATATCTAATCTGGGACGGATGGAGTACTAATAATGTAACGAATGGAGTACTAATAATGTACACGTACCTGTCGTTTACAGGATGGAGAGCGAGCAAGAAATCGACCTTTGAGCCATTACTACCACCACCACCACCACCACTGGGATAGACACTTACAACATAATCCTTGTACGTAGGAATATACAACCCACCCGTGAGGGCCCAAATATCAAGATCGGATTCAGCCAACTGACCATCAATGTAGACGCTAAACATCTTCTGTGAGCTCCCTGTGACCGCTCTGTCCAGCTCACACAGATGTAGCCGAACCAGATATTCGAACCCCGGGTCCACCTTGAACCCCCACGTAAGGTTCCGTGCTAGGTTAAACGCGGCTGGATTAAACCCCGTATGCCTCGTAGTCCCGTAAACTATCTTCGGCGCCACGTATGACGGTACAATCGCATTGTTGTACGTAATACTTATATCACCCGGTGATACTTCACCGTAGTATGACCCTACAAGATAATTCTCGTCGGCGTACCATTTACGCATCATTCCCCCTGTACTACTACTGTCATCACTCCTTGCCACGTCTTTTCCTCCGACGTTAAGCCTGTACGCCGTTTGGGCCGACGCCGTCTTCCGGTTGAAAAAATAACCCGTTGTGGGATTTGTTACCCAAGCATACTGTTCAGTCACATTTATGTAGAGATCCTCGGGAACAGCCCGGATCTCTATACCGTTCACGTACCCATAGGGTACTGGAACGGATACTTTATTATTGTTACTTTTACCAGTACTGGAGAGATTGGAGTTATTATCGTAATTTAAAATATCGCCAGGAGAAAAAGTCAAGTTAAGATTATTCGTACCATTTTGAAGTATGAGTTGAAACTTGTTGGGAAAATGGGCACAACTACTAGCGGAAGCAACAAAAACCCCAATTACCCCTTTCGTGTTACTAGATGGACAATTAACACTACCAACCAATCTACTTGAACCTACCAACAATATAGCACAACTATGGTGACCAAAACAGCCCCCCCACACATTCAACAACGACAATCAAGTGAGACACAAGATATACGTGGAAACCCAATGCGGGAGAAAACCACAAGTACCGTAAGCCGGTACCAAGCCCTTCCACTAATCAATCAATAATCAATGGGATACAACAATACAACCTCCCTAGGCTCACCTAGAGGCAACCACTATCTCAAGGTAATAACCTTGGCACAACCAACCACAACTACTTCACTAACAAGTGAGGAAAAACACCAAAATACACCAAAGAAGAGTGAAACGAAAATACCACTTAGAGATGTCGAAAGACCTCCAAACTTGGCAGAAATGAAGCTCCCATATACACTAGCATCCTCCCCAAATTTCGTTGCAATACGAGCTCGTTCGGGGCTCGAAACAACCACTCAAAATCTGGGTTTTGAGGGTTATACGGGTTTGCTGTTCTTCCCTCTTTTTCTCTCTTTCTCTCTCTTTGTGTATGTGTTTGTGGTTGTTGTCTTTGATCTGATTTTCTGCTCTCAAACAACCCTTATTTGTTTGGCAAAGCTTCTTCAAGAAGCCACTCATTTAGTAAGGGTAAAATGGTCTTTTTCCCCTTACTTGCTAAACTCACATGAAATGAGTTCTTCCTCCTTATGGAGGGATATCCCAACAAAACTCATAGGGTAAATCGATGGAATTTAAAAACGGGTTGAAGTTGTGTAAAAGAGTTAAGTTATTATTAGCTACAAGAGATGTGGAGAATTGGTAAGGTAGAGTGTTGTTGAAGGAAATAGTTGTGGAGAAGTAGAGACGTAGGAATATTGGACCAGCCGGGGAGATGGAGAAGGTGTATGTGACCGGAGACCGGAATAACCGAGCTGTGTTTAGCAGCGGCGGCGGCCCTAGCTGGTCATCTTCGTCGGTGGTGGTGGTGGTGGTGGTGAAGGTAGTAGAGACATCGTTGATGTCTTGCGGAGCGAAGGCGGGATCGTCGTCGCTCCGCCAAACACGGTTGTCCGATGAGGTGATTGATTGGCCCGACTTAAGGCCGCAGTTGATGAGAATTGGAGTTTTAATTGCATCACTTTTCAATATGATCATACAATATAATAAGATAATAATGAGTAGTATAGTAGACTTCATGATGAAAATTATGATCAATTGATTATTTAGCAACGTACATAAAACTCCGATAAAATTTTGTGGATTTTTTTTTATTTTATTTTTTTTGTTTTTAAATTTATTTGAGCGGTGTATGTGTGTTTTGAATGTTTATGTAGATCAGTAGATAGATGAGTTGATGATGACTTGATTTTGGCGGGACTAGTAGACTTGGAAGAGTCAACATTATTCAGCTCAATGATTCTTATTCTCTTGTAAGATTTTCATCGTAATCGGATTCAATCCAACATGACGGGTTTAGACGACTTTTGAGTTATTAGTTGTGGTTATAATATGTTATAAAATACTTACTCCACATCTGTTATCACTTAAATAAAAATCGATAATTCTATTCTTAGCAAAACAAGCTTCATCTTTAAGTCACTCTCTTTAATTCAGTCTCGTCCACGTCCACCCGCGCCACTTGCGAATGTATTAGGCCGCCGTGGTCGCGTGTGACTTGTCAAGTTTGTCCGCAGGTCTTCGTCTCTAATAAGTTCTTATTATTGATTCCGTCTAGTCTCTAAGTTCTTTTTGCTATAGTATTTGTGATATAAACTCATTTCGAGACACTTGTTTGACTTTCGATATCTTTCAAAATACAAGGGTAAAAATTATAAAATTATAATCTTGCGAAAGTATATTTCACAACGAAAAAAAAATAGTATAATTTAAATAATTTTTGACAAAATGTATTTTTAATGAGATTATTGAAAGTCAAAACTTGTTTCGTAACTTGTAAACGTCATGTATATTGAAATGGAGGGAGTGTTATATAATTAATCGAGGCTTGTTGCGAACAATTAGATAACATTCATGGATGATTATTACTACAAAAATAAATTACGATTCATGGAAATAAATATGATGACGTGATGAATAATAATCGAAACAAAGACAAAAGTGGGAGCAACAATAATGAAGATAATAACAATAATCCAGATCGATGATTATGAACATAACATACATGATTATTACAACAAGAATAACTGCAAATAATTAATAATAATCCGTAATTAGTAACAATTAATTATAAGGCTGACCCCTTATAACGACAGGAGCGTGACTCATATGAGCAGTGAATCCTGCCCTCATCACCGAGGCAAGGGGTGTTGCTGTATAAACCATCATTTCCTCCCTTTATAGGAACTGAATTCGGAAATCGGGTTTTCATGACAATGTAGGTAGTTTTACAACCGGCAGAGACCGCGGTGGCGAAACTCATCATCACTAATGCTAGGAGAACGATATGAGCATTGCTAGTTTCACTAAAACAACCATTTCTCCTCATGCTGATGGTTGATGAGGCTCGGACAATGGTTTTATACCTTAACAATAATAATCTCGATTTTTTCCCCGATTTCTTTCCCCTTATCCCTTGTTTGTAGTATGAATTATGTACGTATTAGGATTTGCAGTGTATATGTAGATAGATGTAGATGACAAGAGTGATGATGATGAAGAGTTAAATGCGATATATAATGAATTATCGTGTGGGGTTTTTAGGTGTTGGTTTATATTTGTTATTGGTCAGTTGGTGGATAGTCGATGATATAGGAATATATATGGTTGTCATAATTGTCATTTGTGGAACATCCCCACTCAAGTTGTGTACACTTGTTTGTCCACATTTCAGTCGTAAAAAAGATATTTTTATAAGTCGTTTTTACCTTATGAAAAAATAATTCCACTTGTTAATTAACTAAAAAGTTATACATTAGGAATATATAAATGAGCCGTAACTTTTACTCACGGACTTTGAAGGATATAATATAATCAAATCACTGCAAATTAATGCAATAATGCAACTATTAGTGAGTAATTGTGTGATTGTATCTATATAAGCCGCCTTTGGAAGGTTGTGATGATATGACAATCGAATTTACATTTATGATTTATACATAGGTTTTGGTTTAATTTCCTACTGACAACCTCTTATACTTTATCTTTTTTTTTTTTGGTGATACGCGTTATGATTATGAAAGGTTAAATTCATCTTCATCACAAAAAGGACATGTAATTAGGAAATCAAAACAATCTTTTTCGGTAACATTTATCTTCATAATTTAGAAAACTTTGCTACAATATACCTTTTACATACCACTATCGTGCCCGTAAAATTATTACTCGCGTGTATATGATGGAGTAAATTGGAGTGAACATTCGAAAATGGATTAATAAAAATGAAAGAACAGTCAGATCGGGAAAAATCCGATCGAATTCAAGTCCGTTAAGCACCAAATTGGGCTAATTGTAGCTTGTTTGACACGCAGCCCAAGACAAATTAAAATAATCTATTTTTCTGTTGATGGATTATATGATTAGCCCATCATTGAATGGAATGGGTTTCTATTTTTAGGATCTGTTATAGCTGATGAATGTGATTATATTGGGTTGGGTTTCCACTTGGATTCCACGGATCAGATTATCGGATCCAAACCTCTCTACATAGTAGAGTCATATGTTTCACATTCTCGCACTTCAAGCTTTCTTGGTGCTGTCGTTGTGAACTTTTGAGACTTTAATTTGTGTATCGATATTTGTCACCTGTTGGGGGAGGAAAGACCAAACGGTAGAGTCAAATCTTAGGTCATACGTCCAAGTAAGGTTTCATCCTAAAATCAACGGGCAATAGTTGGAGTAACCTACTTCTTTTTATGGCTAGCAACATCCCACTTATCTTTCCATGTGGGACAAGCTCACACGGTTAGTGGCGCTCCTTCTGACAAGGGCCCACCAGACGGTGTGGTGTCTGCACCCAAGCTCAGGCCGAACCTTAGGCTTTGATACCAATTGTTGGGGGAGGAGAGACCAAACGGGGGAGTCACACCCTATCCCGTACGCTTAAGCAAAGTTTCATACTAAAACTAATTGGCAATAGATAGAGTAACCATTTCTTTATATGACTAGCAACATCCCACTTATCTTTAAATGTGAAACAAACTCACACATGTTCCAACATCACCTTCGTTCTTTTCATGTGTTAAACTCCGATTACTTAGAATGTGCGGCAGTTTTTAACCTCAACGACATTAGCAAATGAAAAAAAATAAACAAAAGTACTTCATATTGTAAGTTTTTTGTTGTATTGTCTATGACGTTTGAGCTAAAAAAAAATTCATATAAAGCTGATTAATAGCTAATCAAAGTAACTTATGCCACAAAGTAGTTAACTTGTCTCTATAAATAAGATATTAGATTTCCTCATATATGAGACATTGAACTGTGGATCTGTTCGTTAGATTCTTTGTGTTAATCTTAAGTGTATATATATTATAAACAGTGTGACAATTTACAATTATGCCCTTATACTCTATTAACTCATTGACATTTTGAATAATTCGATTTGAAATAGAATCAGTACTGTTGTGTATTCACTAAAATTAAAGAATTCGAATCAAAGGCTATCGATCGAGACAAAAACCGAAGAAAATGAGGTGACGGAGGCTTTGTCGAAAAGAGAAAGGGGAGAGCAAATTTCTCAACACTTAGTTTTCAGGATAGTGAACCTAAGTATAGCAACGTTAAGTCTAAATGGGTCGCATACGTGCACGATCCGGACTCAGTCGGGAGTAGGGACATAATTAATCAAACGACGACCCACACACTGATGGCTGATGTAAAACGAACAACAGTACAAATTTTGGGTACCAATTATTTTCAATCATTGCAATAGTCAATCGATCGAATTAAGGAATGCAGGTACGTATATATGACCACATTCCACATTGATTTCGTGAATCTTCTTTCTCCACCTGATTCAAGATGCTTAATTCTTTGTTCATTAGCACATACACTACTAGAACTTTTCCTTCGAAAGGGTACTACGATCAATTGACGTTAATTAATTCGTCCTTTATCGAAGAAATAATGCACGTACTTATCACTCAAGTAGGTTATGATCGATTCAGCTCATGTAATATAAGGTTATTTCATTTTAACTAAAGGTATTAATAGGTTGATTCATACGTGTTTAAAAATTAGACCATAAATCCGTAATTCTTAATAATGTTAGTGTTACAACTTCTATACGTACCTCGGCTACTATTTGATAACATACAAAGGTTATTAAACACAATATATAATAAAGAAACGCTCATCATCAAAGATTTGACTAATTATTGTAAGTTGGTAACCTCGATCTGTTGTCACATGTTAATTAGTAAAGTTTCATACATGTTCCAAACGAAAATTATGGAAATGTTATATGGTCCAATTTGATTGACAGTTGGTTGGGTCCATCAAATGTACAGTACAGGGATGAATATGAGCTTGTCCAAGAAAGCAAAACTTTGTGAAACATCAAATTAGTGGCATTTCAACATGCACGTCGATTCATAAATGCCCTCTTATACACAGTATATATATGTATGTGAGAGTAAAAACAGCACTGCCATTTTAGTAAAATATCCCATGTGAGCAAGATTATTCATATATTCCTTTCCTAATGTATCATTAATTTTATGTGTCAACTTAGACAACTTCTTTAGTACGATTACGTTAGCAAACGCATACATAATTCCTAGCTAGCTGCTACTTACGTCAAAATGTATAATATTGGAGTGAAATCTGATTTTCGCGGTGTTAGGAAGGGTTCGTGGACAGATGAGGAAGATAACCTCCTTCGCAAGTGCATTGAGAAATACGGGGAGGGAAACTGGCATCGCGTTCCTCAAAGGGCCGGTAATTAAATGCGTTCTAAACTCTGCTAAATATAAAATAACCGTCTTATATAAGAATTTGTTATTGATTATTATTTCGAACTTTCAGCTTTGAACAGATGCAGGAAGAGTTGCAGGTTACGTTGGATGAACTACCTGAAACCAAACATAAAAAGAGGCCAGTTCAGTGAAGATGAGGTTGATCTCATCATCAGGCTCCACAAGCTTCTAGGAAACAGGTAGGCATGTCTGCAAATTAACTTCGCTAATTAAAATTATTAATTAGTACTATTATATATTATGTTGAGTTTAATGAGACATTACGTCTTTTGTGAGTTGTTAGGGAAGACCTGCTTTTGTGTAATCCCCCCTAGTACTTGGTTCTTTTGTCCCCCACCCCGTGTTGAATCCTTTGTCAAAAAAAATAAAAAAATAATTTGGTTTAGCATAAGTTATTTTTGTCTAATTATAAAGACTCGCACGTTCCTTAATTACATTATAATTAGTTCCTTTCTATACGTAACTAAACTGATGTGACTTGATCCTTAAAACATACTGTGTCATTCTTATGTCACAACCGGTAGTTTTGTTGATGGGAATCTCGTAAATCGTAATAATAACGTCGTGGAAACTAGAAAATGAAAAGGGAGCAAGAAAGGCCATAGCAAATTAATGAAAGTGGACTGCATTTAATTATAATGGTGTAACAATATTATTTACATGCGTGGTTTAAGGTGAATAGTTTTACATTCCAATGTTAAAGGAAAATGCACCAAATGACATTATACCATCATGAATTCACGATACCACCTTATGGTGTCTAACCTTGTATTAATTTCAATTTTCAAGAGCTAATAAGCTACTAAGCTAGTACTCCGTAATATATACGTTCCCTTATGTCGTTTATTGTTTTTTTAACACTAATATTACATCCAGGTGGTCATTAATAGCTGGTCGAATCCCGGGCCGAACTGCAAACGATGTAAAGAATTATTGGAACACGCACCTTCACAAAAAGTTCTCTCCTTCCTCCCGGCCACCTAGACATCCGAACACTTCGTCGTACAATAACAACACTATTAGCCGTAAAAACAATTCTCAACAATCCCAAAAAAAACGAGCAACTTTTACAACAACTAGTACTACAAGTACTACAACAAGTAGTACATCGTCAAAAAATATTACCATGCAGCCTCAAATTATCAGGCCTCAGCCTTGGACCTTCCCTAAGACGTCATCATCCTCGGTGGTTAAAAAGCCAGGCCCTGTAACTACACTTGGGCCCGACGGGCCTACAATCAGCCGGAAGGAGTCGCATCTAGTGTGCGACTCTGATGAGGATGAGGATGAGGATGAAGATGAAGACGAAGACGAAGAAGATGATAATGCAAGTGCACAGTGGTGGGAGAACTTAATGCGTGGTAAAGAGGAGGAGAATGAAGCATGCAACATAGGACCGTACAACGGGCCTGATTTCGGGCTTGGGTTCCAGGAGCCCGGTTGTCAAGTCGGGTTACAAGTCTGGCCCACTGCTGCATTCAGTGAAGTTCCACGTTCGCCTGTGGAGGAGCACAACAACGTATGGGAGGACGATGATCTTTGGAATTTTGATGTGAATGTTTGGGGAAATGGAGCATGAACAACGTACGTATTGCATACGTATACTAGAAAACATGTTACGTGTAGATGTGGTTTGCACAAATTTGATTTCTAGTGATCAATCGACTTACAAAATAAACGATAAATAAACAAGCATATTTTTTATTTTTTTTGATAAAAATAAACAAGCATAATTAGTTACATTGATGAACTAAATAATGATCGATGTGTAACACGGTGTACAGTACAAAAAGTTGTTCAAAAATAAAATCTTTGTAACACTGTACTAGTACTCAAGTAATCATGTTGTATGTAATAGAAGTTTTATTTAGAACTTTTCAACTAAAGTGATCTCGAGTGCTGTTATGAGACTTTCATTTATATGGTAAGTAAATGCATTTTATTTTAACGATACGGGGACCCCGCAGCCGCTACCTTAGGTGTGCTCTGGTCAAACCCCGCTGGTATACGCAATACCTTACAAGCCACCACGCAACCAGGTAAGACACAGTTACATGTGGTAGGAGAAGCTCAGAGAGGCATAATCTCAAACATATATGACACCCGCTTTAGTGTAGTTTGAATCTGAGACCAAGTTGCTCTAGTATTATTGGAAGAATGACAAAGGTAGTATTTAATACTAAATCTGGCTTATAGATCGATAATTATGGGATAAAAATTGTTATGATTTCTGATCGTGTTTGATCAGAGGGTTTTAATTAATTTAGTACTTACATATACATTAGCGATGATTCGCATTGCAACGTCAACAAAAGAAATTAAACTGGATCGGAACATTTCTTGTTCGTCTTGCTGTGGCTTATTTAAAAAAAAAAAAAAAAACAAATACAATAAACTACAGTCCATACTCTACATTCCATAAAATAATGGCAACTGACATTGTTATATATCAAGGACCTAAAAATTGAACTAATTATTAATGCAATCATCTCTTTCTGTGACCTAATTGATTGTCGATCTCCTATTACATATATATTGATGGATAATCAAGCCCTACTAGATAGACAGATACTCCAGTAGTGTGTGGAGTATAACTTATGCGTTGCACATGAATGCAATAAGCTAGCTATCACTCTGTTGGATATATAGAGAGGATCTTCTATCCCACTTTGTGTCTCATTTTGTGTGTCACACCAATAGAAATCAAGGATTTCACAAAACTTACCATTAAAAATAATCTGCAATAGAATTATATAGGGAAATCCTTATCTCCCATTGGTGTAACTAGGGATGGGCATAGACCCAGGACCCGACCCAGACCCGTTGGACCCGACCCGCTCGGGTCGGGTTTGGGTCTTAAAAATTAGGACCCGACCCATACCCGCACACATTAATTACGGGTCGGGTCTGGGTCCAAGATTTGAGACCCAGACCCGACCCAGACCCGCCTAAGTTTTAAAAAAAATGAAAAATTCTAAAAGTTCTATCTTAGATTTGCGTCTTTTCCTAACATAGCATGAGTTTTACATGTATTCCTACTCCCCGAATCCTTATTTCATCTACAAATATCTAAATTCATCACCTCTCTTGTCTTGGTCTAATTGTTTTTCATATATTTTAGATGTGAACATATGCTAATTTCTTTTTGCTTATTGTATGTGGCGGAATATCGAGCAAATAAAATTCTTAACTAGAAAATATTGTTCGTTGGAAGCGTTATACCATTTGTTTCAGGGACCCGCACGAGACCCGGACCCGACCCAAACCCGACGGGTCCGGATCCGGGTCTAGAAAATTAGGACCCGACGGGTCCGGATCGGGTCCGGGTCTACACAAATTTATACGGGTCCGGGTCCGGGTCTTAGCGGACCCGACCCATGCCCATCCCTAGGTGTAACACACAGTATGAGACATAAAGTGGGACCGAAGATCCACTCTGCTGCAATTCGAGTTAATTAAACTTCTTTTTCTTGGTGAAAGAACATACATTATTATTATATGAGTATTTCTTAACACCTTTATGTAAATTAAATATGTATGTTACCGCATCCAATATGGAGTAATAAAATTATAAATATATGAATGTATAACTGCTACGTCGTACTTATTAGTGCATGATATACCACGTATAGTACATCTAATGTATGAGAAGTTTTCTAAATTCGACAACTTTAATGGATTCTTCATTCCTTGGGCGTACGATATATATAGTTATATACACTCCATGATGTATGTGATTGTGAAGACATCGAATTAAAAATGTGCAAAAATCAATTCATCATACTACGTACATGACACTCATTAACATCAGAAAATGTATACTATTAAATAATTAATATTATCCCTCATCAACTATTAAATAATTAATATTAAATATAATGTACGTCCAAACTTCCATTAAATTTCTAATACCATGATGAATGCCACAATCATGCACACATATAAACGAACAAACTTGGCAATTTTTACCTCTCTGGCTACATTATTAGATACGTAGATGGTAGATCTTCACCCGTTTACATCTTGCACTGTACTTTCTTTAATTGTTGATGTGATATGGTTTGTGTTTTTGCATGCAAACAAAATATTGTCTTGACTTAGAAACTTTAATTTTTGTAGGGCACTAATCTAATAAACAAGAATCAATGCTCGTACGTGCCACTAATTAATCATCCACTGTCGGTGTTATAGGTGAACGGCCCATAACATAAAGTAACCCGACCCGGATAATAAATGGAAATGTTCCACCCTCGTCAGTAGATGCATAAGGACACGGAATAATTTAAAGATATGATTATTTGTGCATTTCCAACATTCATGTAATTAAATTTCACATTATGTGATTATCTCAACCAAAACTGTGTAGTACATGATAGGTACTGATTTCGAGGTATTATCGTTGTTGGAAAATATAGGTTGGTTATTGTATGGGGCGGAATTATAAGAGAATAGAAATTTGTAATCGCTGTGTCATGATCGATGATCATTGAATGAGAAACGAAATTCGCCCCGATCACGGCACAATCGCATGGACGTCGTTCTCAAGGCCACACAGCACTCCCCAAAATTGTGTGCTCAATCATGGGGAGTTGGAACTCTCAAGGGCATGCTCAGAATCATGGAGAAACATTGAGGGGGATATTAGATGTGTATCAAATGTTTCTCCCACACCCATTTATATAGGCATAACAACTAGGGGGTTATAAGATAAAACCTCCCCTACTAAAGGCTAAATAATGGTGTTAGTGGGGTGATAAAAAGGAACATTAATAGGATTAATGGGGGGAATCCTAAGAGGAAAAAGTAACCCCCACTAACCTAGTTAATACACCCCACTAACTTAGCATTATATCCAACAATCCCCCACTAATGCTAAGTTAGCAACCAATTCTGAGCATGTAGGAAAGGCTCGACACTTAAGTGTGGGTATCTTTCGATTTGAACCCCCACGTAGTGACACGGAACGATTCTTTTATCTAGTGAGTGAACTTCGTCTTGAACTCCTAGAATGCAGGGTAAATTCCGGACACATGTCTTACCTTAGACCCTTTTTAAGTTCCGCGAAGATCCTTCATCCACAAGGATCTGTAGCTATAAAACAATTTTAGCAAACGGTGACCTTCTCATGAGTGCTTCTAGAAAAACCGCGCCCAAGTCTTTCATAGAGGGATGCCAATCCTTCTCACTCACGTAGGTGATTCTGCCTAGTCTATCTCCACATAGACCACCCAAAATAGGGCTATAGAATCATTAAGAGCAAAGGCTCAACCTCACAAATTAAAGTAAAGCGATGAGTCCAAATCCTTCTCAATATAGGACCATCCAACATATGGATGAAAACTCATTAAGAGATAAATCTCAACCTCCACATCCGGTGATCTTATCAAGTTCGTCTCACTAGAACCACCCAAATTAGGGATATAAGATCATTAAGAACACAAACGTGTTCAACCTCAATCACATTCGGTGAATCCATCAAGTCCGTCTCAATAGGACCACTCGAAAGCTATGGACTCATTAAGAGCTAAGCGCTCAACCTATCAAAGTACACATGTCATAGGAATGGGAGGTGTGTACTATGTGAGTCTTTCCATGGCTTCGTTTGACCACCCTTGCGAAAGCAAGTTCGGGTATCAACCATGAATTCCTCACCCTATGGGCGTTAGCCCCATTCCCCTCGACAACTCAGGAACTAGCCACGTATCTAGTTTTCCTTGTGATAGATCAACAATTAAGTTCCTGTCATAACTCATAAACTCAAACAAGTGAGTTTCAATCTCAATCATTACCTCGATATATCGTGTACAAAATATGTATAATATCTCATATCACAATATGAATCATTCTCAATACACGAATATATATTTATTTGAGAAACACAACAATAATAGAGAAATAGGTAAAACTAGTTTGTAATTACCCCCACAATGGTGTACAAGCTAGTAAACCTCTCAACAATTCTCTTATCTCAATCATTCTATCAATGCCAAACAAATTTTGATCAGTGAAACATCGAAATAGCGAACCCCCACAACACAAGACTTTAACAAAAAAATTACCCTAAGGTAACTCATCAAAACAACGTACAAGAGCGTCTCGAAAGCTCAACGTTAAAGTCCATGAAACACAAGAAAGAGGTTCTAGGTAAACCATTTAATTACGCTCATTCAGTTAGGCAAAATATGGACAACGTATATGATTGAATTATCACCAATTCTCATTAAACATATTGTAGTGAAATAGACAACTTAAAATATTTCTCTACAAATTATGATTGAGGAAATGCGAAAGCACAAACATTTCGAACCATTCAAGCGTACAAGAAATTTCTCGTATTCACAAAATTCGTGTACATGAAAATCCACTAGCCATATCATCTACCTCACGTAGATTAAGATCTCAAAACAGTGTTTTTTGTCCATATACACATTAGGGCGTAAAAGACAAAACTTCTCACACACTACTTGCGTTCTATTAGCCATTAAGACTTCACAAATAAAAGAACACATATCTAGTTCACCAAATTTGTCTAAATCACATTTTACTACATATTAGTCAACTCATATGACATTAAAATAGACACGTAAAAGCCCATACGAGAAATGCACAAAACTGACAACTTATAAGCAATATAAATTGAGCTCTAGTGATAAAGGCCGACAATACTCTATCACTTGAAAACACACTAGTGTAACCGTCACTTTCCCCCACATTTTCAAGTTATCGAATGCAACATCAAGTAACAATAATTGAGGGACTATTAAAGGACTCACAGCATACAAGAGTTCAGGAATACTAACTCTTTGTCTTCCAAACACTACACCGCTGGGGTCGATTAATAGCATTGGTCTTATACGTTACGTACCACTAGAAGTATTAGCGATAAGACTAAAGTCATCAGATCACCTTCTATTAATGATCACATGTTGCTCCTCAAAGGTTAATAACAAAATCAAATATAAACGTTCAAGGATCTGATCTCAATATTCTCAATTACTTTCTATATCTATGAGGAGCACAAAGGGTTAGCGTAAGTCACCATATATAGTCATAAGCCTTAAGACTTTACAATTGTCAAGTCAACACTGATAAGGCTCAAAGCAATTAAACGCTTATAACCATACTCCATTAATAAAATAAATACGGCAACTCAAGCCTAAGAGTATACGGCATAAACCAAATTATCGCTAATAATAGGCATAACATCAAAACTGCTAAAAACCGCATAACCAATGAAGATCATACGAGGTAATTGCTACAACGCCTAATTAATCATCGGCTTGACTATTGAAATATCAAATAAGAATTACGCCTCATGACATGCTCATATTACATACTTCATATGAACATAAATAAGTTGAGTCGCGTACCTTAAATCGCGATATATAATACCTCAAGTTTGATGTTGGCCGTTATAGCGACCTCGAGTCGCAGTATATCCTCGTGCGAAGTAATAATAATCTACGTCCAGATTATCTGTCGTATACTTCGTGATAAATCTTATACCTTGATTTCCCGTGACACCATAATCCTAAGATGCGCGGTCCATGTCTGGAAAAATAAAATCAGCAATGCACGACTATCCAGCGCTAATATCATTCGGACTATCATCATTTGATAATTCAGAATCTGATCCCCATGCTTTTCTAGGATTACCAAATCCTAGTGACACCTCATTAGTCGTTGCATACTGCATGACGAATACCATACCGGCATTCCCGAAAGATATGATGCCCACATCTCCTCTAATATACATCGAGAAGAACAACAAATACAATAACCTAGAATTTCGTTTCTCAATTGTTGGAAAATATAGGTTGGTTATTGTATGGGGCGGAATTATAAGAGAATAGAAATTTGTAATCGCTGTGTCATGATCGATGATCATTGAATGAGAAACGAAATTCGCCCCGATCACGGCACAATCGCATGGACGTCGTTCTCAAGGCCACACAGCACTCCCCAAAATTGTGTGCTCAATCATGGGGAGTTGGAACTCTCAAGGGCATGCTCAGAATCATGGAGAAACATTGAGGGGGATATTAGATGTGTATCAAATGTTTCTCCCACACCCATTTATATAGGCATAACAACTAGGGGGTTATAAGATAAAACCTCCCCTACTAAAGGCTAAATAATGGTGTTAGTGGGGTGATAAAAAGGAACATTAATAGGATTAATGGGGGGAATCCTAAGAGGAAAAAGTAACCCCCACTAACCTAGTTAATACACCCCACTAACTTAGCATTATATCCAACAATCGTAATAGGTAATTGATCGAAGTCCCAAAAAAAGTCCTATCATCATATCAGATCTCAATCGATCGCCAATTTACTATTTTTGTTAACTCCGTCTACCTCTTAGGTCTTAATACTTTTCAAGCATTAGTTGTGGACTTGTGGTTACCATGGTGAATATATTTATGCAAGTTTTGGGTATGTAAGAATCATCCGTGTCTACAAAATCGGCAAGGTTTTCTAATTTTGGGATAAATTTCGGCTTTAAAGATTATCATGACAACCTTCAATCTTTGTCGTTAGATAATCAATATATATCATAATGAGATGATCTTATCTATTGATTAGGTCGAGTTATAAACAAGACTATTATTGAATTATTTCATAGGCAAAATGGGTGGCTTCTTACTTAGGGCTCAACCGCTCAATAATCCTCAAAACAACTATTTCATACGTCTTTGTTGTTCTTTTGATTTTATACTCCCTCCATTTCATTCATTTGTTTACGTTGGGCTTGGGTTCCCCTCACAAAACCCGGCCCGACGTAAACAAATGAATGAAATGGAGGGAGTATTAGACTCCAGCCAAAATAAGTGGTTATTGTGAATTTGGCCAGTGGTCACCCATTGTATTTTGGCATACGACATATAAAATCTAAGGTATAATTTGAAGTAGATTTCATTCAACAACCCTTTTCAACAACATTTAACAAACAAACATCAAGCAAATAGTATAGTCTAACACATTGATAGATGTTTGTAGTCTTTGAACATTTTTTGATCTGATCTGATTTAAATGACTTTGATTCGATGATCTAATCAGATTTGAATAACTTTGAACTGATCTAATACTATTTTAATTAAGTCATATCAAACGGGGGTTTAACTCCACAAAGGGTCGAGCTCTTACGGGCCGATAAGTTATTAATAAAAAACGAAAACTGATTACAAAAAACATGTGAGGCGGGCCTCGTACCAAGTCGGCTAGTGAGCCCAAATGGCATAGGACACTTTACGGTACTATTTGGAATGGGACCATGATGGCCGAGAAAAAGGCCTCTTGCCGGAATTAAAGCACTCCGAACAAGAAGAATGATGACAGATATTATTTTTTTATTATTACTAGTCGTATTTTTGTAAAAGTTCATCACTGGGCCGGGCCCACGGGCCCAGTAACGTAGAATTTTGTAAACGTAGCTGGGTTCATCACCGGGGGAGTTTCATGACAACATTCTGAACCCGGGCTACGTCTGGTCCTTTTCGGACCCTTTCACGAACATCTACTTCAAATGGTCACGTTAAGAATTCGTATTAAACCGTCTTACCATAAGTTACACTTAATTATTTGAGATTAAAGTTGTCTTATCTCGTTAGAAAGACGAAAACCAATCAACTTTGAAAAGCCTAATCAGCTTTACTTCACTTAGGCTATTCATCACACTTTACTACGGAATACTATTAATAAACCTTAAAGTCAGCCACAAGGTGTACCAAAAGTCAATTACTCCCTCCATTTCATTCATTTGTTTACGTCGGCCCGAGTTTTGTGAGGGAAAGTTAAACCCAACGTAAACAAAGTGAATGAAATGGAGGGATTACTTGTTAAATTATTCTGTTTCATTAAATTGTTAACATTTTGATACATTGCCAAATCAAATAGGAGCTTTTTCAACAATTCGAGTGGGCCGGGCTAATATGGGCTTCTGTCACAGACTCATATCCTGGTGGTTAGGAAATGAACTCGATTTGAAATTGGTCCTGAGTTCGAATCCTCTGAGTCCCACTCCACCACGTTAGCTCTTCCTATATGTACTAAAAGAACCGATAAGACTTGTTGAGGCCGACAAGCGTGAGGGGACTCTTCGATTGAAATCCGGACGATTTCATTCGGGCCAAAGTGTCTTCAGCTTGCCTACTAGTAAAGTAGCAGTAGATATGGGTTGGTATCCTTTGATTTAGATGTATTTTTTTTAGGCAACAATGAAAACGTGGTACTTTGTCATACCACTAGGTAATTATTGGTTATAATTTGTCCATGTAACTATTTTTTTTACAACACGTCAAGGAAAGAACTATTGTAATAATTTTTTGACCGTCTAGAAGCAAACTACATAAATGATCTTGCTTAAGTTCTATAAAAGTTTATATGAGCCTTATGAAGAATGATTTGTTTAGCTCGCCAGTCGACACATTGCTAGGTTCGGGTTTTGTTTTTGTAGTTGATCGAATTCGGGTTTGAGGAGACTCCAACGAAGCCTTTCCCTAGTAATTTCCCACATTTCGATCTCTTAACCTACTCCCTCAATTTCATTCATTTGTTTACGTTGAGTTTAGCTTCCCCTCACAAAACGCGGCCTGACGTAAACAAATGAATGAAATAGAGGGAGTATATCCTTATAATCTTATTTTCCAAAAAAAAAAAAAAAAAGTGTCCAAAGTTGAGACACATCGATTGGGCCCAGTGAGTCCCCGACTTGTATTTATCCCCAAAATCGAATTGGATTATATCTTTGGGCTAGCTCAGCTAAGTCTTTGCAGACTAAGTCCAGGCCCATTTTTAGTGCAACTTGGACCATGGCTTAACATTGCCAAATACTAACCCAATTTGACTTATCATCTTTTATTCATTACTGTACAAGTGTACATGTACTTCCATTCCTTTCTCTTTGAAGCTAAATGGCAAGAATTTGCACCTTCCCAAGGACTCTTCGCAATATGGATATGAGACTAATGAGAGGATTTGAGCCTTATCAACCTCACTTACTCCCTCCGTTTCTTTTGTTTCTTTACGTTTCGTTTGAATATGTGAGAGGAATTCAAACGAAACGTAAAGAAACAAAAGAAACGGAGGGAGTATAAGATTTGGGGGAGATTTTTGCATACAATGTCTATTGCCTTCGTATAATGTCTTGACTATCGTGATAAATTTAAATTCATTTTGTAGTGTACAAGTTCGAGTTTTCCCACCACCCCCTTACCTCATAAGCTAGAGCCCTTCTCGGTAAATTACTTGAAATTACGAAAAATGGGTGTCATGACGCTAAGGTGTGTTCCACACTCACTATCACGAGTCCATGACAACAATCATCACCTATTTATACTCACCCTAAAGTATTATTTTTATTTGTTTGACATTGCACACTAAAGTAATGTTTCGTATATCTTATCGGTCTAGTTACCTTAAACGTTAATATATCGAATACTTATTCATATTCTCTTTTTTTTTTTTTCCTCACAAAAAAGTGATAATCACCATAAAATCATCGTTTTTCTTATTGGTATTTTATGCGAGTATTTTCACTTAATAATTTATTAAAGGGAGCCCAAAAGTGAATATTCCCCCAATGCTTATACCATGCTCCCGGGAGCACACAAAGTATTGTGGTCCTCCTCACAATAGAGGAGTAGGGACCACACTTAAATAGATTTTAAATTATTTTAAGTGTGGTACTCACCCCTCTATTGTGAGAATGACCAACATGCTCATTGTGCTTCCAAAAGCTTAGTATAATTTGCGATATTCCCCCACAAGAAACATGCGTGGGTGATCAAGAGCCGGCCACTCCCTTCTTACTTCTCATTCTCACCAAATTTCCGCCATCTTCTGTTACAAGCCTCGCTATTTTCGAAGAAGCAACAGCAACCACCACCATACTTTCCCACTTTTCTTTTATAGAACAATTTCTAGAGAGAGGAGAGAGAAAAACACCAATTCCAATAAAATTGGGGGAAAAAAATTAAAATACAATCACGGCTATACTTGGGATCAACGGTTGCGAAACTCCGACCACCGTAAACAACCGCAAGAGCCACCGCAACGACGGCGTTATTCTGGGCGGCGTAGAATCACGAATTAGTAAAACCCCTTCTCCTCACGGAGGTAGGGGTGCCCTTCCTTCTGACGGCGGCTGCCCTTCTGATCTTCTCTTCCTCGCCGGCGGCGGCGGCGCTCACGGCGGCGATTTTTAACACTGACCCTTTTCTTATTTTGCCCTTAATTGAACTGGGTAGTTTTTAGATTTTGCTAATTTGATCGTTTTACTAGAGAAAGTTTGTTACTTTTGATTTTTTTTTTTTGGAGGGAGAAAAAAATGGGAATTTTTGAGAAAAGTTTGACGATCAAGAGAGTTGCGACGGTTGTGTCGAATTATCAGGGTGAAGATGGTTGTGGTGGGTCTGAGAATTATAGCGGGTGTGGCCGGAATTGCCTTGGAAAATGCTGTTTGCTTGGTATAATTTCTCAGCTTCCTGTTTACGTTATTTCAAAATTTTCTGATTATTGTTAACATTAATTTGTGATCATATTGATGACTATTTTATGTGATTGATTGAAAAGTTGTATGAAATTATGTTGTTGTTGTGGTGATATCTTGATTTTAGGTATTGCATGAATTGTGTGCTTCTGCTTAGATATGTTTGTTGTTGTTATGGTGGTGGTGGTGGTGGTGGTGGTATTGGTGGTGGTGATATTGGTGTTCGTGTTTCGATTTCGTTGTCGTTTTGGTGGTTGTGATTGGGGTTGTTGTTCCATGTGCTTTTTCCCCCTTTTGAATTGTGTCATTTTTGTTGTGGATTGTGAAATTTTTGATTGCATGCAACAGTACAGAGGATATCTTTGAGTGTGTCCGGTTCTTATTGAGGCTTAATTAGCATGTAAACTTTGTTAGCTATGGCTCATAGTTAGCATGAAGAAGTACTTGTTAGGGTGGCTGGTTTTGTGGGATGACATACGACCAACGAGTGAAGATGCTTGTTATTGGGGTCAAGTGAAGCATTTGTTGTTTTTGGTTACATGATGAGCACGTGCGAAATGCCCATCAATGGTGTATCTAATGTCTCTACAGCAATGTGAATCAAATATGGGATCACCTGAGCAATTCGGAATTGTTCTTGCCTCGTGTCAGTCGTGTGCGATTGTGTTTGTTACAACTTTGTGACAGCATATTCTTCTTTCTGTCTGCTTGAAGTTTGTGAGTTGACAAGTTTTGTGCTGGTTTCAGTGTCAAAGCTTCCCTTGTATGCATACAAGATACATGATGATGATGATGTAAATGATGATGACATGACACATTCAGTTGATCAAGCATCCTCGATTTCTTTTCTTCATGACCTGTTGCTGGGACAGTGGGAGGATAGGATGAGGAAGGGGCTGTTCAGATATGATGTGACGCTTTGTGAAACGAAAATTATTCCTGGGAACTGTGGTTTCATTGCCCAGCTAAATGAGGGACGTCACTTGAAGAAACGACCTACTGAATTTCGGGTTGATCAGGTTCTTCAACCATTTGATGATAGTAAGTTCAATTTCACTAAGGTTGGTCAGGAGGAAGCACTTTTTCGGTTTGAGCCTACTACAGACCGCATGCCACATTATTTCCCAAGTGCACCTGTCACATCTGATTCAGATTCGCCAAACATTGTTGCTATTAATGTATGTTCACTCCGTTATCATGCTCACCATGTGTTTGTTAAGAAGTTTATTTTTATTTGGTTAGGCTTTATGGTATGTTTAGACTGGAGTTTTGATGATTTGGTACTTTGCTTAATAGGAGTTGGTCTGATTTTCAGGTGAGCCCAATAGAATATGGGCATGTTCTCTTGATACCTCGTATATTTGACTGCTTGCCTCAGATGATAGATCGCGCAAGCCTGTTGGCTGCTCTTCATTTTGCCAGAGAAGCAGCTGACCCCTTCTTTAGAGTTGGTTACAATAGCTTAGGTGCTTTCGCAACAATCAATCACCTGCACTTCCAGGTAATCTTATAAATCACAAGTATCTGATTAAATTTGTTGGCGGATATCTGTTGTTCCGCACCATATGATATATCTGTTATAACATGACAGGCATATTATCTGCAAGTACCATTCCCGGCTGAGAAAGCACCAACTCAAATCATATCTGAATCTCACTGTGGAGTTGTGATCTCTCAACTTTTGATATATCCTGTTCAAGGGCTTGTCTTTGAGGGCGGTGACACTATTCAAGATTTATCAGATGCTGTAGCTAGTTCCTGCATTCGTCTTCAAAGAACTAATGTCCCTTTCAATGTTCTCATCTCAAGCTGCGGGAACAAGATCTTTTTGTTTCCTCAGGTAGTTTACCTTCTGCAGTGTGCTTGCCGTGTTTTTTTTCCCATCCCAAATCCACTTTCTGCTGTGTGGTTCTCACTTTCAAGCAATTGATGTGTGTCATGACTGTCTTAGTTATTTCAAAACGAGTAGCTCTTTTTTTTTTTAAAGTATTGCATTTCTACTGCATTGTCAAAATTACCATTCATCGTTTTGTGATTGGCCTGCTTAAGCTATTTCCGAGTGGCTTGATAAACTTCACCTACAAATTATTACTCCACATTGTCTGCTGGATCATTCTTTTTGCTGTTCTCTACCAGCAATGCTCATTATTTTCGCTGACCCTGATTCTTTACTGAAGAATAGAACACACCTGCAAAAATTTTGGGTGGCAAACAGTAGGCATATCGCATATAATTTGGGGTTGACCGATGGTAGGAGTACAAACCATTAAAGCTTGCCTCACTGAGAGTAGTACATTATGTGTGTGCTAATATGTTACATCTCCTGAATCCCAGTGCTTTGCAGAGAAACAAGCTTTAGGGCAGGTGGATCAGGAGGTACTGGAGACTCAAGTGAACCCAGCAGTGTGGGAGATCAGTGGACACATTGTACTCAAGAGGAGGGAGGACTTTGAAAAGGCATCAGAGGAGTATGCATGGCGGCTTCTGGCTGAAGTTTCTCTGTCAGAGGAAAGGTTTGAAGAGGTGAAGACCGCTGTATTTGAAGCATCAGGACTGCAAGAAATATGTACTGAGAAGAGTATAATAGAAGAAGAGGAAGATGAAGAATCCACTTTCAGTTGCACATTGGCTCAGCATCAGTTGAAAGATTGCGTGGTTTATAGATGAACCAAGCTTTGTACGAGTCAGCTCTGCATCATTATGTGGGTGAGGTACTTTAGATCTTTAGTTGCCACTCCAAAACACCGCTCTTCGTGGTGGTTGAACGCTAATTAGTAGTTTCTGTATAATAATCCAGGGTGTATATTTCTAAATCCTGTATCCATTTTTATATAATCTGTACATACATGCATGTTATGAGATCATCGGCCGCAAAATGTTATAAATGTGGTCCTCAACCAGTAATATGCTCATATGGTTTTTCAATTCTTCTGGCAATTTGGAGCATAGATTTCATAGTCAAGCAGATATTTTAGCAGGTTTTGGTCGTATTAAGTTGTGATGCTGCATTTGTGGCGTAATTTTGGCATTTCCTTATCAAGGATATGTGACAGTGCCACTCTTCTTGCGGACGTTAGTAGGTGGGACAATGTAGTAGTAGTTGTAATTTCTTCTGGAGGAGTTTGGAAAGTAGGCAGTTGGAAGTTACGAGTAAGCGTGTGAGCTTTAAGATTGTTTGGTTTGTAGCGTAAAAGTATTCGATCCAAACGTAAGAATTCTAAAAATGCAGAAGTGGTATAGGATTAATTACGTAGGGTTATGCTAGAGTTCAACATTTTTAATTAGGGCGTTGATTCTGCCAAGGCAGATTCATTTAACTTGATCCATATAATGGACTTATTAGTTAGGATCTTTTCTAATTCTGATGTTTTTCGAGTTCGTGTTTGATTTACTAGCCGTTTTGTTTGCTTATAATTTAGGTAAATCTACAGAATCTTTGACTCGGTGGGAGAAAATGTGGAATTTTACTTGTCAACAAACAAGGCTAAATCTAACCCTTTTTTTTTTTTTTTTTTTTGATAAAGGTAAGAAAACTTAAGTTGATCCACGAGTGTAAGATCAATTTAATTCATTGTTTTGGATGAGAACATCTAAAGTACCCTAAAATGTCATTATTCCTCCTTTTAACAAATCTGACTTTTGCATTTCCAGAAGTTATTAAAAAATGTTCCCAGATAATCTACTAATTCTACAATGGCTACCATAACTCGGTAGCCATTATAAGTAGGACGAATAACTACAGTAGATCTCTATAAGCAAATCGTAACCATTAAATAGTTTGACCATATTAATAATTTACCTTATTTTTCCCAGTCCTCCTCCCTTCCTCTCCCCACTCCAGGAACCACCATTGACCCAACCCAACTTCCTCCTAACCATCTTTTAATACCAACCCTGAGACCGCAGTCGTGGGCCACTACCTTCTCCACCCAAGAGATACCCGGCACCCTCCCCTCCACCCTCATTTTCTCCGTACTCTAGGCGTCGACAATGGTGATGGAGCGACCATACTAGGAGGTCGAGGGAGAGGCAAAAAGTGATTTTCATTAGGCAGGGCGTCGGGAATAAGTGGGTCAAAGGGTAGGAAATGAGAGATTCGAGAGGCGAGAGAAGGTGTCGTGGAAGTCTGTGGTGGTGGGAGATGACGGCCGGAGCGTAATCGGCAGCGGGACGCCGGTCTGCTGGTGGTACCTTGGTTGTCTCCGCTGTAATGGCTGCTAGGAGTGTGTAGGCCGGTGGTGGCTAGAGTGGTGGTAGGTTGAGGGCAGCGGCAGGTGGTGGTGCTAGAGGGAAAGGAGAGGAGGCAGAAGTACGGGTTTGGGAGGTGTGGGTTTTTTTTAAAAAAAAATTTAATGTTTTTTTTTTCAGTCAAATTTTCGAGGGTTGAGATCAATTTATGAAAATGAATAGTGCGATTTACTCTATTTACAATGACTACCAAACTTTGGTAGCAATTATAAAATCACTCTAGATAATCGGTAAACAAAATAAAGTGCAGTAGTAAAAAATTAGGGAGTTTTACAATTTCCGGAATCCGGAGGCAGTAAACAAGGACTGAAAAAGCGTCAGAGTTACGTCAGGGGAATTTTTCATGTCGTGTGCGATTGTTTAAGCAGATGAAAAAAAAAAAAAAAAAAAAAAAAAAAAAAAAAAACTCAATCCATAATACTCCGGATGTAGTGGAGAAACTCAATGTACATTACCAAACACGCCCTCTTCGTCTCTAAATATTTTAAACCAAAAGTATAACGTATACATTCCCTTGAAGATCTCGTACCCATGGCTGTGGCGTTGACAAGGAATACTTGCCTCCAATCAACCGTATCAACAACGATAACTAGATACAATATGAAATTATGAATGCATACATTTTAAAATTCACTAAACATTTCCTTGCACAATTCTAATTCTCTTGGATACTCACAAGTCACGAGACTAATAAGATTTATTGAGATATGAATCATTTATTCGTTGTTGTCATTTTCACGTACATAACTCACAAGACCATTCAAAAATCAAGGTACAAGTTACAGACAAGTTTTGACTTTAATTTTCATAAAAAAAATATTTTGTCAAAAATTATAAAAATTATACCATTGGATTCTTTGTGAAATACACTTGCACAAGATTATAATTTCATAATTTTTACACTTATATTTTGAGAGATGACATATTTTGAGAAGGAGAGAGTATTTGACTCTCGCGTATTAAAACCACACACAAAATTCCATCTCAAACAATCCTCAAAAAACCCTAGAGAATCCTCATATAGTCATATCCGCTCACATGGAGCCGAGAAATCCCTAACAAATATTTGCGTCACTCCACGTAGTAAAAAAAAAAGAAAAAAAAAAAAAAAGACCGAGGCAATATTATTCGCAATATATAATGAAAACTATATCAACTAAAACTAAAATTAAATAATTAAAGATTTAATTTCCTCATTCAACGCCTGATTATTCTCCTAATTTGATTATTTGAATCACATGCGTCCAAACAAATAAAATCATCAACAGAATCACAATAAAAATAAAAATAAAAAATCACAAAATTCAAAAAAATAATTTAAGAATTAAATCAAAAATAATATACGACACAAAAGAAGTAATACTACTTCCAAATTAGGAGTAATTTAATTTAATTAACATTTAATCATCACTAAGAAAATTAATTAGTACCAAACTTTTCGTTCTCCTTCACAATTGGTTAATTAATTAATTTTCGCCTAAAATTAAAAACAACGAGAAATCGAAATTAATAAAGTAATTAACGAACTGATTAAGATTAATCCTCCTCCAAATCATCACTAATTAATCACCACCACCGCAGAAATCTTCCCATGAAATATACACAAAATTAATATGTGATCAAATTAATTCACCGTTACGAATCAAACGGCCATCATCTTCTTAAACTCCTCGAAGTTAACGTGACCGTCACCGTCAGCGTCAACAGACTGGATCATTCTAGAACAATCTTTAAGAGTACACTTCTCACCGAGACTCTTCAACACCGCGTGTAATTCACTCGCCGAGATCTTCCCGTTGCCGTCTTTGTCGTACATGCTGAACGCCTCCCTGAGTTCTTTTGTGGACCCCGCATTGCCGCCGGATCCGGTGTGAAACTCTGTGAATTCCGCCAGATCCACGTGTCCGTCGCCGTCTTTGTCCATCTCCGCCATCATCTTCTTAACCTCCTCCTCCGTCGTCTCCGAACCTAACGAGTGTAACAGACGGCGGAGCTCGTCCTCGGAAATCTTTCCGTCGCCGTTAGCGTCGAACTTCGCGAATATCTTCGCCACTTCGCCGTCGGTATTTTTCGCCGCCATTGGTGGTGGTTGTTACGCACGGCGATGAGAGAGAAAGTAAGTAACCGCTTTATTTATTTTTGAGGAGAGAGAAAGTGTAAAGAGTGAATAAAATTTTGTGTGAAGGAGTTGGTTATATAGTGAGTATAATGTATGAGTGGAAGAGATGTTTTGGGAGAATTGGAAGTTGTGAAAAGTGAAGAAGAAGATTACGCGGTTTTGGAATTTATTGATTTTTATATTATTCTATAGTAATAATAACTGAATGAATACGCGCTTGAGTAACGACGTTGGGCCTTATTGGAATTATTATATTATATTGTATAGTTTTCATATCATATTATAATTTTGATTTGGATTTGGGATGTTATGTATTAAGGTCAGAATTCTTTTTACTTTTTCTTTTCTCGGCCCGTTCGGTATATCAGTTTATCTGTCGTTGTATGATACTCCGTATATATTATAGAGTTTTTTAGAAGTTAAAAATAATTTGATAAAAGGCCTTATTTAAGTGAAAAACCGAAGCACAAATTTGGTGTTTCTGTCTCTTAAAAAAAAGTCAATTTGTGAAATATTTTTAATTTTGCAAAAATAAAAAAATAAATGTTAAAAGAACACATAAGTGCTTTTATAATATGTTGAACTAAATACTTACTAGTTTTTTTTTTTTTTTTTTTTAAAAAACAGTTTTTATAAAATCGTTTATGAAAAATAGAAACAGATTAAGATAAATTAGGCGAAACAGACACGTAAATATGTTGGTTTTTCGTTACGGTTTTTAAAAGTTAGACCGGAAAGTGGTTTTAGAATTTGTCAACTTATTAAGAAAAAGCATGTTACCATGTTCTATACCGTAATCAGAAGACTAATTCTTGCCATTTGTTTGATGAGTAAGCTATAATGTTGCCATGTTCTATGATGTTTCATTTTTCTATGAATGTGATGACTTATACTTTAATTGTTAAGGAAGTTGTCTTTGTGTTTTTAATATCTAGAAGGGTACGTAGCTTGAATGTTGATGATTTGCTATTACTATTTGAAAGTTGGAAGTTACAGTGACAATTGACTATTTAAGATAAATAATCCTTTACAAATGGATAATTAGTGATTGTTCATGTTTATAAGCTACACCGTGTTCAATGTACATACTCGTACAAATTATTTTTATCGTCTTTAAAAAACCACGTAAATAATTGTTGTTTTCTTTTGACTAGTAGATGTGGGTCCATGGCCTCCATGCTACCTTACTTCAATATTCGATAAATTAATTAATTACGATTCTAAATCAATAAGTACTTATGAGTAAGCCAAAAGTCCTAATTAGAACCATGGATAGATAGTAAGGGCAAGTATCACTTTTCTCGAGTGGGGGTGGGGGGGTGGAGGGGTGGAAGAGTAATGTGGCAATTGGCAAATGAGAGTTGGACAACAATTAGGCTAATATTATGGATAAAGTTTTCAATTAAACGATAAAGTAAATAGAAATAGAAGTCTTTTTTGGTTGTAGCCGTACACGAGAAGTCCGTTTCGAAAGGACTGGAGTTAGCTTTGTGAAGCTGACAACTTCCCACAACGTAAAGAATTGAAGATTTGGAAAGCCGATTGAGATTGTTACCAATAACCAATCGTCTAATCTTTTTTCCCACGGAGAAGTCGTTTAGGATGTTTATAATTTCTCGTGTAATTTCGTTCTCAGAATCCGTAAATTATTGGACCCGTATTTGGATAGAAAATGAGCCCACCAATGTGCTCAATATTGCAGCTATGCATTTCGTAAACTTAATGAAATAGTTTTCGTTTTGACCAAAATGCTACTCCGTACATCGCTTTTTTCATTTGCTAACGTTTCATTGAAATTCAAACAAAATGTTAACAAACGGAAAAAGAAGAATATTGAGGCAGTAAAAGTATCCAATCCTTGGAAACTTGGACTTTTACGTTTTAGCATCATTATTAATGTATATTATTGGGCTTGGACCAGTCTCGCCTGTTTCCCCAATCCAATGGCTTCCTACAATTTTGGACTCGGTAGCCTATAGTAGTTGTTACGTCGCCATTCGGTCATCCCTTCGGCTCTTCATGCGTTCATTCTGCTAGACAAAAGTCAAACATGTTTCGCAAACTCCGTTGGCAAAAGGTGCAAACTCGAGCTTCACATACACAAAAATTGAAGCAATCATATACTCCGTATTCAGTTCCGTTGACAAGGTGACCCTTTATTAAGCTTTTTGAAAAGTACGTTAAACACGAAATTTTAAGTCCGTATAAAATAGACAACATTATAGAAACAATAATGTCTTACCTCTTATTCTCTTAAGTGGTTTAACATTAGGCCATCAACCAACACACATCTTCATAACCATTCATAGGAAGTAAAGAAATCGTGAAATCGGTTTAAGATGATCAGGTAGGAGATACAAATACCGTCTAATCTTTTTAATTTTATGGGTTTCAGATTTCATTTTATTCCTATTATGAATCAAATAAATGTATACTAGTAGAATTAAACAAAATCCTAAATCTCATAACTTTTCGCGTGACATTCACATCACACGACTCGAACAAAACATGACCCGAAACCATAAGAAAAAAGGCGTATTAGAAAAGCTAGAAAAAAAAGAGAGCCAGAATTTGAGTTGATCCCACGTCTGCCAGGTCATAGGTGGATACTGTACCCTCTTACTCTCTCCTCCACATTCAACACAGAAAAACATAGCTATCTCCGCATGTCAACCAGACAACAAAATAGTCAACACTCTTAAATCCCACTTCAAAATCCCACTTCAAAATCCCAAAAAAAAAATAAAAAAAATCGTAATTTCTCCATTTTTTTTTGGTTAAAAGTACAAATAATTTGAGTAAGAAATAAAGAAATGGCTCTAAATTCATTCCCTTTTCAATTTACATGTTTATCTTCTAAGCTTGATTATGCCCCACCTCGATTTTCCGGACCCACCGTCGTTTTCCGGCGAGATATCGCCGGTGGTTCGCCAGCGGTTAGTTCTCGCCGGCGCTGTGACTTGAAAGGTACTTGGTTTTCCCTATTTCTATTTCTTTTTATATTGTGGGTATTTTTTATTTTGATGATTTTAAGGATCATGTGATGTTGAGCAAGTGACAGTTAATATAGTTAGTTAACAGCATTTTTATGAACTAAAGTAGAGTATTGATTAAGCTAAGCAAAAAAGTTGGAGGTTAAAAGGAAGATAACTGTTTTACTCTCTTCGGATAATTTTATTTTGATTATGAATTTTGCTACTTTTTTCCTGAAAAGAAGAAATCTTTTTTTTGTTTTGTTTTGTTTGATCTAGTTTAGAAAATACACGTGATTTGTATAAAGTGGGTAATGATGATTATCTTTATGGCATAGAGATTGCGTGAAATTTAGGTGGCTTGAATTCTGATGCACAAACATACACAAGCTTACTTTTCAAGTAAAGATGTGAATCATGTGATGCACTGAGGTGGAATTGATGTAGACGGGTTTCGAATCCTGATCATGGATACAAAGGCATAGGGCATTTTAGGTTTTAACTTGGCAAATTCGTATGACGAATTTCGTAATCAGTTCACTTTGGCTATGTAATGGTATAGTTGATGTAAAGATTGATGCTTGATAATTGGTAGAGTATGTGAGAAGCCAAAGATATAAGAAATGTGATTTTAATGGAGTGCGACTTATGGATAATTCAATGTTTGGAATTATGGAAGTAGCATGTAGATTTCGACAATAGCATAACAGTGGTAACACTATACTTGAAAACTGGTTGATCAGGATTTTATGCTTCCGGTAGAGTTGTTTAAGTATGGAACATTGAAGAGAGGATGGAGAAGGGACATGTCGTTAGTTTACGTCTGTGATGTTAGAGGCTGGTTTCGTTTGGTTAATAAGGAGTAGCTAGGGCGGTGTGTCAGTGTTTTTGGATCAAGTGGTCATCATTGACTTTGATGCTGTGGTCTGATTGGAATTAGGGGCTCAAATATTTGGAGGAGTCTGTGCTCTTAAATGAATGCGTATGAACCTGCAGACATTTGACAGCGTTCCCCAAATTAAACATGCCTTAGTGGGAGTCGTCTTTAGAAGAATTTTCATGTCATTGAACCCCAGTGAATCAGTGATGAATTTATGAGACTTAGTATAGGAGCCCCTGTCATATTATTGCGTGCTGTAGTGTGCCCCTGCATTTTTGGCCTGCTAGATGTAAGAAGTGTTTTGAGGTTTTCATGCTATTTGCCCATTTCTTTTCCATTTTTGAGGAATTCTTGGTTGAGATGCTGATGTTCATGTCTCTCTTGTCCTGTGTAGCTAAAGCACAGTCTAGTAATAACGGCCCATTAGAGACTCGAGATTCCCTTGTGGTTTGCTTTGGGGAAATGCTTATCGATTTTGTCCCAACCGCAAGTGGGCTTTCTTTAGCTGAAGCACCTGCATTCAAAAAGGCTCCTGGTGGAGCACCAGCTAATGTTGCTGTTGGAATAGCTCGTCTTGGAGGGATGTCAGCATTCATAGGCAAGGTAAGTAGGTAACAAGTTTGTTCAGTTAACATTTTATTTGCAAGCAAGGAAAGAAAATGGGGTTCGTGCAATTCACTCTTTTTCTTGGATAATAGGCCACAAACTGGATTATGTCATGTTATATACCCCTTCCACTTCCCACTCCATCTTTTTTCTTCTTGGCTGACCTTTATGTATTAGCTCTTTCATATATATTCATTTCTGTTAGTTGCTCAAGTGTTACTAGACACCATACGGGTCTTTTGGCTCTTTGTCCTAGGCTCCTAGCTTAGCCAGACACGGAAGCACCGGTGCTGTAATGGATGGTGGACGGAAACTGACCAAGAATGCACAATACAGTTCACATGGTGTGAATACATATATGGCTTGGGGTTTCTCTTTTCCAGCTTGTTTCATGTACAGTTAAGCCTACTATATATGGGGATTTGTCATTCCTGCAATCTATGGCAGTAAATTGTAATCGAGGGCTAAAACTTGCTAAACAATGACTAATGTTTGCTTAATCTACTAGTATATAGTTTTGCGTTTTTCACGCATTCTACTATCTACACATGCAGGTTGGTGAAGATGAGTTTGGCTACATGCTTGCGGATATTCTGAAGGAGAATAATGTGAATAATCAAGGAATGCGGTTTGATCCTGGTGCTCGTACAGCTTTAGCATTTGTGACACTGAGGAAAGATGGGGAACGCGAATTCATGTTTTACCGTAACCCTAGTGCTGACATGCTGCTTCAGGAATCTGAGCTGGATTTGGATCTCATCACAAAGGTATCTTCAAACCCTGCTTCTTCGATAACTGTGAGGACCCGTCAAAAAGGAGATCAGAGGAAGTAAAAATGTGAGAATGTAATCAAAATAGGAAGACAATCCAGGATCATGTCAACTGCTCAGCTTGAACTATAAAACCATTGAAGAACTTGATGAAGGGCATAGTCCTTAAGCCTAATCAAACTTAGGGCAGATAGCAGGTTTCTCTAAATATTGTAATTTAGAGTAATATTATCAACATCAGCTACAGAGACTTAGTCCCTTAATGAGTGGGGTTGTCTTACATGAATCGTCTTCTGATACAATATAGCCTAATATTTCCACTTTAATAGAATAGATATACTATGTGTAAGGTGAACTTTCATAAGAACTTTTCTGGAATGATCGAAGAGGATCCTTTTATGATTAGGACAGGAGTTGAGCAGGGTAACCTGCGTTGTTTATGTCTTTTCCTCTCTTGGTTGTATAGCTTTTCATGCAATAAAAGTAATTCGAATTTATTATCTCTTCACAGGCAAAGATATTTCATTATGGTTCTATAAGCTTAATCACTGAACCATGCAAGTCAGCTCACATTGCTGCAACTAAAGCTGCAAAAGATGCTGGTGTGCTTCTCTCCTATGATCCCAACCTGAGGCTTCCATTATGGCCATCTGCAGAGAGTGCGCGAGAAGGAATTCTTAGCATTTGGGACACAGCTGATATTATCAAGGTAAGAGGCCACTCTGAGTTCAACCTCAAAATCAAATTTGTTCTCTATTCTGGAAACTTGACACTGACATTTTATTCCTATGTAGATTAGTGAAGAAGAAATTTCCTTTCTAACACATGGAGAAGATCCCAATGATGATAACGTTGTGCGTAAATTGTTTCATTCAAACCTCAAATTGCTGCTTGTGACTGAGGGAGCAGAGGGTTGCAGATATTATACTAAAGTGAGACCTCTAAATCCCACATTTTACGGTCATATGTCCATGGTCCCCTCACTGGTAGTTCAATATGGTCTACCCCATGTTGCAACAATTAAGTGAAATTGATAATTAAGTTGCTCCTTTCTGGTTTCCAAATTTCCAAATTCCAGCTGTTAAACTCTCCCTTCTACGGTAGCTCATACAGACACTTCAATTTGTGCTTCTCTGTCGATTACCATTTGGCGTTATCTCGTATACAGTGTTCGGGCCTCATCTCTTGAACTGCTAATCCAATCTTTTCTCTACCCAAGGGCAAAGAGAAGGAATGAAAATAAAAGAACAAGAAACTGAACATATGCAAATTGTATTTTTGTGCAGGACTTCAATGGAAGGGTTGGAGGTCTGAAGGTAGATGCTGTGGACACGACAGGTGCTGGTGATGCCTTTGTTGCTGGAATACTATATCAACTAGCTGCTGATATCAACTTGATTCAGGTAGACGCCAGAAACACTTTTTTTTTTTTTTTTTTTTTTTTTTTTTTTTTTTTTTGAGATGGATGTTTCTATAAAACAATTTGCCTGAGCTCAGTAGAATTTCGAACTGTGCCTAACAGTCTCTCTATGTGTAGTTTTGACACTATTAAGCATAACACTGGAAACGTGAATGGCATATGTAAAAGAAAATTCACGAGACTTATTGAAGCCTCTAAATGGCTTTCTTGCAGTACAGTGATTGATGATTGAATTTTAACAGTACGCTTTATACTCAATGCTCACATACAAATTATGGTTTTCAGAAGGAGGATGGATTAAGAGATGCTCTAGGGTTTGCCAATGCCTGTGGTGCATTGACCGTCACAGAGAGAGGTGCCATTCCTGCATTGCCTTCCAAAGCTGCAGTGCTGGACGCAATGCTGAAAATTGTAGCTTAGGCTTCTGGTGGGTTTGATGGAAACTGTAAGTAACCAAATTTTCCAGCCACAATCATTGTGCAATAATGATATTTGCAAGGTTGACTTTGGTTGCAATAATAGTCCTTGCCCTTGTAGTTGTAGATGTAGTATATTCCTGATTCTGCACTCTTTGTATGGCTGTCTTTGCATGTAACCATGTGTAATTTCGACGTAGTGTCTAGCTGATTCTCTGGCAAATAGTTTAGGAAACTGTTACGTTGAGAAATTTCAATTATTTTTAGTTGGCCATAAGACTGCTCGAATTTGCCGAGCTTTGCTGAATACATTCATGCTCCTTGTTACTGCAAGCTGTTTTAATAATAATGATGTTGATAAACTGACCTTACTGACTTCATTTCCCTTGTTATGTATGAGTTTGTTTTTTCTGTTCAGAAACCACATTATATTTTGTTTCTGTAGTTTTAGAAGCGTGATGATTTGTTCATCCTGACTCATATGTATCAGAGCATGTATGTACTGATTTTATAACACATTTCTCTTTTGCCCTGGACTGCGAAAGAGGTGATTTTGGTTTTTGTGGATCAATCACTTTGTGTTTGTCCTGTTACACTGTTGTTTCTATCGTTCAAGGTTTACTACAGTGATCAAAGCTTCTGTAAGCTCTGCATGCTACTCGAGTCTCAATCAAGTAATGAGTAATCTGAGCATGCATTTTGTATCTGCATTCTTTTGCTTCCTTAGTAGTATTCAGATCATGGAATCAGTTTATGGTTCAGGTTGATTAGGTCCAGTCACATCTATATTAATATAGAAAAGCATGATATTAATACTGAGATAATTTCATCGTGATCTAGCGATAAATTTTCATAATCTAGCAATCGGTCAGCTTTCAGGGAGAAAGAACTTGTGATTCTATGTTTGGATTGTTTGATGGTAAAAGATGCTCAAAGTTGAACCACAGAATCAGGGGAAAAAATAGAAGCCGTAAAAGTGCACACTATTTTTGAGATGATGCCTATATTTAGTAAAACCCTTGAAAACACAAAATTTTAGGTTTTAGTTATAGACAGCAATTTTAACTGTAAGGTGATCCGGTAATTTTGCTCATTTACCCTCCAAAACAGTAATTTTCCTTGCTCATTTGGGCAGAAAGTAGCATCTATTTAAGTCTCAGAAAACTGGTCATGTCCGAAATAATCCTGCATTCAGTAATCCAATAGAATTACCAGTAATCTTTGTTGTGGTTTGTGCTTTATAAAGTAAGTGTTATCATGGCTGGTGAGGATACACCCCAAGACATTTCTGACCGGGAGAGAATCTTCAAGCGCTTTGACACCAATGGCGATGGCAAGATCTCGTCCTCTGAGCTCGGAGATGCCCTCAAGACACTCGGGTCTGTCACCTCTGAGGAAGTTATTCGGATGATGGCTGAGATCGATACTGACGGAGATGGCTACATTTCGTTTGACGAATTCACTGAGTTTGCTCGAGCCAACCGCGGTTTGATTAAAGATGTTGCTAAGATATTCTAATCACTTTTGAGATTACAATTTACATTTTCATTGTTACATTTAATGTCACCACCAGATCAAATAGCGCCTTAGTTCTTGTTTGTTGTAGAAAAGATTGCTTCTTTAATTAGTAAGCATGAAAGTAACTAGGGCATCAGGATCAAATGGTTTTCTTGTTTTATGATGATTTCCCCTTTATGTATCTCCCTTAAATATATCTTTTCATCAGATCTTTTCTCCCCTGGTTTTCGTAATTATACTTATAGTAAAACTCGTGCATTGCATGCACACGGTCTTCATATAGATCAAAATTTGTCACCAACACGTCTCCTAGAAGAGACAATCATGCTCACTGATAGACAGTGGTCGAGAGCGGAATAGGTAAGAAAACAATATAAGCAAGTCAAGATTATATGGAAGTAACTTAATTTATAAACTTTCAGAGTTCTGTAACACTTGACAGTAATAGTGAGTGCATGATCCCTTTGCTGCTGTTTTTAACTTGTTTGTTAAATTATTCTTGCAGCAGAGGATACATGTCATTCCTCTGCTTGTAAGCCAGCAAATAAGAATACAGGTCATGCTAAACATACACATTGATCTCTAAGTATAACTATAGTAGGATATTAGGTCAAGTGAACAGATATGAGTGAGCTGCATCAATCACCCTTGCCCCTTGGGTGGTTTGGGCTTTTCACTCGGCTCAGGTCGTGGCTCAACACGCCTACGCCGGAGCAGACGACCGTGACCATGGAGACTGCTGGCATCAGAAACCATGCAAGACAGGAGGAGTACGAACATGGTAAAAAAGATCCATACCTTGCTGTTCATTATTTTGTCTTTTTTTTTTTTGGCGCAACAATAAGAAATGAGAATGTAGTAGTTGATAGAAGTGTATGGGTACGCAGATTGCGTTATTACCGCATTCTGCATACCCATTTATATAGGAGGGGAAACTCAACTATTCAAGATTTCAACATCATCAAAGTCCTTGTGCTCCACTAGAAATACTCTGTAGCATAGTTTGTGTGGCTTCAGTCACCACTGAGTAGTGATGGCCACGGGCCGGGCGGGCCAGTGCTAGGGCCGGGCTCCACCGGGCTAGTGCTCGGAGAATCGAGCACTAGCACTAGCCCTACACACCCGGGCTAGTGCCAGTGCTCGATTTCTCGGGCACTAGCACTAGCCCGCCAGTGCTTGACCGGGCTTTGACCCGGGCTAGTGCCGGGCGGGCCAGTGTTCAAGCACTGATGGCTCGGCCGAAAAAAAAAAAAAAAAAGGCTTGGTCATAATTTTATCATTTTTTTGATAAACTTATAATAATTAGGATGCCTACGTATCTCGAAAGAATCAAAGCCCACGTAGTTCTTCACTTACCTTACTTACCGTCGCTTGATTATTTGATCGGTTCATTCTTAGACGTTCTCATCGGTGGTTGATGCTCCCGATTCCGATGTAGTATCCATTGTCATGAATGGATCATCTTCTTCGTCATCATCATCATCATCATACTTCTTTCCTTGTCTTCTTTTTAATGCTTGATCCCAATCTTTTTTGCATACACATACTTTCACGGATTCGGGAGCTAACCTTGATCGCTTTTCATCCAATACTCTTCTACCTGCACTAAAAGCGGACTCCGAAGCAACTGTCGAAGCTGGAACTACAAGAACATCCTTTGCAATTTGGGTTAAAATCGGATATTGGTGGCTATGTTTATGCCACCAATTAAGAATGCTAAACTCACTTTCATCGGTAATATCATGGACAAGTGTTAAATAATCATTGACAAAAGATGTAGTATCATTTAAAGTCGTTTTTTGTTTTTTTAAAATAATATTATGATAAAAACTAAATTTACTTGGTTTAGATTTAGATGACATGGAAGAAGAACTAGCTTGTGCATCAGTACCACTACGTGTATCATACAAATCATGTAATTTAGTAAGAATAGAAACACATTTGTTCACATAATTATCTACATCATAGTCTTGTTGTAATGTTGAATAATAAAATTCTAACATGTTTTTCAATCCCGCGGATTTAACACCGGGATCAAGAATACATGCAATGCCATATATAATAGGAAATTCAGTAAAATAAGCCAACCATTTCTCACGCATTAAAGAAACAACTTGCTTTAAGCTATCGTAATTAGAAGAATCAACACTAGACATAGCAAAAACTATTTTAATGCATTGTAAAATCACCAAATGAACATTTGGTTCATATACTAGCGAAAAAACTTTTGTAGCATCATAATAAGATTTCAAAAGATCATAAAGAGGTTCAGTAAGTTCCCAAGTAACATCATCGAGAAGTCGTGCATTTGGATCGGTAGAATGATGTTCATTATACAAAGTAGTAATAACTTGTTTATACCTGATTGCAGCACCTAGCATGGTGTAGGTAGAATTCCACCTTGTTGGTGTATCAAGACCAAATCTCTTTGCTGGCAATTGATGTTGCGTGCACAATTGTTTGTATCTACGCTTTTTTGTGCCCGTTGCTCTAAGCCACTTAATAACTTTTCTAATAGGGCTTAAAATAGAAGAAATACAAGCAATTCCTTCTTGAGCGGACAAATTAATAATATGTGCACAACATCTAACATGTAAAAACATACCATCTAATAATAAAGTTGGAATATTACTCTTGATATGACCAATACAATTAGTATTAGCCGAAGCATTATCAAATGAAATAGTAAACAACTTATCAGTCAATTTAAACTCATTACAAGTAGCATGAATACGAGAATATATGTTATAGCCGGTATGCGACTCTTCCATAACATCAAAAGCAATAATACGTTTTTGTAATTTATAATCATTATCAATCCAATGAGCGGTAATGCATATATAAGGCTCACCTTGTCTTGAAGTCCATGTATCACTAGTTAGGCAAACACGTCCACTAAATGAACGAAAATATTCAATTAGCTCGCCTCTTGTTTTGTGATATTGTGTCATAGTATGACGCTTAAGAGTGTTCCTAGGCACCTTTCTATAAGCGGGTTGTAATGATAATCTATTAAACTCTTCATAATTAATACTTTCACCAAAACTAAACGGCAATTCATCAAGACAAACAAAATTAGCCATATTATCAATCATTCGATCTCTATTATAATAGAAAGGAATACCTCCACCGGGGGTCGGGGGTCGGGGTCATATAACTTCCGATTTGTGATTGACCACCACCATGGCTTGATTCACCTTCAACTATTTTTTCGGGGTCGATTATGCCATGTACGCTTTGTAGGTGTCGAGCTTGAGTGCCGGTTCCGCTACCCGTTTTCCACTTCAATTCCACATTAACATGGTTGGCTTTGCAAATTCGACAAACAAGTTTGAAACATTTTACACCTTTTTGGTCATTTTCGGTGTACACTTTGTCAAAATGAGCCCAAACAAAACTTGTTTTGACACCACGTCGATTAATAATACCACCACCTTGTCCACCTACAATTAAAGAATAATGATATTAATTAAGTTGTAAATTTACATTAATTGAATAAATTAAAAAATTAAATGAATTGAATAAATATGCAACTTTATAAATTGAATTTTACCATCTTGTAAATCTACATCCGTTGTTGGACGAGAACGGGGTGGTGGCATGACCGATGATTCTTGTTGTGATGCATTACCTACACCTACAAATTAAATTATATCAATAAAAAGAAAAATTGACAAAATAAAACTAATAATTAAAAAAATAAATTATAAACATTAATTTACCTTGATGAATATCACCTAGAAGTGATTCTTCATATTCTTTCAACACTCTTCTTTGATCGGGAGTTAGATTATCCATTTCGGGTTAATATGATTTTTTGATAATAATATTAAAATATCCAATACGAAATACAATAATTATCAATACTAATAATAATTATCAAAATAACAATAATAAAAGTACTAAATATTGTATACTTACTTAATATAATACTTGTGGTAATTTTTTTCTAACTAAAATTGAAAACTTAATTAATACTTAAAAATTGTAATAATTTTTTTCAAGTAAATTTAAAACTTGAATACTTGAGAGTTGTAGAATTGTAGTAATTGAAGAAGAAATGTAGAATAGAGAGAGTGATTGTGTGGAAATTGAAGTTGGATTTATTGGGTATTTATAGAAAATTTAAGGGTAGGATAAAATAAAAATAAAAAAACAAAAAAAACAAACAAAAAAAAACTGCCAAAACGGCTAGTTTTTTTAAACTTTCTAGCCGTTTGCTTGGGGCGGGCTGGGGCGGGCCGTTACTTGACCAGGGCTTGACCAGGGCTTGACCCAGGGCTTTGACCAGGGCTTTGACCAGGGCTTTGACCGGGCTTTGACCGGGTTTGACCAGGGCTAGTGCTTGAAAACTCGAGCACTAGCCCTGGCACTACCAAACCCGGGCTTTGCAGTGCCTGGGCCGGGCCGTGCCGGGCCATGCCTTGACCAGGGCCGGGCCAGGGCGGGCCCGGGCTCCTAGTGCCCAATGGCCATCTCTACCACTGAGTACTGAAGTTTCCTTCCTCCTTTGTCATTACCCTACTATTTTTGTTAAGAAAAATTTGAGCAAGAAGCCAAGACCTATTTTTGTTATGATGAAATATCTTAAGTTATTATTATTATTGGGAAAATTTGCAAGACCGCACCTTTTAAAAGCATATTTTTGCGAGACCACACCTTTTAAATTTAGTTTTGCGAGAACGCACCTTATAAAACAGTTTTTTTGCGAGACCGTACCTTTTATGTTAAATTTTGCGAAACTACACATTTTAAGTTATATTCCTTTGCGAAACCGCACCCCTTTTCATTCCGGCTAATTTTGACCAGTTTCTCGCGTTGACCCAACCTTATTCTCCTCTCCTTCAATTTCCCCCCAAAATTTCAATTTTGACCAGTTTCCGACGTTGACATGACCCTGCTGTTAAAAAATTGGGAAAAATTGGAGGGAAAATCGAATGAGGGGAGAGTAAGGTCGGGTGAATGCGGGTCAAAATTAGTCGAAAATGAAAAGAGGTGCAGTTTCGCAAAGGAATCGAACTTAAAAGGTGTAGTTTTGCAAAATTTAATATAAAAGGTGCGGTCTCGCAAAAAATTGCTTTTAAAAGGTGCGGTTTCGCAAAATCAAACATAAAAAGTGCGGTCTTGCAAAAAAGTTCTTTTAAAAGGTGCGGTCTCGCAAATTTTCCTTATTATTATTTGGTATATGGGAGCAGCTAATGCTACGGTGGTGGAGATACGAGGATTAAAACGTGGGACAACCTCTAAACGTGGTTTTTATACACCAGACTAACTTTAATTCTCGGACAATGATGCAATATAAACATCATTTTTACATTTTTTTAAACAATATTTACATGTCCTCCAAATTTTTTACATTTTTTAGCCTGTATATCTATTCATAAAATATCTTGTCATTAAACACTTGAAAAATGAAAAAATAAGCCTCAAGTTTATCATTTATCAATCACTTGACCCCCGTTTCAAAGTCATGTATGTTAGTCGATTAGGTAGACCCATGGATCATTGACTCGTTGACGGAGACCTTGACTTCGACTATCAAACATAGTACTAAACGGCGAGCTCGAAGTTCTTTGCTAAATCTTCTATTTCACTCTATGTTATTTTTTGGGTTTAATGTTTATCTTAGCCTCATCAAATTATGTTTCTCACTTTTAATTGTGAAGCGAATTCAGAATTCGTAGGACAGCTTTACCCTTTGTCCAAGAAATAAATTATGTATTGTCATTGTATATCATTTCAATGGATCATTTTTTCAACTGTTATTGTCGAGTTATTATGAGACGGTGTCATATAATATATAAGTTTTGTGCTAATGTGTTGGCTCGATCAGCTCATATGAACAAAAAAAGCACTAAATGATCAATCAACTTTAAACATGTCAAAATTTTGCTTACATGTACCACTTTGAATTGTGATTATGATCCCGATCTAATTTGTTTTCTTATAGTGAAACTGTTTGTACTTTTTATGCAATGACGATCATCAATATGTCAAAATCCTCCAATAGTCTGCCCGTACGTGGTCGAGAAAGAAATAAACACAAGAGAAGAAAACATCATAGGTAGGAAATCAAGATTATATGAAACTGATGACCATGTGTATAATTTTTCTTAGTCTGAACGTACACTTGACAGTAAACAAAAGACACAGGGCAAAAAATTCAACCCTAAACATGAATGATCAGCTCCTATGATTATTAGGCCAAGTGAACAAACATGAATGATCAGCTCCATCAGTTTCTCTTGGGTGGTTTGGGTATGATGCTAGCGCCGGGATGCGGCCTGACAGTTCTATGACGGAGCATACGGGCATGACCATGGAGCCTGCTGGCATCAGTAGCCATACAAGACATGAGGATCACAAACATGGTCAGAAAAAACCACAACCTGCTCTTCATCATAATGCCTTTGCTTCTGTGACAATAAGAAATGATGTATATAGTAGTTTATAAGTGTATGGGTCTGCAGACTGCGTGATCCTGCAGTCTGCAGCCCCATATATAGCACAGGAAAATCAACCATTCAACAGTTGAACATTATGAAAGTCTTTGTACTAGGAATATATAATTTGGCCTCAGTCGTCACTAGTACTGAAACTTCCTTCCTCTCCTATTTTTTTTTTTTCGAATTGTTGACATTGAATTAAATATCGTAATGCTTATCCCTTCAACTAAACATACGTGACGTACGAAGAGAACAACTTTTGTTTTTGATTCAGAACAGAAACTTAATTAGCATTTGAGATAACATGCATCATGCATGCAGTCATTTGTTTTTATTTCTGATCAAGTATCTTGTTTTTGAAGTTTTCACTTGAGAAACCAATCACTTGACTTTTTTTAAAGTCACGACTAAAATTCATACTACTAAACAAATCTTGCTAAGATCCGTGCAGATCTTGTATCCCACTCCATGTTAGCGAGTTGCAAAGTTAAATGTTTCAGCTGCGAATGATGTTTTTCGGTGTTAAGGTTGTTTACTGATAGTATCAACTATCAAGTGATTTCAGAATTTGTACAAAAACACTATCCTTTATACAATAAATTATGTATCTGAGTTATCTGACAACTCAACTGATAATAGACAGTAGAATATACGGCAAAAATCTGATAGACAGTAGTAGTGAGTGATTCCTCTGCAGCTTTTTAAGCTTTTGTTAAGTTTATTCTATTAGTGAACAGAGGAATGGATATATGTCATTCTTCTGCTTGAAGCCAACCAGCTTATACAGGGTTTAAAACCATCACACTAAACATCCACACCTTGCTCTTCATTATAATGCCTTTTTGCGCGACAATAAGAAAATGAGAAGTTGATAGAAGTGTACAGGTCTGCAGACTGCGGACTGCTTTGGTTCCGCAGTCTGCAGACCCATTTATATAGGAGAGGAATATCAAGCATTTCAACATCATGCTAAATCTTTGTACCTAGGATTAGGAGACTTTTTGTGGCCTTAGTCATTACTGAAGGTTCCTTCCTCCTTACTCTCTTATGTCTTATTTGATTTGTTGACGTGAAGGGAAAGCAACTTTTAATTTGACAAAGTTTTTTTGTGCGGGAATTCCGTAATTCCGTATGCTCTCCAGTTTTTTATATTAATCCCCCATTACTTTGCACGGTTTTCTTTCGAGTGGCGTCAAAAATCACATTGAGCATAAATAATAAATGATACCCATATAAATGAATGATCAGCCTAATAAGGGAAGAGGAAGATCATTTAGACTCGCAGAGAGTATATGAGATGGCATGCATGATGTTTTCTGTTTCTGAAAGAACGTTATGTAATAAACAAGTCACGGTAATATCAGTGCAAATCTTCTATTCCACTCCACGCTTGCCTTTATCCAAGATATTACTTCTGACAACTCAATTGACAAAACATCCTTGAGCTATTCTGTAACTGAGCTTCCAGACACAAATAAAAACCGGTTCTCAGTTACTCTACAATTTTCTCACAACTTCCACAGTTTTGACTCATTTCTTCACATATACTCCAATGACAAACACAATCACTCTGGAAAAGATGACAATCTATCAAGAATATTAGACATTGTTCCTCCGATCCAAACTGTACAATGATTCAGCATTACTGCTCTTAGCAACCACCAAAACAAAACCCGAAAATAAAAAGAAGTGACCTCATTTTGCATTGTCATCGACCATACAGGAAATCATCATCTTCGAGCTCTGAAACTCCTAGCATAGCTAAAGCCATATGATTCTTCATATCACTCTTTGTTCGTGGCAGTACTTGACGAGTACTACCATTCCTGCTGAAAATAGCCTTCTTGACAGGGCAAGCTTCTCCCCTCAGTAAAGTGATGGTTTCAGTCATGCTTGGTCGTAGGGATTCTTAAGTATTTAAGCAAGCAGCTGCAGCCCGAACCATCCTTGTAATCAGTCTTGAACTTTTCGGTGTGACTTTGGCTCGTGGATCAAGCAAAGTAAGAACTGCTATATCACCTTTGTCCAAGAGTGGTTTTGCCTGCAATGTAAGAAGAATTGATGGTTAGTTTTTTGTTTTTTCCCGCTGTGGAGCAACTCTGTCAGCTGCAGTCCCTTACACAATTTGACAGTAATTAAATCTCAGTTAAGTTTCAGCAGGCAGCATACAGTGGATGTCTACATGAATCAAAATTTTCATTTGGAGACTTCCTGAACAGTTATTCGGGAAACCATTAAGGTCAGTGAAAATGTATACTTAAGAGCTACATCAACAAAATCACATCTTGGCAGACACGAGATAGCGTTTCAGAAGTGTTTCCCGTTACAAGATTCACTAGATGTACTATGCATACCAAAGAATAATAAACCAAAGAAGGATAATATAATGAATAAGACTCAAAAAGACGAACTATCAGAACCACAGAGAGTGAAATGAATGAACTACAAATCCTGAACCTTGATGCAAAACAATACGTACTTTTACAGGTTCCTCCTATATTGTTCTAAGCTTTGTTTACCAGTAGTAGTAAAACTGTACAAGTAACTCAAAATTCAGAAACTCAGGTAACAAGGTAGGTAAAAACCTTTTGACAGAATAATTGGCACAATCAGATATATTTGCAAGTCCTGGGAGACAGATAATGATTTGAAATCGAACCACACGTCTGAGGCCTAAACCAGAAAGTAACAAGCAACAAGCAATCTTCTAAAACTAAAATAATTCAACTTCTATGTCATTCAGAAGACAGATGATTGGAATGACGGACGTCAGTTTTCGAACTCATTGGTAAGACAAAACAGAACCAAAAGAGTTGGGTTACTAGTCATTATCTTCCTCAATCTTAGAATTGAATTTAGTAACCACTGTATGAATTGAGGCTGATAAGTTGATTATCAACTTGATGCAATTATAAACTCAAATGTGTGACCCCTCTTACCCCAACACTAGTTTGAGATAAGTCTAAGGACCACTTCATCAAAATTCCAAAAGCTAGTCAACTACCAAGTCTACCACTGATTCAGCATTTTTTTGTCACAGTCAGTCCACTAAACCAAAAAGATTAGAGCAGTAACCTACCCATTGGACCAAGTTCTCCTCTCCCTGAGGCCTTGTCGATTCAATTGGCTTTCGGCCTGTTATCAGTTCTAGAAGGACCACCCCAAAGGCATATACGTCGGTTTTATCAGATACCTTCCCATGCTGAAAGTACTCAGGGGCCAAGTATCTGCCACAGTTCAAATGTCAAATCAGTGACCTCAATAAGAAGATAATAATCAGTTCTTAACCAGAATGAAGTAAAAAGTCGGTTTATTTCCAAAATCGATTCATTTTTTTTTTTTTTTCATGTAACCTTACCCAAATGTTCCTTTCACAGTTTTGCAAAGAAATGGGACTGATGGGGCTGGAGTCCAAGTTGCTAACCCAAAATCACACAACTGCACAGGCAACCAATAACGAATTTTAGACTTTCAGAGACTAATATCAAATCGAAATCAATAAACAATCGATGAGAACATAAACTCACCTTTGGCCTTTTCTTGGAGGACAGAAGAATATTGGAAGGTTTGATGTCCCTATGGACAATGCATCTATCAGTTCCATTGTGTAAATATGAAATAGCTTCTGCTATACCTACAGCAACCTTATACCTAACAGACCATGAAAGTGACGCGAAACCCTTTGCACCTCTCTTCTTCCCTGCATATGCTACCATGTTAAAAATTTCACTCATGATCACACAACAGAACGATAATGTTGCTGCTGATAAAGTAGCTATACCGTGCAAATGTCGCTCAAGGCTTCCACTGGACACGTATTTGTACACCAAGAACAACCCTTCCTCTGGATCAATACAAAATCCCAAAAGAGGGACAATGTTTGGGTGTTGAAGAGAGCTTGCAATCATCAGCTCTCTACAGAATGCCTTGGGAGCTTCTTTATCCTCCTTATCTAATCTCTTAATTGCAACCGCGGTTCTCAAAAACCCAACTCTACCTCTAAAAACATAACTCAATGCACCTCTTCCAAGCACTCTACCTGAACAATTCCCAAATCACACAAATTTTAGATCACATTTTCTTTCATTTTCTTCATCAAAACTACAATCAAATCACATCTAACTGATCTAATAAGTACCTCCAATTGAACACAAAATCAATCATACTAAACCAATTAACCAAATTTAGCAACATTTAACATGAGCAATTCTAATTTAAGAAACTAATTCCCCAAAAAACAAAAAAAAATTATTCCACTACCAAAAGCAGCCACTTTTAGTAAAGCAATAAAATCAATCATGATGTTAAGCAGAAAATCAGTCATGATTCAATCATTTACACAATCATCAACTCTATCAAATTAACATAATTAACTAGATAAAGTGAAAAATTACCTAAATATAGCAAAAATTAACAAGAACCCAGCAAGAAAACAAACAAACAACAAAACTAATTATTACCCAAGTGCGTCAAAGGCTCATGCCAAATGGCGAGCTAAGGGAGTAAGGGGGGTCGAATGTACGCAAACCTTACACTATGTTCGAAATACAAAACTTAAATATAAAAGAGAGAGAAAATCAGCAAAATTACCTGCAGAGAAATTCCGGGTGGCAGAGAGAATCTCATCAAAACTAAACCTAATCAAAGAAGCAGCAGCAGGAGAAATACTCTTCTCAAGGGACTCAATCCTACTCCATTTCATCTCCTTAGAATGAGAAGAAGCGTCATTCATACTCAACCTACTATTATCTAAGTTCACCATCAAAACAGTAGTAGAAGTAGCAAAGTTTGCAACTTTCATAGAATCAAGCTCAACCTGTGAACAAATACTGAACCTGAAAGATGAATGAACAGAATGTGGCTCACAATTTGCCAAATCTCCACCTGATTCTGCAAGTAACCATGCTTTATTATGCTCTCCTAAACTATTACTCTTCTTTTTCATGGGTTTTTTCCCATTTTTGTACTTGTTTTGCTCATAACTTGGCACAAAACAACCAAACCCAAAATCCCAAATCATCTTCATTAGCAAAGACTTGAACTTCAAGTTATTGTAGTTGTAGTTATCATCATCATAATCTTCATCTTCTTCTACTTCTACACCATCATCATCATTAACATTGTGATTAACTTTGTAATTAGACATGAATGAGAGGGAATTAAGAGGAGTTTGTGTAAGAATAGAATTTGATGAGTTTTTATTCTCTTCAAAAACTGGGTTTAATCTTGAGTCAGTGTAATTACATTGGGAAACACCCATTCTTAGTTTGGATTTGTGGATCTCAAAAAAATATGAAAAAGATTTCAACTTTACTTGAAAGATGGAACAGGAATATTAATACTACCACCTTTTGGAAAAAACGGGTTTTTATCCCGGATTATAATGTATTTCGTATATGACTATATGAGTCATAAAGGTTGATACAAGAAATGTTTTGCGCTAAATAGTTATAGTTGTAAGAGAAGTTGAATTTCGATTATTAATGATGACCCATATAATACTCCATATATACTAAAAAAAAAGTTAGTAGGATATCAATGTTTTGTTTGTTTGATGAACATTAAATTTAAAAAAATGAAGGGGATGGTGCAAAGATGCTTGATGTTGAGAGGAATGAAGACAAGGAATACGACCATGGGTCCGTTACTTCATAATTGGATGGTAGCGGGAGAAAGAGTGAGGGAGAAGATTAATTAAAAGAGGGGAAGAATTTGGGGAATTAATTGAATTTGGGGGGTTAAGACTTAAGATTATAGTTTTTTGGTTTATAAATGTTTATTTATGGTCATTTTTAAGTTTGTGTAGAGTGCGTGTGAATCAAGATTGAAATTATAATAGGGATTTAGTGGCCAAACATATTTTTAAAGATATAGTGTTAGGTTTTATTGCCCAAAAATGAGCTCCACATTTCCATAGAAATGGAGGTTAGTATAAAATTATAGGAAGGCAAAATGAAAATTCCGGAATTAGTTAGATTGGTTGCTAAATTTTCCCTGGAGTACATGTGAATGTTTTCAAATCGAATCAGATTAGTTTTATTCAAATCAAAATAAATCAAAGTAAAATTATTCAAATAACAATCAATGAATCTAGTCTAATTCTAGTTATTAATTAGTCTAAATGCAGTTAATATATCAATAATTAATTTCAGTTAAGAAATCAAGTTTATGCAAATCAAATCAAATCATATCAGAAAAATACAATCCAATCGCACAAGGCCTTTGCATCTCATCATTTCATTTAAATGTTAACAATTCACCAACTTGATCGATAATATAATATGATTTTTCACGAGTTCATGGGACATATAATACTAAGACATAACATGGGACAAAGGCTCTGTAACAAAAATAAGTTATTGTTTCTTTAAAATAAAATGGCTATCCCTTCCAAAATAAAATAAAAAATACAAATGGCTAGAATTATTTTTCTTTGTGTTTAAATAACGCATACTCCGTATAGTTTATGATTTAATTTTGTATTGGGAATTAGGAGTACGTACCACATTTCAATGTGGTATTGGAGCACCATATAAGCACCTTGGTGCTAGTAGTTGTTAGTTGTTAAAAAAAATAATTATTGATTTAAACTAAAAAACCTAATGTTCATTGTGATCAATCTGTCAATACATGTCTATAATTATTGAAATGCATGCAGTTGACCATATTTTCATACATACATAGTGTGGTCAAGGGCCTAAATCAGTGAAAATTTGATAAATTAATTACGATCAAACGAGTTAATTAACTTTTCTATTACCCGTTAAACATTCAACCATTCAAATTAAACAGTCTATTACATTGGTTATGAATGACCAATGCTTAGCTTGGGGTGAAAATGGGTAATAATGGAGTCGTATCTACACTAGAAAAACTTGCAAATGATATATGATGAGCGAGAATAAATGGATTTGGAAGTTGTGACTTGAGATTGCAAAGGCATAGAATAATAATTAGAGCAATGAGTAGTCAAGTTAAACAAGGACGATCGCGTTGTTTTATTTGGTGACCGTCCGACATCTTCCCTTGCATCATCCCTAGCAACCTCACATTACAGCATCTTTGGTCTTCTTTTCCTGCATCCAACATCGTTGTAAATTAAATTCATATTCGACGTTTGGTTTAATTCGTCTCATAGTTGTCTAACTAGCTAATAATAGCTTGTGAAATACAACCGGTATGAGCTTGTTTGTTAGTTATAATCACAACATGAACCGTTTTTGTAATATGAAACTTTCGTAATAGCCCCAAAGATTAGAAGTCTCTAGATACAATAATAATTATGCCTAATGAATAGTTCTAATAATTAATGAAAAGACAAGAAGACATTAAGGTGATGAAGAATTAATCATGGAAACTAATTCCACGTAAGTACCAACAAATGAGAAATCTGAACATTTGGACAATTGTGATGAAAATACCTAATTCATGTAAGTCCAACTTAGAAGATTTTGATCTTTAGAAGCAATCAACTAGCAGGTCGTACTATATATACCAAAATGTTATATCTACAAGAAATAACTTACATTTTTGGTCTTTACCCGATCAATTGGCGCCAAACTAAACAATATATACGGATTGATTAAGTAGTATTCATATAATCAAATTCAAATCGATCAAGATGTTTGAACAATTTAAAAAATAGTACTCGATTGAGCTAACACATGACTACTTAAACATTTTAACTACTTATCCTGAGGCTAATTAATTTTAATTTGAAATCACTTCAACCTCGAATATACGTTCCAAATCGATACTTTTACTACTAGCTAGCTAGTTCAACCTCAAATACTTTCAGCATAGCAAGGTGACGTTTTTCTCGGAACTAAGAGAAAGTTAGTGAACTATATTCGATCGAGATTAGAATTAAATTAGTCAAATGACGGACTATATATGTGAAAGATTTATCGAGTTGAACGTAATGCATGGCATTTGTAGTTTCGAAGTCGCTTTCCTCATAATAGTTACGTTGTTGATTGTGATTGTCGTCCACGTACGTCGGTACGTATGTAGGGGATACTTAATAAATTAATCAAACATCAATATGAAAAGTTGATGAACTGTCTTCGTGCTGATTAAGGGCTCTCATCAAGTTGAGATGAGGTTCGGATTATCGATTGCGACAATTAGCAAGTTTGTTAATTAATGTGCATGGATATATATAATGGACTCGTATTTTGTATTTTAACTCATTTTATATAAACATATCATAAAGATGAAAGTTTTAGTTTACCAAACAATTCTAATAAACAAGTGATTACTAATGCAAATCGCAATTTAACACCAAAAAAATTATTGTAAGGTATGTTTGGATGAATACGTGAGTTTCGATAAATAAATTGCAAGTAAAATGCAATACTATAATTTGAAAATAATATGACGTTAAAAAACTTGAGAGATTCTTCATTTTATTCCGGAAGTTTGGCTATTCCATCTTTTGATTTTTTTATTGACAATTGATAGATCAAAATTTCTAGCATAATTTCATAGTATGACTGTCTTATATTAGTATTTCGGAACTATTAGCATTCCATGAGACTTCTTGACCAGATTGTGCCAACTACCAACTCTATTACTTTTTATCTTTAAGATAAAACAAAAAAGATGAGTGTGACGTTCATAAGATGAGTGTGACAGAGATGCGCATGTTACAGTGGATGTGTGAACATACAAGACATGATCGGTTAAGAAATGAAGTTATTAGTGTAATACCCCAGATTTTAGAGGAGGTTCCTGATAAATTAAAGGCTCATATGAGGTGATTAAGTGAATTGATAGTGCTACTTATACCAACAAAGTCGACTTTCCTTTTAGGAATCCCATGTGATAAGAACTCCACAGTTAAGCGTGCTTGACTAGGAGCAACTTCAGAATGGGTGACCTCCTGGGAAGTTTCACAAGGTGCGCATGAGTGAGGTCAAAATGCGCCGAAATGACCCGTGTTGGTCTGTGAGGTCAGCCCACAGCCTGACAAGCTGTCATAGGTGAGTACTCTCGGCTCAGACGATAAGCCGGGGTGTTACAATTAGGGAGAAAGTAGGGGTTGCGCCCATCGCGGACAAGATGATGGAGAACCGACTAAGGTGGTATAGCCATGTGAGGAGGAGCCTAGTGACACGCCGGTTAGAAGAGTCGAAGGGTGGGGAAGTGATAATATTAGTAGGGGTCAGGGAAGACCTAAGATGACTTGGATGAGGGTGATTAGAAGTGATATGAGTCTCCTAGGGCTTGAAGAAAGTATGGTGTTGGATAGGGCGGTGTGGAGAGACACTATCCATGCGGAGGACTTAAGTTGACCCTTTTTAGTTTCTTTGTTTTGTTTTCCTAACTTGTTCCAAAACTTTTCCTTACTTGGTGTTCAAAGTTAATATAATTTTTAAACTTTTTATTTATTTTGAGGACTTTCTAAAACTCTTGTCGAAAATGTTTCAACATTTCTAAATGGTTCACAATGTTTTTGAAATTTTATGGCGTACATAAGACGGTTACTAGACGACGATTCATGTTAGCCGACCCCAAATCATTTTGGAAATAAGACTTGGATGTTGCTGTTGTTGTTTAAGATAAAATAACTTAGTAAAAATGTCGTAAATCGAGTGTCAATAATAATCGCCTGAAAACGTCAAGAAGGGCTAGAGTTAGTTAAATGGGGCCATGCTAGTATGGTCACAGAAAAACACACATCCATGATCCATGGGGGTACGGTGGCCATAAAATGAGGTGAGTCATGTGCTCAATTGGGCAATCATTACTCGGTTGAGGTTGAGGTGGGGTGGCAACAAAATAAATCATAATAAGTTCTCAACTCCCTAACATTTAACAAATTCATGTTAATCATGTACTCTATGACATTGACAATAATTTAGAACATGATCAATAATGAAGTCCAACCCCACGGAGATGCAACTTCTTTCGAAGCTGAAAAATCGAAATTATTGTCAATAAAACATAACCAAAATCGCAATGTAGTTGTGACCTTAGCATGTCGACTTTTTTAGTCTTATTTTTATGTGATTTACATGTTATATATGAAACGGGTTTACTTTAACGTAGTTACTAATATAATATGTTGTAGGATCGACCGGATCGGATGTAGTATGTACGTAGGCAACGTAGCTAGCTAGGCCAAAAGCTCAAATTGATCGTCATCAGCTACATTATGAAAAAGCGATTACATTAGTACGTGAATCGGACTAAGTAGAATCAGCTACCAAGATTTTACGATAAACAATACACATGCGACCATTTGCAAATTCACATGTATCTTATGATTTATCAAATCTTCAATCTTACAACTTGTCGTTTCCAATGATTCATCAAAAAGCTCTCATGTATCATCATGTAATGTATTGTCCCTCAGTTAACTCAACCTAATTCCTCTGGCTATTGTAATCTTTACTCGTATGTACTCCGTATTTTGGAACTAATTTTTCACTTTTGCATTTAGATTGTCTGTTTGTCTCCTCTACGATTCCCGAATCAATTAGTTTAATCATTTCGTTTTCTTTTATCCGATAAGACAAATGTTTAGATTGACTTTCTCTTTAGCGACAAATTTATATGTATCCTGACCTCTTGGGCAGTGAAATCTGAAAATCATCTTCATACTCACATAGACAAGTTACCCTTATTCATAGGTATTTTGAAGGGCTAAGATTGATTAGAACGAGGGACTATACTTCTCAAACAAGTTATCACTATAGTTTATGTTCTCGTTTTGCCGGCCATGATCCATTTCCTAGCTCCCCTGTCTTAGGAGAGCCGGGCCGGGCCGGGGCTGCCACTACATGGTGTATAATACGGAGTAAATGGTACCCCTGCAGTCCAGTGGCTAGAGTTGGAGTGCCGTGCCATCACCACTACTACTTCACTAGATTTGATCACCGTGTCTTCGTTTTAATTATACTAGACATTTTAACTCTTTAGATAATTTACGTCATGATTTAAAATTCACATGTTCAAATTAAGTGTAAAGAATCTAAAAAATTGACACCTCTTGTTCTCATTTTCTTTTACTACGCGTCGAATCGTTCCTCTTACAAAAAAGCGTTTATTTTTATTCCGATTCAAGCACGATCGTAAGCACAGTTATGTTATTGTAGACCAAGAGTTCGGAAAACGGAAAATAGAAAGTTAGGAACGAACTTGACCTTATTGGTTTTGCTCTTCATGAAAGAAAAAAATAAAAAAAAAAAAAGCAAAAAAATAAGAAAAGCGCTAGAAGGAGGGCTTGAACCTCCGACCTTGTGGTTAACAGCCACACGCTCTAGCCAACTGAGCTATTCCAGCTTTCTTGTTAAGATACTCTGACGTTAATAATTTATTTTTCTCAAATCAGAGCTATTGTGAAAAAATGTTGATCTGGCTGGTCGGACATCCTCAAGCTTCGTAAGAAAAATTGTCGTATGTTTTCATGGAATGAATGGTATACGAATTAAAAGCGTGGAGACGGAGGCAAGCAAGTATTCAATCACGATCTCGAAAGCCCTTAAACATCAAATGTATATATGTCTGATGTTTTGAGGGCTTGTAATCTCTAAGAATGAACACCTTACACATTGTGGAGCGCCCCAACACGACAAGACGGATTTGAAGCTCACAATGGAGATCTTTGTCCGACACACGCCCCCCCCCCCCTTTTCGGACAAGAGACAGTGCAAAGTGGCGATGACATAGAGCAGTGAAAAACTAGTACAAGACTTCGGGCATGAAATATATCGCCTTGACAAGTAAAGTAAATGTATAATGTAGCCTGGCATACAAAAGGATGAACCCATAATTATAATCACACAACCATGAACTATGTTGAATGTCGTTTGGCAATAAGAAAGAAGTGCACGAAAGTTCGACAAAATGGCCTTGGGAAGAAGATCAATAAGACACTAATGAATCATGATCTCAAATGTACAAAATGATCTTTCTTTCCTGCAATTGACATCTAACAGTGTGTTTGTAGGCTCTAACTAAGGTGTTGGTTGGTACTGCCTCACTACAAAATGCACCTACGATGTGCAGAAAGCGAAAAACTTCAACGAGTTTTCCATTTTTTCAACAGTTCATCATATACAAGAGCCTTTCCGGCCTTTACAAGGCTCTGTTTCAACTTTGCCAACGCTGATGAACTCAGCTTTATCCTTCGATCTATCATGTCTTCAGCATACTTGACTGCTTCTTGAACTCTGTTGCACTCCCGAAGTCCTAAAACTAGAAAGTTCCCGGTGTCTTCCAAATCGGAATGGTAATTCTCTACCATGAATTTCCAGACCTTGATAGCCATGTGTGGGTCACCAGAATCTAAGTACAGCCTCACAGCAGAAGTGCAATTAGCCAGGCTTGGTGGACACTCGTTCTTCACCATTTCAGTATATATAGACGAAGCCTCTTGCAGCTTTCGGGCCTTCAGCAAGCATTGAAAGAAAGTATTATAACTCTTAGAGTCCGGGAAAACACCGTCATACACCATTTCATCCAGATACCTTCTAGCTATATCAAAATTACTCAGTTGGGAATGCAGGAAAATCATCAGATTATACATGTCAGCATCAGGTTTAAAGTCGCTCCTAACAGTCATTGCTTCCCACAGCAAAGCAGCCCCTCGAGCATCAGTTTTCCTCACACAATCTTCAAGAGCAAACCCAAAAAACTTAACCCCAGGGGAACACCTCCTCTCCTTCATGGTGTTCAAGAACTTCAAAGCATCATGAAACCCACTAGGGGCCTTTATCAGCGTGCACAAGAACGAGTCATAAGCAGGTCTATTCCCGGGATCCCAACCAATCTCGGCAACCATTTCCCCAAAAGTCTGCCTAGCACCAGCTACATCCCCTTCACTCTCCCATCCCTCTAACAATATAGCATACGAGTCAGCATCCGGCCTAATCTTATCCTTCACCATCCTTAAAAACTCATCCGCCCTCTCAGTCCTCCCGTCCCTACAAATAGCACTCAACAGCGAATTCAGTGCCACAATGTCCCTAGGCACACCATACTGATCCATCACCTCAAATGTCATCAACGCCTCATCCACCCGACCACCAATCACATAACTACTAAAAACCGAGGCAAATGTAGCAAGCGAAAGCAATCTTTCTTCTTTCATCGACTTCACAGCATCCCACATTGCCTCGAACAACAAATTCTTACCTAACAAATCTACAACTAAATTCCAAGCATAAGGGCTATGCCTATCATTCAACTGGTACCCAGCCCACCTAAAGAACTTAACCGCCGAACCCGGGTACCCATACGACAATTTCATAACATTCTCTACATCTTCCTGAATTACCCTAACACCACTATCATCTAAAACTTTCTCAACAGAAGAAGAATGCGTATTCGCTACGATTTCACACAGTAACTTTACCTTAGGGGGTAAATTTGGGGAATCTAGATATGATTTAAAAGCAGGGCGTTTACCCAAATCGTGATGTTCAAGTTTAGGGCTTTTACCATGTCCATGATGATGATGATGATGATGATGCTTCTTGTCGTGTGATGAAGAAGCTGGTGATGGAGATCGATCATAACGACGCTTTGCCATGATTTGCTTCAAGATTATTGAAAACCTACAAAAGGGCAATCATAATTTGATGAGTTTGAGTGAGGAATTTGATAAAGATTGGATTTTTATTTGATTTTTGAGCAGCTTAAACCCTAATTTTAATTTGGGGATATTTATGCTCCCAATTTTGTTGCTTCAGTAGAAAGATGAAGCTTACCCTCCTAGTGTTTTGGTTAGGGGAGAAAACCAACTGCCGGTTCTTTGTTATTTGACTTGTTAATGTTTGGTCCAACACTCGATGGAGTTAGTCGTTAGATTTATAACACGTGAAGTCTTGAGTACGCTCATCCTGCTAGAGGTGGGTAACTATTCAAATTCATCGTATTGTGAGACTTTTGCAATGATTTTCTTAGAGTGCAGTCGCCCTTTCATTAACATTTCACCAGAAGAGTAAATCGGAGCAAGACTATAGGAGCACCTATTTATTTATGTGGATGATGGAAAAGTTTATGAAACAGAATAAGACTATGATAACACCATATTAACATTGAGTACATATGATTACAGTGCATTGACGAGACTATTAAGTGGTCATGATTGGGAGAAACTTATCATAAATGCTCTAATCAGAGGTTAATTTTAAGATTTAAGAGAATCTCTTCACGGCTTTATACAAGCGAACAACTTTTTACAAAGTTGCTAGATAATTTAGTTTTTTCACCCATATACGCCAAAATGATTCAATTGCCATCATCAAGTGTCAAAGAATTCAACTTTTTGCCTCGATTGTCCCATAAACACTCTTCTAAGTTACATATAATTAGATTAACCTAACTATGACATCATGTTCAATAATTGAGAATGCAACAATGTTAAATCTTACGACTATTTAACGACCCGGTATAGCACCACTTGATTCACAATCATTCAAGTACAATCATTTGTCTACAAGACATATAGTTGGGGGAAAAAAAGTACATTTGATCCACAGGAGTTTATCTCAACAACTGAGACAACACCCAAAGTAGTAAAAAATAGGTTAGTGGTAAAAAAACATGAGCAGACACAGTCAGAAATACAAAGACTGACACTTGCTCTGCATCAATTCATGAAATTTTCCAAACTTTCTATCAAAATTACCCCAGATCAGTCAATTCAACACACACCCATTTACCTTCTTTATCATATTTAAAAAAAAAAAAAATACCAATTTAAAACCCTAATTTTAATTCAATTTCGTGCTTCTCTCACTTCCAAGTTTCAATAAAATTTACCCCCTTAACAATGGCGGAACAACCTAGCTTCATGCAAACACAGAATCACCAAGTTCAGCAGATTCATCTTCAATGTAAAGTTTCCTCCTTTTTAATTTATCTTACTGTATTTTTATTTTCTGGGTTTTGTATGAGTTTATATTGTGTAATTTCAGCTAATTCTTCTCAACTGGCTGGACAAATTAACACCCAAGAACACCCAACACAAGAAATGCCACAGCTTCAATGTAAAGTTCATTTCTTTTATTTTCAATTGAATTTTTTTCCCCCTTTCATATTGGTGTATGTGTATTATTGGTATTTTCCTGATTTTGGGTTTATGTTGTGATACAAAGTTTTGCATTTGAGTTGAAAGTTGGGAACTTTTTGGAAGTTGTTCATGTTATTTGATTGTTATTTGCCCTAAAGTGATTGCTATGTAGTTTGATTGGTCTTTGATTCGAAATGGCTGTTTTGGATGAGACATGAGTTTGGTTTTACCTGGATGCCGAAAGCGAAAAGCCTCCTATTATCCTTCTGGTGGGCACTGTCTAGAACTATAGAAAATCGCTTTGGATTGTTACGCTTTGGGAATCCCCGATAACCCCTTGTCGAAAATGAGCTCTAGATGGCTTGTTCAATGACCGCTGTCATCAACCGAGCTAAACGTTGGAAATCTACTAGCTATACCAGTCATTTTGATTCTGGCTGTCCATAACCACCCAAACTGTCCACCAAGGTAGTCATTACGGAGTTCAGTTAGCAGGCCAGCAAAGTGAAATCCAGTGGCACCTTTGGAGGTAACTTGGAGTCTTGGGCTTTTTTTCGTGATCCATATCCTAAATTCCTCACTTGAGGACAAGGCGGCTTTTTCCAAGGGCGGAGATGTTATTTGTCAACATCTTTACCTACGATGTCACATTTACTATTATCTAGGGTCAAGGATATGGTTGGGTGCTTAGAAGGAATAGATGGGAAAACAGAACTTTAGAAGGCAGTATGAAAAGCGAACAATTAGGATACAAATGCGCCTAACAGTAGAACCATGAGTTGTCAGTCTTGTCAGCACATCTGCTTATACTTAATGTAAGTGAATTTTCAAAACAATGTATAGAACACTGCGATTGAGATTGTCACTTTGTCAGTGAGCTAGTTTCTACTTCATAATGGAAATGTGCACTTGGTCTTCATATGGGGACAACGAAAATCAACACGTAGTGTTCAGATGCACTTAGTAAGGGCTTGGAACCTTGTAGGACTCGAGTTATCATATTGCAACCATAGGTTTCCAGCATAAGTTAAATCATTGGTTCCACCAAATGCCCATTAACACCACAACTTCTGTTATGGAAGTTTATTTTTAGATATTCATAAACATGTCGGTGTTACTGCGTGTTGTGTCGTTGTCTGTTAGTTATCCTAACTAGTTTCTTTAATCAGTATGATGGAATCTTTTGATACTTGTGGCCTGTGGGCTTTAAAGTGCGCCGGGGGAGGGGGGGGGGAGTGAAGAGCTTCCATTTATGTCAATGATTTGATTTTCTACCTATGATCTTTTAATGTAGGTGTCAAAGAAGACTCGATGCACAAGTACAAGAATCGCTTGCAAGAGTTTGCACAGAGAGCCAATTTACCTTTACCAGCTTATCATACTGTCAATGAGCAGGAACCCCGACAATGTCCAAAGTTCAGGTCTAGTGTCGAAGTAGATGGAGAAACATACACGTCTACGGACTCACACTCTACCAGAAAGGCAGCTGAACAAGATGCTGCAAGAATTGCTTTGGAGGGCTTATCGCAGAAGATAAAGAATTGTGTCTCTAATAAGACAGCCGATGGAGGATTTCCTCCAATTCACGAGGTTTGACCAATCCCTATAGCGTTATTTTTGATATAATTATGTTTGATGAGCTTGTTTGTGTCTACTGTGGATTTCATTCTTTGAGCGCTTTACCAACTTGTCTTTGTGTAGGCTACGTGCTTTCTTTTGCTTTATTTTGTTCAGTGATTTTGATAAGTTTATTTTGTTCAGTGATACAACATCATATTCTTAGGTCAAATGAGGGTAAGCTTGGAAATAATTTTTTACTGCCTTTTCTATCCATGCATACTTGATGAAGGAGTTCTGTTCAGTAAACATGTGATGAATGTATGGACCGATTGCTTTCTCTTGCTAGATGTTACAACATATAAAATTCAGTCTTCAAAATGTCAAAAGAGTGGTTTGCGAAAGAGAGGATGCTTGAAAAAATTGTCACATTTTTTTTTTCATGCATATTTGATAAAGGTGTTCTGCTGATACAAAAGGAGTAATTTTATGAGCTTCAGAAAGATATTAGAGCCAAAATCTATGATAGGTTCCCAAAATAGGCAAAAAGCGCACGCTAATGTCAACGGTGACGTATGCCAGATGGGCTTGAAGAACTTGCCATACAGATATCCAACAAGGGCACTCCAAAGTTGTCAATAATAAAATTTGAGAAGCCAAAATTGAAGAATATAATCCGCAGTTTTCGGCCCCAGAAAAAAACGGCTTCAATTTCTGTGAAAGCTCCTAGAGATACCATTATGCGTTTTAGCAAAATATTAGAGTCAAAAGCCTATGGTATGTTCTAGAATCCAAAAAATGCATGTCGAAAGGCTTTAAGAACTTCCTAAACAGAAAAATATGGCCTCATATTCAACAAGGACACTCCAAGGCTGTCTAAGATAAAGTTTTGACAACATTTGGGCTACTCTAAAAAAGTGGTCAACATCGGCCAAAAGTAAACCAAAGTATATATTCTAGAGTTTATGGCCAAAATGGCCCCAGAACGAAAGCAACTCAAACTTTTATGGAAGCCTCTAGAGTTAATTTTATGGGCTTTAGCGAAAAATATTAGAGCCAAAAACCTATGTTAATCCTAACATCGGTGAAAAAACTGCATTAGCCTCAAATAAATTCCCTTACAGAATAACCCTCTCTCATATCCAACAGGGGCACTTCTCATTTATGATAAAGTTTGAAGAACATTATGCTACTTTCAAAAAAGTGCTCAATTTTAGCCAAAATTGAAGTACATATATTATGGTGGTCCAAAATTTCCTGAAACAAATCAGTTCAAATTTTCGTGTAAGCCACTAGAAATACTATTATGAGTTTTAGCAAAATATTAGCCAAAAACATATGGTGAAACCCACCCTCACATCCAACAAGGGCACTCGAAAGGTATCCTTTGTAAGTTTTAACACACTTGGTTACTTTAAAAAGAAGTGCTCAAAGTTGTGAACAATGTTTTAAGAAGAAGGGTCCAAAACAAAAACATCTCAATTTTTTTGGGAAGTCCTTAGAGGTCATTTTATGGGTTTTACCCAAATATTAGAGCCAAAAACCTACGGTAGGTACGTAAAGCAAAAGGCGTACGTAAGCCAAAACAGGTAACCCGTGCCAAATAGGCTTGAAAAACTTCCCTAATTCAAGAACCTGTCCTCATAGCTACCAAATGTAAACTCCTCGAATTTTTGTGATTTTATGGGTTTTAGCAAAATCTTACAAATTTGCCCAAAAACGAAGTGTATAATTGTGACGTGTGCTCTTTTTTTTTTTTTTAAATTGGCCCAAAATGGAAGTGTAAAATCCACTGTTTATGGCCTAAGATGGCCCCAGGATGAAAAATCCTCAAATTTTGGTTAAAAAATCTATAGGTAATTTCATGGGTTTAAGTTGAATATTCGAGCACAAACCTATGGTATTTCTTGAAATCGGCAAAAAAAAAACACAATCGTGACGTGTGCCAGAGGGGCTTAAAGAACTTCCTAAATGGAATAATCCGCCTGCAAGGGCACTCCACTCCAAGGCTGTCCATGGTAAAGTTTTGAGAACATTTTGAGAACATTGTTCAATATTGGCCAAAATCAAAGTATATAATCCACGGTTTTTTCGACTAAGATAGCTCAAGAACAAAAACAGCACAAATCGTTGTGGAGGCCACTAGAGATTATACTATGGGCTTTAGCAAAATATTAGAGCCAAAAACCTGTTGTAGGTCCTAAGATCGGCAAAAATGCACGCTAGCCTCAAAGGCTCATGTGTGTTGGATGTTCTTAACAGAAGGATATGCCGCATATCCAACGATTGCACTCCAAGACTATCCATTGTAACATATTGAGAACATCTGGCTTTTTTAAAGGAAGTCGTCAAAATTGGTGGAAACCTAAGTATATAATCCACGTTTTTTGGCCTAAAATGGTCCGGCACAAAAATGGCTCAATTTTTTGTGGAAGCTCCTAGTAGTAATATTATGGGTTTTAGCAAAATATTAGAACCAAAAACCTATGGCATGTCCTAGAATCAGCACAAAACATACGCAAGCCTCTATGGGCGACGTGTACTAAATGGGCTTAAAGAACCTCTTTTGGTGTCGTGCGACGATGGGCTTAATAAAAGTCCTTAATAGAATAACCTTGCTTCATATCCAACTAGGCTACTCTAAGTTTATGGTAAATGTTTGATAAAATTTTGGGTGTTTGAATAAAGGTGGTCAAAATCGACCATAATTGAAGTATATAATCCATGGTTTTTGGCCCAAAATTTCCGTGTAACAAAAATGGCTCAATTTTTTGTAGGAGCTCCTAGGACTCCTGCTATGTGTTTTGGCAAAATTACTAGGGCAAAAAACCCATGGTAAGTTCCCCAAGTCGGCCAAAAACACACTATAGCCCTTCAACAGTTGTTTGATGTGTGCCTGAGGTCCAATTTGGGTAGTGATGTCAGCAACTTGGTTGCTATAATAATTGAAAGATTCTTAAAACAATGCTGGTGGGATCGATCTCGGCATTCTAGTATTGATCGCATTACTTGGAAGGTTTTGCTGGATTCAGGGATACAAATAGACTGTTCCATGTCCATTTTCTTCTATTCTGCTTTATGATAGCACTATACGTGATTTCCATCCTATTGTTACCTTCTTCTTTTAGCTAGATCAGATACACTTTAAACAATTGCTAGTACTGTAAAAACAAAGACTTCATAAGATTAGACTATCTTTATTACTTCAGTTATAAGATAGGGCTTGGGCTGATAAAATCTTACTTACTTTCTCTCCTCTTCAGATTTGTGCTTGCATGAATGTCTGAGATGCATCAACGCAATATCTTCAACGTATCTCATAATGTTTTATGTTTGACTGATGATGATTGAACAATAAAGTATCTTACTTTTCACTATCGTCGCCCTTGATGTTTCAGGATAGGGTCTTTAGCAAGTCCATACTGCATGAATTTGCAGCAAAGAAGAATATAGCGAAGCCCACTTATGATACTGTTAGATTGGACAGTGTCGTTTCTCTTTTTGTCTCGTCTGTGGTTTTTAATGGGGTAAAGTACACTGGAGAACCCGGTGTCAACAAGAAAGAGGCTGAGCAGTTAGCAGCTCGTGCCATAATTTTATCCAATCTCGGTATAATCCCATTTTCAGTGCTAGATATGTTCCAAGTTTACTCAATTTTGCTACTGGGCATTTGGTTAACTTTTCCTCTTTTGCTTTTATTTCTCACATATCTTTTGTTAACGTGGCAGCCAATTGTGGAGTAGACACAACTCTTTCCGAGATTGTCAAATCCAAGGCTAAACTTTTCTCTGCAGTTCGCGAACCCTACAATGTAAACTCGAGCATTTCTCATTTGCAGAATTCAGGAAGTGATGCCGGGGCAGCAGCTATAAAAGAGATTGTTTCTGATAGTGTTCAGCAAACAAGTAATGTGATCAGAAATGTCATGTCAGAGGAACCCCAGCAACAGTCTGCGAGCAAAAAAGCCCGGATTCCGGATAATGCAAATGATTCTTGCAATGTTACTGCAAGTGTTGTATCAATGTCACACCAACTACAGTCTCCTTCTCCAGTCCAACATGCATTCAGGATGCCGAATTTGGAGACACTTCCTCAGCCAAGTTTGCTCGGATGCTCTGAAACTCTTTCTCAACCAACATTAGTGCTAAACTCCCAGACACTTTCTCGTCCAAATTTGCAATCCCAGGCTCTACCAAACCCGACTCCAAGTTCCCAGACACTTCCTCAACCAAATTTGCAATCCCAGACATTTCCTCATCCAAATTTGCAATCCCAGCCTCTACCAAACCCGCCCCCAAGCTCCCAGACACTTCCTCAACCAAATTTACAATCTCAGGCACTACCAAGTCAGCCCCCAAGTTCTCGGACAAATTTTCAGCCAAATGTGGAATCCCAGGCACTACCAGGTCTGCTACCAAGCTCCCAGACCTTTTCTCAATCAAGTTTGCTCCCTATCTCTCAGACCCTTCCGCAACCAAATTGCCTCCCGATCACATTCATACCATCACTTGAGACTCAAATTTCTACAAATGAAACAGCTTCTAGCAAGAAAAGGAAGAAGAAGAAAGCTAATAAGAAAGCGAAAGCAGGGATGCTGTAAGTCTTAAGATATAATTTTTACTCTAAGAAAAAGGTTTAAACTTTACAATGAAGATGAAAAATCCTCAATTTTTTTCAAACGACGGACCATTTTAGTGTTTTGTAATTTTGACATAGTGGACAATGAGGTTACACAATTTCCATGTGTTTTCTGATGTATATTATCTCTTGCAGAATGCAGGTGTCAAATCTGCCCTTAAGCCAAGTTCCGTCTTGTACCACTGCCCAATGAGCACAACTTTTTGTCATTGTATCAATAAGTAAGTTGCTCCGGAAATTTTGATTATATGCCTAACTTCTCTTGCCTTTTTGCTTCTTTTTCTATTGTTCTCTATTTACGTTCGCATGTTGATTCTATATCCCTTGTCTGCCATCTGATTATGATTTTTTCTTTCTTCTCGAACTGCACCTACATTCTACATAACCATTGATTGTGGCTCCACCATTAACTTAGACCTTTAGTTGAGATGGTTCTTTCACATTGTATATACACGATCAACTTTTAACCTTTAAAGGTTAAACATTCCCTGACATTTTACTTCAACAATCACTTGGTCAAAGTTTATGCAGCCGTCTAAACCTGAAAGAAGCTGGATAAGACGGCCTCTTAAAACGGACTGCTGCTGCTCTTATGTCTGAAAATATTTTCCTTCAAAATTCCTTCTTCGAAAATCCAAGTGTTTGTGAGTGCTCTTAGAGAGGCGACCTCTGAAGAATGTTCTAGTAGTGGGGACCTAAGAGAAGGGACTTTCGCCTGCTTTTGCAACTCATTGCAGACTTATATGCTGAAGTTTTTGCTCATTTGTAAAATGGTTCTGAAATTCGTTACCCATTCTTAGCTGTCAAGATAATTTGCTAAGTACGAATAGTACCAGTGGATTATATTATAACGTTTCCCATCCTGATTATTACAGGTAGTCGGTGATCATGTATCCTCAAACAGCTTGCTAACAAGCAGTTGCCTGTAGAAGAATTTTGCAGTGTCCAATAATCCTATTGTGCTTCCATAACCGCGGGTTTGTTCTGTTCTGTCAAAACTTAACAATGGCCGTGATGATTTTCCGTGTATTTATCACTTTGATCGAAGGTTATCATCTTCTAGTGTCTGCAAACTCTGTATGCCTGTCTGATTTGGATGTTAACTTCATTTGTTTTTCTGTACTAGAATTTGTTTTTGGACGAGCACTGTACTTGAGCTCCCTATGTATACCATTGTCCTAAACTTGTATAGCATCCGATGTTACAGACCTGAGGCTAACCCGACTGAACCGTATATCAGTTGGAAGGTTCTCCTTTTATTCTTCATTCCATATTTCCATGTTAATGGTGACGCTACGCGATTGCATGATGTGTTGCATGACTACTGTTAATTTACACCTCTCTTTATCGTTTCTGGTAAGGGCAAATTTATGAACTACTCAACTTCCTTGATCTAGATTCTTCAGAGTTACCAGGAATAGATAATTATTGCTCAATTAGTCTGTCTATAATTGTGACACGTTAGGGGAATCATAGAGATTCATGATGGAGATTCTGACAGTGACAAATGAATCTTCTAATATGTCAACTAGTAAAACTGACATATTAGACGAGAGGTAAATTATATGGCCAAAGTTCCACTACGAGCAAGTGGCTTAGTGGGTGCTATGTCCTTAATTTGAAACTTCTAATATGTCAACTAGTAAAATTTGCTACTTCGGTACAATTCAAGTCGGATAGAACTATAAAACTCGCAGTCCACTTCTCTACCATAAACCATAGTGAGAGACACACTATCGACCGTGGTATATCTCGTTGCTCGAATTTGAGATCTTGACCGTATTGACTTGACCAACTGACCAAGTGTCGATGTACAAACTATAACAATGTTTTGTAGGCACTAGGCACGGAGCCCCCGGAGTACAATGGCCGGACCATTCTATAAATGTTAGGTTCACCTTGTAGGCCACATACAAAAGCAGTATTTATGCGCCCACAAAGTTTGAAAAAGTAAGAAATAATTAGTAAATCAATTAATTAGCCATTTGTTTTTCTCTTTGAAAGTTAATTAGCGGTTCATAATAAGTCAACAAGGTTAAGAACATTGTTCTCTCTTTTTTTTTTTTTTTTTTTCCTTTTTTTTTGGTCTCACATACAAAAAAATATTTGCAATCATCAAACTTTGGAGAAAAGGACAAACCAAGACTACTTCCACCAAATTAATTAGAACTTTAGTAGGATATTTTCTTACCTTAATTTTCTCTTTTGTCAAATCTCTAAAGATGGGATTTTTTTAAAGTCAAATCTCAAAACATAGGAGGGTTTATTAAACCATGGTTAGCTAATAAACCCAAGGTGTACTAACCTTAAGGTTGTGTTACATTCACTTATACATTGTATTAGGATCGCGTAAAAAGTTTACATTTGTTGTTCATTACCTAGATAGTTTTATTGTAAATGAAATATGACGATTTAATGTGTACTTCTAAAACATAGGAGTATATACAAATTGTATACGTTGATTCAATTCTTCGTTACATATACAGTACTTTTGTGAACGTGATTCGACGGGTTTGTACATCAAAACATAACAGAGACCATAGTCTATAATATCACATCTTGCAAACTAATAATCCTATTGAAAAATCGAAGACAGGTGTAAGAAGATTGAAAGCATGGAAATTATGATATTTTAGGGGGAAATAAAAACATAGTTCTTGGTAATGAGAAGAAAGGCCAACATGCCTAAGCACAAGTATAAGTGTAAAACTATGCTTATAGATGTTAGCGCCTTCATAATTGTGATTGCTAACATTTATATGATTTTGTAACATCAAGGAAGATCGGAGTTATTAAAATCAGTATGAACCAAATTTGTGAAGACTTTTGTTCGATAAACATTTTTCATTATTAGTTTATGTAATTATGCCAGAAGCTCAATTAATGTGTCTTTGCCTTCAGCTAGTGGCTCAAGAGATGAACTTGGTTCAATGATACTGTGATTCTCTTGTTTTTAATAAATTAATTTATGTTTTTACCTTCGAAATTCGTGCAATTTTATATGAATTACGACAGTAATTTTATACTGTATGTATATGTACTTTGAAAAAATTGTCAAATGAAATGATATTGATTACTTTAATTTGTTACTATGACTATACTCCGTATATAGTTTCTTTGAGAAAATCTTACTCTATGATTTCTTAAGCAAAAGATTACCTAGCTCCATAGGTGTTCTTCAACAATAATCTTCGAAAAATGTTTGCTTACTATCATTGGCTCAATCCCCGAATTATTATCCAAACAAAGTGAGCGATTTAAATTTGCAAATGTATATAAAAAATGAGATCGAACATGTACTACTTGAATTAGGGATTGAACACGAATTCTAGTATTAGGGCACCGATTAAAAATCAAAGGGAAAATATAAGAAAAGGGAGAAAAGATGAATATCTCCTTGAGACATGGAAAATGCTCTTCTTCCAATGCGAGCCATAAATTGGTCCCCCAACTTATTAGTACTGATCGATGATGCCCTTTTAATTTGATCTTCGGTTAGCCCAACATGTGCTCATTTGCTGATTCACATCCTCATATTGTTTTTAATCCAATTTAGCATAACTCTCGATCGAATGCGTTTGTTCACTCAAATATATAGTTTGTAGAAACTTCAAATTATATAAAAAAAAAGTGTGGAATATGCTTTAAGAGTCTACGTTGATGAGTTGATCGGAGATGCGAATTGAATTAGCTGATGTTTTACACGAAAACTAATTGATAATAGGAAAAACCGTAGCTAAAATGTTATGATATGTTGATTTTGGAGCTCTTATAATCTTCATATGCGCATAAGTACTTAACAATCTTGCAATTCGGTTTGTTACAGAAATGAATCTACCCATTAATCTGAATTTGACCTTAAAGGAGTAATGATACCGAATACAATATATATAGGATGTAACCTTTTCAAAACGACTGATAAGTGAAAACCTCATTACAGATAAAATAACTTGTTCAATTCTTGTAAGAGATCATCGTATGTATATATGAGCGGCGAGGTAAGATCGACAGAAATTCGTACGGTTCTCTATAGGAGTGTACTTCCATATAACACAATGAACTATGTACTCATCTAGCTAGGAGCCCTAGTTTCCAAATTGGTGTATGTTATTCAAGTCCTCCAAACCGAAATGGTACTCTCTCCCTCGCTAGATAGATCAAGTGACCTAACTCTTTCTAATTGTGTAACATAAGCCAATTTGCATCCACTTCCAATTTGAACAACTATATATGAATTAGCTTATTAGGCAAGAAAGTAGGCATGTAAGTACAAACTTATAGTATGTAGTTAGTTAGCAAACTCCTAGCTAGTGAACTGTCTTACACTAAACATATACATAAACATGATTAATTAGTATTTAAGTAACATATCATACACATACATACATCAGCAAAAGCTAGCTAAGCTAAGGTTGGAAGAAGGATGATTATACCAAATTAATTAAAAATAGCACAACCCACGTGGAACGTATACTTGTGAAATCATCTAAAAAAAATGATGAGAGAGATGAGGAAACTAGGTAGGAAAGAGCCCTTAAGTTGTTGTATTACTGAGAAAAACTGATGACCAGCCTTACAAAGTATTGATCAGTTGCTGAAACTGAGACAATGTACCCTTAGTTTTTAAGATCAATATACTCAGTTTTGAGAGGAATCTATTGAAGACGTGGCCCTAGCGAAAGATCCGGCGTTCCTTTAGCTGCCTTTGCTCTTTCTACCTCCCTCTCTCTATCTTCATCTGCCAGCTAACAATCCCAAGGTATCCATTCATAATATAAACAATTATGTGTGCCCTAACTTGGTGTGTGGGGCTCTCTTCCAGACTCGATAACTATCACGTCAAACTCGGTAGAAACACTCTCAAGATGGCGGTTCAAACCCTTTGAGAGAGAGAAAAAGGGTTAAACAAATATGTGTCCCATGTAGACCTTTTGGACAGGATTTACATGATCAAACAAAGTAAGTATTATCGGGTTACTGTGTTAAAAAAGTGAACTGAAATGGGGTTAGGTTAAAGGGAGCCTTACTCCCAAGGTGAATTTCACATCTCTCTAGTATAAGTAGTTTTATTTCGTAAATTCAAGTAATTAATCACCATTATATATAACACGAATATGTAATAGTTATAATCGTTATATCTATCTACATACATTGATCTATATAATTACATTCTTAATATTACATATTTATTTTTCCCATAACATTTTAAATATTTTATGATCAATTTGGTACTAAAACTCATCCAAGCCACACAAGTATTCTTATTTAAAAAAATGTACCTTGAAAAACCTCCTACATGTATGTAACCTCCATAGTATAAGAACCTTATGCCCTTAACCTTCCTTAACCTTCCTATAAATACAAGTCTTCTTCTCAAGCTAAGCTTTAGTTTATTTACACCTGTATATCATTTGATCTTCCACAAACTATACTCATCACTTCCACTTTGTTCCTAGATATCTAGTGAAAACCCTAGTTGGTCTTATCACTCACCAAACCTCTAGAAAAACACCATAGCAAGCTTAGCTCGTTAGCAATGGCGCTAGCAAAAGATCATCATCATCATCAAGCACCCTCTAGGTCATTCTATGAAAGCATGCTTGAAGTTGGATCATCTGTCCAATTCCCACATATTTCCCCTTATGGGTTTGATGACTATGATCAACAACAAGATGGGGATGGTTTGGAAAGCCCTAATAGCAATAAGGTCATGAACAACAACAATAATAATAGTCAAGTCATTAGCAATTCACCAGCCATTTCTAGCTCAAGTAGTGCAAACTCTAGCAACAATGGCTTCTCAATGAACCATAATCATCATCAAGCATCAAATTACCAACCCCATGAAGAAGCTCACTCCTTGATTAACTTCAAATCAGGGTATGGAAGCTTGATCATGAATAATAGTAGCACCAACAGTGGATCTTTACTTAGTTTCCAACATGATGATCAAGTCGTAGCTCCCGAAAATTACCAAAAACTAAGCCATTCTATTGATCATCATAACTACCCTATATGGGAAGGTAGTAGTTCTAGTAGTATGAGTCATCATCATCAACAAAATCAGCTCAAAGAGATGAAGAATTGCACCTCAAACTTGCACCTTCTAGAAGAAGTTAGTCGGTTACGAACCCCTCCTAGTGGCGACTACCAAGATGCGGCTAGCGAGTGGTTGTATGCGGCCGAGGCCAAAGCGGTCGATCCGCCACAGGAGTCCGGGACACAACAAACATGCTTCAACAACAAGAGACTTAATAATATGGTACATACATTTATAGCATAACAAATTGTTATTACATGCATAGTTTTAATCTTTTTCACCTGTAATTAAGTACTAGTGTATCAACTTGGATACATAAATAGACATAGATCTTGAGTAATTATGATACCTTAGACCATGGTTTCATGTGCTTAATTAATGGTGGCCTAGCTATACACATTAATTTTACCTTTGTGAATTAAATTTTTCGTATCTATGTTCCAACAACATTTAATGATGGATTACAATATTAATGAGCCCTAAATTTGAAGGACTATTTTTTGACATTCTTTTTTTTTTTATTATTATTAATTATATGGGTTTCTGTAGGAAGAGGAGAACATGCAAGCCCCTAAGAAACAGTGCACGAGTGCCTCAAAGAAGACTGCAAAGCCTAAGGTAGCCTCCACATCAAAGGATCCACAAAGTGTTGCAGCTAAGGTAATTCATTTCTTTTACTAACTCGTTGAATTTACTACTCATATGGAGTATCAAAGAAATGTGGCATATTGAATGCTTTTTTTTTTCCCTCTTTTTAATCATAATATCATTTTCAGATCGACTGAAACTTTGATTGTTATTGTTGTATTCAGAATCGACGAGAGCGAATCAGTGAGAGGCTTAAGATACTCCAAGATCTTGTTCCTAATGGTTCAAAGGTATGTAGATGTAGTCTATGGAAGATTATTCTTCTTTAATTTTTTTTATTTTACCTTTTCTTTTAAGTTGACATATATAACACTCGCAGGTTGATCTAGTAACAATGCTAGAAAAGGCTATTGGCTACGTCAAATTCCTTCAGTTGCAAGTGAAGGTATAATACTGCACTCATATAACCATCTATCACCATTTGATCAGATGTCTTAACAACCAATTCAACTGATAATATCATTGAAACGATAATAATGATCAAAATTTGAATCCGTCCATTGTGATGATTTTCATTTGTGTTAGTTGGTGTTATATTTGTTTGGAATAATATATTAACTTAGTGTAAAATGATGATTAGGTATTGGCAACCGATGAATTCTGGCCGGCGGCCGGCGGGAAAGCACCAGACATTTCACAAGTAAGGGAAGCCATTGATGCAATCCTATTATCCCAAAGATCAGAAGGAACAACTACAAGTTCTAGTTCAAAGTAGTACAAAAGAAGATCTTTGAAGCCCTAGTAAGTAACGTGTTCTAGAAGAGAAAGAGAATGAGAAGAGAAAGAGAGAGACAAGACAAAGGGAATTCAAGTAATAGTAAAGAAAACAATAAGGAAAAGTCAGAGAGACAAAGTTCTCAGACAAATTAATTAGCAATGACTTAAGAAGTTAGCACTTTGAGGATATCTTTTGGCAAGATTCGATGAAGAAAGACAAAAAAAATATCATGCAAAACAAAAAAAAAAATGTAATGTTGCTACTTAAAATATTTAATTTGTTTGCATTTTCATGTATTTCTAACTTATCTTCCTGATGTTATAATAAATAAATAAATGTATGTAGGCGAAATTTATTTGCAGTGTTTCTGAGGTTTGTCCTGATGTAAAATGAAGAGCTAATAAGTAACTTGAAAAACTGCAAAACTTCCTTTTGTCTTCTTTAACTTAAGTGCTACTACTTGTGTAATGTGTATGTTCATGGGTTTCATGAATATGGCTGCACGTAGTCTATACTAGCTAGATTCATCTTCCAATACTATATTGCACTTGTCAATGCTTGTGGTTGCCACACCTATTTCTCATTTAATATTTAGTTAAAAAAATAACGCATTTTATATATTAGAACGATTATTCTCATACCTAATTGTCTATAATCTTACAACCCATCGAGAATACAGCAAACATAATGATATGATGGTATAGGTATTTTATCAATTAGGCGCGTAATAGAATAATTAACATAGAGTTTCTACCAAATGTTGTGCCTTCAGACTATGAAGTGAAAATATGGATGTCTTCCAGTAAGCAATCTTATACGTACTTTATTCCACAAAGAGAGATATCGTTTAATTTCTAGGAGAGAATAAAAACTCAAATATTAAAAAAAAATGAAACACTGTTACGGCGTTGCAAGTAGATATAATAAAAGTTTACAAGTAATTAATTATCGCAATAATGTTCTCATACCTAATTATTGTTTATGATGTTATTACATACATCTGCCTTATGATCGATTTTATCATCACGTTAAATCTGTGTCCTTCTAATAGCGATCATATTATGCATGTAACTGTGTAAGATTATTGTGTAGTCAAGTAATTTATAATAATGTGCAAGATCGAAGGAACTTACCTACTCACTCAAATGCTTGTTGTACTAAAACTAATATGCTGTTTAATAAGCTAGTAATTTGTGAATCCATACATGCATAATATTAGGATAAGTTTTGTACGTTTAGCTCTTATTTTCACTCTCGACATACTTCTACGGCCTACTATCTACGTTCATGCACATTTTGGGACTACAAAAAGTTTTGTCTTTGTACGTGTTAGTTCGAAAGTTCATTTTGACAGAAATGTCAGCATTCAAGTCTTCGCACATCAAGCTGAGGAATCCAATACTCCGTGTATAAATATTCAGAGTATTATTACCAATAATTAAATAATTAATTACTTGATAATTGAGCTTAAGTTATTTAATTAAATAACTAATTAGTAATAAACAGTGTGTGTCGTTTTTCCCTCTGATTTAGAGTTTCTACAAAAACAAGCATACATGTGGATGTGGCCGTTGGTATGTAGTACTAGTATTTTGGAATAATAAGGAACATTCTGCAATGTTTATGGAGGACATGCAATTTGGTATACTATTTACTGAGTCTAAAGACTGATGAGTTCGTGACTTATCCAAATAATTGCACGACGAGTTCTTGTGGGCTAGATAGATAGATCATCACAATATATATATCGATCGACATTTGTATCGTAAATTCATTTATATTTTTTTTCTGATATTAAGACGTAAGGTTAATTAATTAATACTCGCAATGTGAGACTTTGTATACTACCTTAGTTGGACACTGACTTAGCTTTCAGCAATGCTATCTTCTACACAATATATCGGCCCTGCCTAGAATGTGTACAAATTACAATAGTTACCACCAAAGACCTTATAGTCAATTAGTCACGTACCAATTCTCTCTTAGCTTGTTGGGAAGAATAGATGGAATTTGTCTCATATCTTTAGGAAATGGAATATGCCAGCTGATTGGCTGGCTAATTTGGGGCATTATCCTTAATCCTCAGGATGAATATCCCTATTTTTGGTGATCTTCTTCGGATACTTTTGTATATATGTATCCAGTATGTATCCTGGTTGGGTAGTGACCTATTTTTTTTTCATGTATCCCGCTTACCCTTTTTTTTTTTTTTTTTTTTTTTAAAAAAAACAAGGATCTGCGGATTTGAACTCATATATACCACCAGCATTACAAAACTACGACTTACTGGTGTGTATGATCGAAGATTTCACATACCGACATACATCAAATATACGGGTAGGGTAGCCTTTCTCCACTTCGGGTGCAGTGGAAATGCTTAGGATTATATTACCCATGATTAATGAACGAACTCTTCAGTGGGGATCGAATGAGTATAGCATTGCAAGCATTTTGTGAAGGGTCGAAACAGCAGTTTAATTAGTTGCCATGGCTTGATCAGTGATCACTGGACACTGACACAAGTAATTATGAGGAAATGATGCTGTTTAGTGATTAAGTACTGTCACCAAATGCTAATAATAGTAATAGTAATGATGATGAAGGCATAAGGCATAAGTTTTGGGATATCCTGTTTGACTTAATTAATAACACTATTATGGTATGCTAATCATAACTCACCTGAAAATAATCAACTTGCATGCAGTAATACACAAATCCTTAATTTCATATTATTAGTAATTAATATTAATGTTAATATTATTGCTATTTCATAGTGATTTGTCCTTTTGTCATAAACATGTTATAAAACTGTTATTGTTACCATTCGTTAAACATAAATCGTTTTAATTATATGGTTAATTAGAAACTATTTATATGAGGGATTCAGATGGCTGAAATATATACGGCTAGGGCTTCCTACATTTACCACCCGTGGGACCAAAGACAAGCATGCATATGTGGAGAGCATATAGATCTTATACTACACTGTTTCAGAGTGTGGATGGAGAAGTTGCAATATTATAATTTACTAATAGTCCGATAGCGAGTTCGTCCGGTTTCATTTTTTATTTTTAATTCACGATTTTGCTTTGAAAAAAGAAAATCAAGTTTCGATGTTTATTAGTGTCATTTTTCTTATTAAATTTCTTATTTCAAATTGTTTTATATATGCATGAAGATCGAAGCTAAAATATGGCAGATTCGATGACCGTACCATGAGATGACAATTCGGCCTAATAAACCCTTGAAAGATTAAGCTAATGAATAAGTACAGATTGTTTGTCGATTTGTCTAGGGGACAAAAGTAGCATAAATTGTTGATTGTTCTATATTTACATGAGTAACTTTTTTTTAATTTTCTCTTACCAATTTTCAATGTGTGGCCCAATCAAAATTAATCAATTACAAGTTCTTCTAAATGAAACTAATCGCTAATGTGAGAGAGTGAATTTATGAAACTATGTAGCTCAAATATGATCATTATCGATCTTTATACAGAGAGGACGGCTAATAATATATCTATGAATTTTTTTAAAACCCTAATTCACCGTGACTTGATTAAGCTCAAATAAGATTAAAGGTTCATTATCACTAAACTGTGTTGTACTAATCAAAGTTTAATAACACCTTAATCCCTTTTGGAGGCAGCTAGTGGTGGTATTATTGAGAGCCTAATCATGATTAGTGGGTATATATTTAGCTGGCAAGTGTCAATATTTGGTGGGTGCTGACGAGATCCGTGATCCTTCTGCTAGATCTCTGTCACAAAACTCCTTTCATTTTAGCTATGTATGACTGTTACTACTTTACTAGTACCCATTTTTTGCTTGATTAATTTGAAATCGATATGTCCTTGTTTCTAGTTCCCACCCCCATCTTACATGTTACCTGGACTACACATGCAATTGTGTAATTAATTTTAAAATTTTTGATTTTACACATTTTGTTCTCGTAATAGTTAATGTTTATTTTATTATTTCAAATCTCTTACATATTTAAACTATGTGTTAAGTAACACAACAGTATTTATAAGTTGACATGATCACTTCGTCAATTATAAGTTGATGACACGTATTGTACTCAACTACTTAGTTTGATTAGAGGTATCGAGCTGGTTGAGCACTGGGAAAACAACATTTTTAAAATTAATTTATGGGAGAGAGTTTTGAATTTTAATTCCTTACGTGATCCCATCTACATCGAATGCGAACTAAATCAAATAGTGATAAGTGAAAACCAACAAAATATTGGCTGTAATAGAATTCTATGTCTCACCCAATAAAGATATGACCCTTAATTAATCCCAACTTCTCCAATTAGTTAGGGGTTAAGCCCTCTGGCTAACACATTGTCTTATTCTAATGATTGATTGAACTGCACTTAATTCTTTTTCTTTGTTGACTGAATGAAGACAAGTACAAAATACTCCATTATAATATGGCTACTAGTAAGTAATAGAAATCAACTCTTTGATCAGATTCCAAAATCACCAATTATATTCTTTAAACTTTAAAAATATGATTAAATTATTCTTGATTACCGAAGTGTTTTTTGTCTTTACTGTTGGCTGATTGTGCATAATTTGTACCGGCAACAAGCAATCTGATGTGGTACTATGTATATACTACAATTTCTAACAAAAATGAAATTTATTCGAACAATTTATTGTTAGTTATGTTGCATTAATCGGTTGTAAATGTAAACTTCTCTACTTGAATATATACATCCAAATTTTGTAGTAGCACGTACAACTAATAGCTAGCTAGACACGGACACGACTTTTTTTATTTTGTGGACTCGACGGAATAGTAACATAACAACGTTACCTCTTTATTATTTTATCTTTCAATTAGTAGTTGCAAGAAATTTATCAAATAATTTGTTCGGTATGCATAATTGATCATTGCAATCTAATTTTATTATATACTCCACTGTACTTAGGATAATTATATCAGCAATCTATGAAAAAAAAATTACGTACTCAATTCAAAAGCAAATTAGCAATAATAATATGGAGTATTGGAGTATGCTACTATGCTGTTGGCTGAAAAGTATAATGCATGGCACTACTTTGATCATCTACTCATCTTAAGAAATTTAAAAAAAAAAAAAAAAAATCACCTTAATTTTCAAAGGTCGTCCACAAAATAAATAATTGACTGTAATTTCGTCACTATGAACACATCAAATAATCAAGGATATGATTACTTGTTATTAGCTGATGATCAAATTAAACAATGATTAAGGAATGATTTAAGCATAGCTAAGGGAATGATGATGCATGCATTAGTGAGAAAAATTATTATTAGCTGTTCGAGCACATGAATTTAGCTACAAGACAATAATAATACTTTTTTTCCTTTTTATTTACTCCCTATGCATGTAATTGTAGCTCGACTGCTACCGCTTGTATTGTATCAGGTTGAGAGACTTGGACTACTAGTCTATGGTTTTGTCATAACTCGACCATTGTACGTTTATACTTGTTTAAATACATGGTAGATAGTCTGACTGGAAAAAAAAATCGAAAATTAAATAGACAAATCTGATCTAATAAAACTGCTCAGTTGAACCATAATAACTTCATGAATAGTCTAAAACTTCTTATAACTTCATATATAGTTGACACATATAATCAATGTTAACAAACCTTTCTTCATCTAGCTTAATCTTACTCGGAATAAAGGTTTCAAGTAACAAATTTGTTTAATTTTGAATCTTCTTTAATTTGGAGAGGGGGGGGGGGGTTTAATTAAGTGGTTAACAGTGGCACACGCCCTCGCACGTGGGATGGCATCTGATAAGTGTCACAAAAAATGACGATGACCTCATTTATCAAATTAAGGTCAAGAAAGTGAAGATGCTTATTCTAGCTACTAAAGCCACATTATAATAATCTATGTCCTCTATAGATGCTTCATATTTGCAATAAGATCACAAATGTATAATAAAGATGAATTTGGTTATTGTGATTAATCCGTTTGTAATGTTTTTATGATCGACATCATCATTGACAGATAAACCTACAATTTCAAATTATAATGAATAAACAGATTAATTAATGAATAGCGTTCTATTTACCTCAATAAAATCTCATAAGTAAATTTTTGCAGTATTATTATTTCAAGTGTCATAGACAGATCAACTAACATACATTAATAAACATACAAAATTGATTACAAAATGTCGACATAATTAATTAATTAAGAGTGACGAACTAAATTAAAAATATGATCACATATACAAACAAATGGTCAAATAGAATGCTCGAGTTTAGACGTGTGTCACCACTACTTACGGTCGGAAAGTTTAGCCCATCACAGGCCACAGTCATGAGCCAACCATTAGTTACATTTGTGCAACTCTATATTTTAATTGGTGGATTGACATAAACATATATTTGGTGTGTTAATTACTCAACTTGCTAAGTACAACTCCGAAGTGCATGCATGCTCACTTAATTAGATTTATGGTCGCGGAGACACGAATATAACCCCTACTAGCATACTAGCTACAATATCAAAGCTAAGCTACCTAACTAACTTGAGCATTAATTGATTTATCAATTGAACTGGTCTCTTTCTACAATGCGCAACTCTGATTAGATTTAACACCGATGATAAAAAATATAAATCGTTTATTACATTGTCAAATGTAACAAACTCATTTTTCGGTTATTATCTCAATTTGACCAGTTTATTTAACTTAGTTAGTTAGGATCATTTGTTTTGTTGTTTAAAAAGTGAAATTGTTGTTGATAATATCCATAAAATGTTCCATTCATAGAATTGAATGAAATGCTCTATGTTAATCATAAAGATCAATTTAAGTTGAACCAGATACATAATACTGTACTACTCCTATTTACATACACATGTTCTTCGAATAGTAATTGTCATCCAAATATACATGATGGGTGCATGGGAAGGCCTAAAAATCTTGATTTTATTCTAATATTATTGGTATTCCGGATTTCAAATATTAAATCGAGGTATCTAGGCTTGATTGCAAATGAGCTGATCAGTTAATCAAATTGAACGATTGTCTAAATTCTCCGAAAATAATGAAGAGGAGTGAGAGAAAAGAGGTTGGAATGAAATTTAGCAAATCGCGAGAGACAAGGGAAAATAACATAAGTTATGAATCTTTGAGACAAAAAAGACTAGTACAAGATACATGAAGATTATGGTACATTGTAAGTCGTAGATCAAGACTGTATTATTAGGTTAATAAAAATGTAAAAATTGGGGAGCCAAGGAATAACAGCACGTGCGTAAGTGGATGACGCATTGCATGTTACAGTGATTCTCATACCGACATCTTACACGTGTCGTTCGTGTAGTGGTCCTACGCCCATGCACGTGGGAAGTAAGATAGCAGGCCACTCAGTTGTAATTGCAGTTACATTAATTATCTTGTCTTACGGGTCAATCTTACTTCAGCTTACTTCAGCTTACTTCAGCTACTAGTATTTGGTAAAAAAAAAGAAAAAAATATTACTCCGTCGGTTATTTTTTCAATTAATTAAGGGTTTGATTTGTGATTGCCAAACATATCGAAGCTAAATGTTAACAATATTCAGATTGAAAGGGTTGTAGGGTTTTATCACATCAAAAATTGCAAGTTAATATTAGATCGTAGGCTTAATAAGAAAAATCAATATTGAGTGTTTTGGTTGTGAATCTTACGATAATGAACAAGCTAAGTTTCTGTATACACGTATTCAACATGTTGCATACTATGATATTAAAAAAAATTAAAAAAAAGTTACATACTTGGGCGATTATTACGATTTCAGATTATACTTCTTTTTGAATTATAACCAGCAAATTATATTAGCAAACCGATACTCCAAATGCTCAACAACACATAACTTAGTAAACTTGTCTAACACTGACTAAAACGAGAACAATAAAATATCATAATTTCTGACCAATGAATCGTCTCAAACAAAACTTACCCTCATTTTGATTATCACCTTTACACATACATTTGGATATCTACCCTTAAATTCCGAAAAGTCGTTCAAAAAAATTAAGTTGGAAAAGATGCATATACTCCGTACTAATTGAAATGATAAACCCAATTTGCCTTCTCTTTTTGTGATAGAGAAGCCACTATTCCTTTTGTTTTGGTTAGATGGAATAAGCCCTACACTATTTCACTATCAATGGGCTTACAAATTAGTAATAGATCGAAAGGAAATCAAATTAAGCCCATGGGCTTCGTAGACACGCATCGCGACCAATCCAGTTGAGATCCAAACATTTCATCATTTCCTCATTTACCCTTTCTCATGGGCCCTTCACCGAGTCCAATCTTCTAAACGGCCCACCAAATTTTCGGCACAATGAGAAAAGTCAAGACCGCGAGCCCGAGCAAAATCTTCTGTCTCATTTTTATGTACCATTCTATTTACTCCACGTCTCCACCAAAAGACGAGGTCACCATCAAGTGATTGTTTTTTTCTTTTTGGAACGAAACTATAGTGATTAAATACAACTAAAAAGATAATAAAGCTATGATGAAGGTCACGGCCTCACGGGGAAGTATATTACTATATTACTCCGTTGATACTTTTAACGTAACTAAGTTTATAAGATTGAATGGTCAGTTCTCACTCCATAAGTAGGACGTAAATATCGTTTATTAGTCCTATTATTAAGTCTCTCACGATGATTCGTCCCAATCATGTGAGGTCAGAAAATCAAAAGAGATGTCTATATTATCAAATAATTAATTATAACTAAACATACCTTTTCTTTACCTTACCAAGTTATTAGGATACCATACATTTTAAGGGTGCGTATCCAATTTATCAAAAAGCTCGTGGCCCCCTTGTGAATTGTGATCTACACGAAGAGTCTAGAGAGAGAGACACACACAATGCCATAGAATTTGGCGTTGGATCCAATCAAACCCTGACAAAATGATCAGAAAAATATTTAGCCAACGTTCATGATCATTATTCATTGATTTATATCATTCGAATCCTACGGCACAGCAACTTTCTCATATTTAAACCCACATGATTCCACCAATCTCTGTCCTAGAATAGACTCATATTGGCAATTTGTGCATTAATGTCTATGGCGCATATTGCACCACCCCAAGATATGAGTTTGGTCTTGCACAAAAATCATGTACTCCCTTCATGGTTCTTATTACCGCAATATTCACAGGAACGAGTTTCGAATCCTTATAACTATATTGGGATTGTTAAGTTAGCGTGTAGATGTAATCATGTAAGATTGACATATAGACGAGTTTCATAATGACAGTGAGGTTTTATCTCAAAACCAATTGACAATGAAAGCAGCCCACTAGATTTATAAATTCATCTCTTCAATTTTGTTACACCGATGTGGAACAACTTTACATGCACACTTGAGAAAATGACTCAACATAATTGAATAGAACCTTAATTGTTTTGGAAGCGAACGAGTTATGTAACCAAATTCTTATTATGATGTCATGAGAAATAATAATTCAAAGTGAGATGTATGGGTATAAACTATTAAGTTGAAACTACGAGGGTACGGTACGTCGGTACGTAGTCAACTAGTCATTATGGCAAAGCAGGTCCCTGGTTAGAGGGAATGAAACACACCAACTAATAAGCATGTTTTAATCAGTAATTTGTACGCTGTATCAATGATTTTGGGGCCTCTTTTAAAGCAACACTACAGTACTTTATCTTGTTCATCAAAATTTTCCACGTGCTCCAGTGCACTATGTAATCTTAGCTTCATTACGGAGTACTTAACAGGGCTCCTAGCCTTTTTAATCATTCTCTTGATTCCTATCTCACTTATAGACTCATCGTTTTTCGACGAGTAGTCCATCTAAACGAATTTATAAAACGACACACAGTTGGATTAATTAGCGTGAAGAAAAGGTCACTCAACTCTTTTACCCCTTTTTTCTGAATCGTTATTTTTTAGCTTGTTACAAGTTTTACATCATTGCATGTACACCACCTGGTCCAATTGTAATGAATCAATTGAGTTATAGGCCGAGTTATGTCCACAAAGAAAAGAGAAAGGTCATTTAATTTTCGATTCAAATTGACGTCCGTTTTCTAATATGTAACACTTGTATAATAGCAAAATTACCTTTCTAAGTTCTAAGATATTAGTTAAAGTACAAACTCATCAAAAAGAAGTTATTAATAAATCATCTCTATAAATTGTCAAAACTTGGAGGATGAAGGATATTGTGCCGACGCTTTGCTCTCGTTTTCGATTTAAAAAAAAAAAAAAAAAGCAGCCCATGAAGTAAGCATACGGTCTCCTGATTCCTAATTTCGCTGAACTTGTGGGTTTACCACTTGCTAGGCACCTTGTCTAATCTTTCTCGATATCCGATCATTTACATGGTACACGAAATTTTCAATTATTATATACTGTATATCAGTATTAATTTGTTACTTGTTAAATTGTTTAATGAATGTTTAAGAAAAGCGTTATTTTTGAATAACGAGAAGTGAATAGTCTAACAAAAATGTCATTTCTACTAATATATACTCGTGTTTGAAGGGTATCCTCGAATAAGATTTATCGACAAATTGGTGGGAGTAACTCTTAGCTCTCTCTTTATATTTGGAGACTTAGGAATGTAGAGTAGTGACTAGTGAGCTTAAAAACTCTGTTCACCTAATTAAGACCAATATAATGCAATGTACACTAATTAAACTTTTGACTAGTAATTAAATTTAGAAGCTCAAAATGCACTTTTTTACTCGTAAAAATGAAGGAATTCAACACAATTATAGATTAATCAAGTTGAAAATCGAATGCATAAGTGAATAACAGTAAAGTAAACTATAAAGGGAGAATCAAGAGCTAATGGTTGATTTTATCCAGAATTACGGCCAAGCTTAGTGGAGTTTTTAATTTATGAAAAAATAATAAATTAATAATGCAATTGTTTTGATAGCGAAAACTCTGCTTTGTTATGTGAAAATGATAACACAATTTTAATATTTTGGATGCATTATTATTATAAGAAAGGGGGACAATTTCCATGCATTTAGCAACTTAGCATATGGTCAATTTCATGATATCTCTTCACCATCAAAATTTGATTTGAATGGATCACAAAAAACTCAAAAAGTAGTTAATTATATGACGTACTTTCATCAACTGATTTTCCGTTCATGCTTTCTTTCAACGTGATAGATCATGGTAAGTTAGTTGGAATATAGCTAGTTGAATAGTATATAGTTGGCTTGATATCGTTGGTGTATCGTGACGTGTATGAATCCATACGTAATTTTAACGAGCAGATAGTTAACATCAGCTGTACTCAAAGATAAGCGTTGCCAATAAAAAGTATAATCCATTACTGGTGATTACTTTGAGTTTCGAACTGGCGATTACTCAATTTTATAGCTAATGGTTTCATTTTCTTTATGTGAATAATAATTATTGTTCACCTAATTGACACCTATATTAACAACGAGACCTTGACAACAATATCGCAAACTCGTAGTAATACATTACTCGGATGTGCTCTTTCTAAATTGAAACATGGAGACATGACATTGGATTCTAGAGATATCTCCAAGATATATATATGCCCTTAATATACGAGGTATGATACGTTGATACTTGTTGGCCGTTGCGGTTGGTCCAATTCAACGATTTCACAGACCTTCCGTTTCCTTCTTTTAGTTTCATTTCATTTCATAGTTTAGTGTTCTCTCTCACCTGCCAAATTTTCTCTCACACATCTACCAAACCCACGTACCTAAAACCAATTTTTGACAACGACTGTCTAGTACACTGTCACACTACAACACAACACCAACCCAAACCCAAAAAAAAAAAAAAAATCTCAAAGCAATAAACAATTTCGATTTCTAATTAAACAAGTTTAAGTCTGAGAAGTACCATTCCTTAGAAAAAAAAAGATCGAGCCATACCATATGGGAACGATTTTTTAAAATAGCGCTCGAAAATAAAATGGGGTGCACGTCATCCTTATATAAAACGTTAAAACCGCCAAAGTTCACGGTGGTTTTAGAACTAATTTTTTTTTTTTTTTTTTTTTTTTTTTGTGAATAGTCTAACCAGTTTTAGTGTTTGTTACTGTTTATAAGTCGTAAAACCGTCAAAAATTCAAAATCCTTGACGATTTTATACATATGTAACGTATACCCCAATTTGTTGAATAAGTTTATTTCCATTCAATTTCGTTTAACATTTTTCTCTTTAGGCACTTTTTAAAAAAAATCGTTCACAAATACGTACTATTAAAAGACTCGCTCGGTATACTGTTAGTCGATATCAGGGGCGCGGCCCTGAGTCGATGTACAAATATAAAGAACCTCTCCACCCCAACTGATGTCGTACCAAAGAAGCCGTTGAAAACTCTAACTGTTGCTTAACGTCTCTTCTCCTCTTCCTCACGCTTCTCTCTCATCTTTCTCTTTCTCTCTCTCCTCCAAAACCTTAATTCTCACATTTATATCTTCACTTTCATAACATAATATAAACACAGAGACGACACAGTCTTAACTTTCCATAATAATAATACATAAAACGTAACATTGAATTTTCTTTTTGCTTTCATTTTTTCACCTACTACTATGGAGACGAGTGCAGCAGGAACCCACCACCTCAGCGTTAATCAAGTTTTAGACTTGATCAAATCAGACGACTTAGATTCAATGATCAGAGCTGCCCAGGAGATCAGACGGCTCACAAAGACTTCCCAGCGTTGCCGTCGTCAGCTCTCCCCTGCTGTCCCTCAACTCGTTTCTATGCTCCGAGTTCACTCGCTCGAGTCAGCCGAGTCTGCCCTCCTCGCCCTCCTTAACCTCGCCGTCAAAGATGAAAAGTTAGTCAATCTTTTTCACCTCTTTTTCCGGATATTTAATGTTTTATTTTGTTGGGATTTGTGAAAGATCTTGTCTTTTTTTTTATTGGGTGGTAATTCTCTTGATTAATGGTGGTAAATTTCATTGAGTTTTGTGTAAATTAATTAAAATTCAATCAAATTCAATTTTGTTTTTTTACTGTGGTAATTTCTAATTTACTATCCCTTTCACTTAGTAGCGTTTTAGGTTCGCGGCATTAGATTGTTAACGTTTGGTTTAAATTCGTCTCATAAAAACCCAGAGGAGTAGAACTTACGTTTCTTCTTTTTTTTTTTTTTTGTTCTTTTGGTTCTTTCTCAGCTCACTGAAATTCTTACTTATCTGAAATTAATTTTGTTGGGAAATTACTACTATATAAGAATAATTCGATGGGAATAAATTTCAATTAAATTGGTCAGCGAATCTTAAACACTTGTTTAAAGATTTGTACTGTGATTGATTGTTGGATTTGTTTGTGGTCGGTTTCGCTCGATTTTTAAACAAGATTTTCCTGAAGAATCAGCATATTAGAATTTAATTTTATTTTTTTAGGAAAAATGTTTCACAATTTGGGGAATTATTCGTTGATTTTCCTTGAATTAGTACTTATTCTTTTTACTGTAAATGGAGGGTCAGCTCATGTTGCTTCTGTTCTTTTTTTTTTTTTTTTTTTTTTTTTTTTTTTTTGTTGCTTTCCAGCTAATTTTTGTTTGCTTTGATTTTTTATCTAAGCAATGATCTTTATTATCATGTGGTGTGTTATCACGTGGGTGTATCGTATTCGTTAAGATGATTAAAACCGCGCAAAATGAAAGGGGAAGATCATAGAAAATTGGAAGGATTAGTGTATTTTAGAGAATCCTGTCACCTGTGTAACTTTAATCTGGAGTTTTTGTCTTTAACTTTTGTGACTTTATACAGATAAATGTCCTGATAAAATAAAAAATTCGTAACTTTGCGTGTTTCTGCAGTTGTAGATCAGCAAATTTAACACCTTTAGTAATCTGTAGTGACTTCTTGGTTAAGTTTCAAGTTAGTGCTTAATCTTTCTGTTGATGTTGATCAAGAGTATCAACATCTCTGGGGAAAGCAGCTACTTTTAATTAGTAATTAAGGTCCCTTGATTGGTTGATTGTGATTCAATTTGGTTTGATTTTTGTAAGTGAATCAGATTTGATGAATAGACCTTAGCTTGCTTACCATGTTGGAACTTGGCTTAATCAGCTTTTGTTGCTGTGATCAGTGTAAATTCCGTGGTTGTCTAGTTGACGTTACTCATTAGACTGATTAATGATTAAATGAATTTGAAGATTATACACAATTAAACATCCCAACTGGTTCAGATCTTATAGGTGGGTGAAGTTTTTGTGTCACTGTTGTGTGTTTTTGAGGCGTAACAGTCACCCATGATCAAGTTTCCGATACTGAATTTATATGTACTTATTGTTCCTCAGGAATAAAATCAGCATTGTGGCTTCTGGTGCCTTAGATCCAATAATCGGCTTCCTCCAATCTGAGAATGGCAGCCTTCAGGAACATGCGACTGTATCTCTGCTAACGCTTTCAGCATCTTCCTCGAACAAGCCAACAATTACAGCATGGGGTGCAATCCCTCTTCTCGTAGATGTCCTAGAAACTGGCACTCCACAGGCCAAGGTTGATGCTGTCATGGCACTTTACAACCTCTCCACCCACTCTGACAACATCAATGTGATCCTCAAGGCGGATCCCATTCCTCCCATGATAGACTTGCTCAAAACGTGCAAGAAATCCTCAAAAGCAGTTGAAAAGTGTTCTGCACTATTAGAATCTCTGGTGCAATTTGTTGAGGCAAGAAGAGCTCTGGTCTCTGCAGAAGGCGGGATACTTGCAGTCATTGAAGTCCTTGAGAGTGGCTCATTTCAGAGCCGAGAGCATGCTGTTGGAGTACTGCTGACATTGTGTGAAGCTGATCGATGTAAGTACCGCGATCCCATTCTCAGAGAAGGGGTCATACCAGGACTACTTGAGCTTACTGTTCAGGGGAGTCCTAAGTCGCAAACCAAAGCACATTTGTTGCTTAGGCTGTTGAGAGATTCTCCTTACCCAAGGTCTGAACTGCAGCCTGACACTTTAGAGAACATTGTTTGCAACATCATCTCTCAGATGGATGATGGTGAGGAGCAATCAGGAAAGGCGAAGAAAATGCTGGCCGATATGGTCCAAGTTAGCATGGAACAAAGTTTACGACATTTGCAGCAAAGGGCTCTGGTATGCACCCCTTCTGATCTGCCAATTGCAAGTTGTGCCTCTCAAGTTCCTTCAAAATGACCTTACGCATCCTGTTTTTGTTCTTTCTTTCTTCTTTTCCCTTTCATTTTCAATATTTTCCTGGTGAGTTTGTGACAGTAGGAGCAACGATATAATTATACGATGCATACAGCAAAATTGCCGGTCCAGGCCATAGTCTATGGTATCTATGGTATCAGGTGACTGGTTGATTTGGTGGTATTACAAATGCAACAATCTGAAGTACAGTTTATCAAAATAGTTTTGCTATTGTAAATGACACTCTATGTCAAAATCCTGTAATGCTAATTGTTAATCAAAATCTTTGCCTTTTATGTATGTGCACATTTGATGTGAACAGATAATTTTCGGCACCTGTGCTTATTTCTCTGGCCATTTGTGCTGTGATATCTCAGTGAGGTAACTGCTAGATCATTTTGGGGCTGAGACTGTTATTTTTGTTGGTTTCGGGTTAGGATTGGTTAATCAGATAGAGACGGACAGAAGATTTCCGAATATACTGTCAGCAGATTCAGCAGTTTGTCACCTGGTAACATAGAATGATAGAATTCCTGAATTCTTACAGATATTTAGCATTAGATATCCCAGAAAATAAGCCAGAAATTGGCTAACTTCCCATGATTGTGTTGAATTTCATGGTTCTGTTTCAGAAAACTTCATTGATTTTTCTTGTGTTTTACCACACAGGTCGCATCTGTCATATAGTCATCATGGGTCATTATATTATAAGGTCATTTTTTAAGAAAAATCTAGTGGTTTTAAAATAAGCATGTCAAATTTATACTGCTTAATCTGTTTGACTTGTCTAGCATTTTGGACACCGCCCTTATCTCAGTTGGACAACAACTCCTAATAAGGTTCTATTACTTGAGTAAATCACATACTTAAGTCGTGTTTTGTTAATGGACAACGTTGTGAGTCACATTTCCCAAAGAAACATGTTTTTGTTAATGGACAATGTTGTGAGTCCCATTTCCCAAAGACGGGAATCGAGAAGGAGTACCACCACAACGTTGTACGCAGAAAAATATCCCCCCACTCGAGTGAGAGATTGGAGGGACCATGGGACCATATTAATACTAAGATACAAAGCCAAAGAAGTTGAAGTAAGATCCCAAACTTCATGGACTTCTAGTTGTTGGGGCCCTAAGTTGAATGCAACCAAATTTATGTTGAATGTACCACTATGATATAAAGTTCCGACCATATATTATAAATTCATCATTTTTGGATTTTACATTATTTTTGTTCCAAATTGAACTTGTTATATGTATGCATGAATCATGCATGATTGAGGTTTGCAAAAAGACAACCTTAGAAAAGAAATTTAAAAAATCTGTTGATTTGTGGCTAAGCTTAAATTAGCAATTTGGATGCGAAATTAAGTGTATGGCTCGGATTGATTATATCATTTATTTAATAGAATCCCTATTTTTGGAGGGTTTCCTAAAACGTAATGTGTCCAACTATGGTTGGGTTTGTTCATTGTCATTAGGAATTGATCATTGGCTTTATCCATCATCATGACATGCAAGGGTGTGGCCGTGTGGGTGATGACTTTTACTATGATTTATGTATAATGAATGGATCGTAGTCTTGAATAGGAGTCGCGATGGAATGAAGAGTAGTGAAGCATATATTTCTTAAATCGCTCATAATTCTACTATTGTTATCCATATGACTAAAAGCTACTTACTGATTAGCATTCGAAATTAGCCATTTTGAATCCGCGTCTTGGGCACCACATAACCAAGCTCTAATAAGTAAGTAGACATCTCGGCATCTCGCATAACTAATGCGTTATGCCGTTATGAAACCTAATAACCGATACCAATTACTCCGAAAGTTATATCTTGTACAGTTAGCATATACTATCACGATATTATATTTTTTTTTTTTTTTTTTGTTACAACGACGAAAACCGAAAACTAACTACTATATCTAATACATCATCCATGGGAGGCAAAATAATACAGTCTTCATTAAAGAAAGAAGACGTGCCAGTGATATCCGAGATACCCACTTCAACATGCTCCAGCTCATCAATAGTTTTCAAAGCGATCTGAGAAAGAATCACTCTCGCTTCCCTCGCCATGTGGTCCGTCACCTTATTGTGCTTCCTGCTGACAGCCCCTACATGCGCATTGAGTTCCATCCCGATCTCTCTGCATTTCAAATAAAAATTAGCCAGTCTATTCATTGGGTTCTTGAGGTCAACGACCCCGTGAACCACCAACTCGTAGTCACAAAGGAGGGTGAAGTCATGTCTGTTCTACGCCTTCATCCATTGCAGCCCCATTAATACTGCCAAGCATTCTGCAAGAGTAGCATCAGTCGCATAAACATGCGCCACAATCCCTGCCATCCACCTTCCATCACAATCCAACATGCAAACAGCCAAACCTGTGGACTTATTACCGTCTACAAACGAGGCATCAGTGAAGACCATGATGGTGGACCTAGGAGGGGAAGACAATCTATTTTTATTAGGGGTGAGGGGGAGAAAGGGAGTATTTTTTTAGCTATGATTTTGGCTTATGGTACAAGTACAACTGTGGTATCGGTTATGTTCTTCCTATCAAAGACGATCCAAGTACGTTCTTCCTACGAAATCATATTTTGATACTTTATTTTCTCACGTCAAAACTTTTTTTTTGTAAATTGTGTTGAGTCATAGCTTGAAATTTTGGATAATTTTCATTCAAAAATTCAATCTTATCCTTGAAAATTTGGTTGTCAAAGATGAGAATAGTTGACAAATTGGATAAGGCAGTAAATTCGGTAATTAGCCAAATAGCTGTCCAGATAAACTTAATTGCCATTTCACAGAAAAAAAAAAAAAAAAAAAAACACTTTCTTTTTCTCCTCTGTTTCCACGTTTTTCTTACTTGGTAAAGATCTGAAGCAGTTACTAAATAGTAAATACAATGCATTTTTCTACAATATGAATAAAAATTGCCTTTTCCCCCTATAAATTACCTTTTTTTTCCTAATTAAAACAAATCAAATTATCCACTTTTTTTTTTTTTTAAAAAAAACCCATCATTTTATCCATCTTTTTCTTTCTTTATTAAACAAGTTTTTTTTTAAAAAAAAAAAAAATTCCCTGTGATTTGGGTTATTAAATATAACAGACCAAATATAGGAATATAATAAACATATAATAATTCTTTCCAAAAAAGAAGGATCACATCCTTTATTTGTATAAAATTCCTTTTTTTTTTTTTTTTTTTTTTCTAAACACAAAATTCTAGTTTTGCTATTATTACTAGTATACTCCACATTTATGTGTAGCGAAAAATGGCGACAAAGACAGATGAAATTCATGAAGAAGAATTGAAGATTGAAGAAGGAAATGGAACTGGAAATGCTGCCTCTAAAGTTGGATCCTTTTGTGCTTCTCCTTATGTTGTTACCATCACTCAAAAGGTATGTTTTTTCCGCGACATTTCATTAATTTCTTTACGTTTTGATTTCAATATCCCGCATGTCAGATTAATTATTCTCAAATACCCTGTAATTCTTGATGATCGGATCAGTCGATATTTTAATCTATGTACCATGACTTGAAATCCGAGGTTTTCTCTTATATGCATAATACACGTGTGTGACTGTGATATACTTTATTTACCGTGTTGTGAAATAGTTTTTTTATGTTTGATTTGAATTGGAACAGTTAGTTGCGGAAGTTATTGGAACGTACTTTATAATATTTGCGGGGTGCGGTTCAGTGGTGGTGAATAAATTATATGGTGAGACAGTTACGTTTCCTGGTATATGCGTTACATGGGGTCTAATCGTTATGGTCATGGTTTACTCGCTCGGCCATATCTCTGGGGCCCACTTCAACCCTGCTGTCACTCTTACCTTCGCAATTTATCGTCACTTCCCATTCAAGGAGGTTAGTGTCCTAACTACATTTGTGTCGAGTCGATATAACAAAACGGAAAATGTAACAACGTTGTGTGGTCGTGTTTATTTTGTAAATCGTAAACATCACTATGACTTTTATTTATGGGTTTATGTCCCAATGTCGTATTGTTTTAATTTCATACGGGGTGTAATTATTGATTTGGCCGTTTTGGGTATGGGAAGTCATATGTTCGAATCTTAATCCATTTTGTTTGCGCAATTGTGGTTGAATAGGTACCATTATATATGATCGCTCAGGTGATGGGTTCGATTTTGGCTAGTTGCACATTAGCCCTAATGTTTGATGTTACACCTAAGGCGTTTTTTGGGACTGTTCCTGTTGGGTCGAGTGGGCAGTCGTTAGCTATCGAAATCATCATTTCGTTCTTGCTGATGTTCGTTATCTCTGGTGTCGCGACTGATACAAGAGCTGTGAGTAAACTTGACGCTATGATCATATGAGTTTTGTTTTGAATGTTGGGATAATTTCATGAATTTGCATACTATTTGGCTGTAGATTGGAGAGTTGGCAGGAATTGCTGTTGGAATGACCATAATGCTAAATGTGTTTGTTGCCGGGTAAGTTCCTAATAACGTGACAATGTGACATTATACGACTAGTGTTTACTGTTTACATTAGGGCTCAAGTTCGGATATTATTTTCTTTCGTGTATGTGTATATATGACATTGCGATTCTAATAATGTCGAGTCATTATAGGCCAATTTCCGGAGCATCAATGAACCCTGCAAGAAGCCTCGGCCCTGCACTAGTCAAGCACAACTTCAAAGGACTCTGGGTGTATATTATAGGCCCGCCAATCGGGACAATTGCTGGTGCATTTGCTTACAATCTCATCAGATTTACGGACAAACCTCTCCGAGAATTAACAAAAAGCTCATCATTTCTCAAGTCTGCGTCAAACAGATGAACACTTTCATCTTCAAATAAGTTGTAAATGATGAGGGGGCTTGGACATTTATATAGGGATAGATGTTCTTTTCGTTTTTTCTCTTTTTTCAGACATGTATGAATTGCAGTTTGATTGTTTCTCAGGCTTAGAATTTTCAGTAAGACAGTAGAATTGTTTTTAGCTCTGCTGTTACAAGCTAAATTGTTATACATTTTTATTGAATACAAAATTTGCACTCTGGATTTTATACAGTCCTGCTCTGATGTCAGGTAAGTCATCAGAAAAGTTCTGAGTTCAGACATCCTCGCGCTATACACCCATTTACAATAGATGTGTGACAGTAAAAAAGTTCTATCAGAAAAACAATGATATCAGAGTGCATTTGATATGCACCAGGAGGGTTCTTAAGCGCGAAGAAGTTTCTGAATTCTGATCTGATTCCAAGTGTGATGAGTATTAAGAGTATTTACCTGTCTAAATTTTGATGAGTATTTACCTGTCTGATGAATGTCATGTCAAAATCTCTTGAATTGTCTTTGAGTTGATACTTATGAAGCGGATGTGGGAGATTTTACTCCACTCAGGGCCGTCTTTTACACATCTTTCCTGCAGGAATGGGCATGAATTTATGACTAAAGTCGTTAATCTGGTCAGTTGGAGTAGATACTGCAACTTTCCGCACCATTTCAGTTCCAGTTTTTGCAGCAGCAGAAGGTTTGCTGTCCACTCTGGTATCTCCTCAACACAATCATCATCAATTATCCGTAACAGTTTTAGGCCAGGGAAGAAGAGATCAGACGAAGATTCTGAAGCCGAGAGCTTGAGGTTGAGGGACTTAAACCCTCCAATGGACAATGAGTTGAGGACAGGAAGTGTCTGAATCCCGCTTGGAAGGCAACTCAGTTTCTGACACCCAGTTATCTCGACTTCTTCAAGATGGACTAATTGACACAACTCTGGTATGCTTTCCAAATTTAGGCAGTTGCTTATGCAGAGCTTTTTAAGAGACTGGCACTCACCTATGCTGTCTGGGATTTTGATCAGCTCGGGACACTTGACAACTGAGAACCGATATAAGGCTGAAAGGCGGCATCCCAAGGAATCAGGCAGAGAATGTAGTTTAGGACAACTGCGTAATTTAAGCTCTTCAAGACTTGTGCAGCCAGTCAGGTCATCAGGCAGGACTACGAGCTCAGGAGCTTCATTGATGTCGAGTGAGGAAAGCACAGTATTGCTACCACTTATAAGATTGCATAATGCTAGGCCTTTAAGACTATTGTTTATTCGCAGATGCTTGAGGCGAGGGAAGTTGGTTGGAGTCTCAATCACCTCTTGACAGTATTCAATCCTCAACGTCTCAAGCATTGGAAAAACAGTAGTTTCTCTTGCTGGTAGCGCCCATTCTTTCAATGTTTCGAAGCTAGAAATGTTGAGTGTTGTTAATGCAGGAAACAAAATAGGAGGGGGACTATTACCAGAATAATAGAACTCGCTTCCTATATACTCAACAGAACACAAGGAGTACATGGACAAATTCTTAAGACGCTGCAAATGCCCAAGTGCAGGGACCTGCTGGCAACTTTCACAGTACAGCAATTCAATTTGCACCAGATTGTAGAATGGTGTAGGATTACCTGCTTCACTGATGGTCATCATACTCTTCATCCATGACGGAAAATTTGGACTGTCATAACCGGTTATCATGAGCAGCTTTAAATTTAGGTGAGGTTGTAGAGCATCTAGCACATCAAAGTGATTGTCAACTCCACTTCTGCCCCAAATTAGCTGCAGCTCAGAGATATTGTGCTTAAGACAAATGCCAGCCTTTTCGGCCTCTGCCTTGGTCTTCACTTGTTCAAGTCCTGATATAGACAAGAGGCCCTTGATGTCACTTAGACAGCTTAATTCTCCTATTCTGAATCCTTGGTCTTTCATCAACTCGAGCATTGGTAAAGTCTGAAGAGCTGTCAGATATTGTATCCCTCTAGGCAGGAACCAAGATCGAAATGTAAGGTAAAGGTGTCTCAAATTGATTAGCCTGCAGAAACTTCCAGGTAACTCTTTGAGTTTATGGCTTAAGAGTCGTAATGTTTGAAGATGGTATAGCCTAGTAATAGAGTCTGGCAATGTCACTAGCTCATTATGGGAAAGATCTAGGTACCTTAAATGTTTGAATCGAACAACAGCCGGAGGCACTTCCTCTAAACCAATTGCCACTAATTTTAAGACGCGCAAATTTGTTGTATGAATCACCAGGTCTTTGGGTATCTTGATCAGAGATTGTAGTGTTCTTAACCTTTTCATTTTTTCTACTGGCAAATCAGGTGCTAAACCATCATCACCCGGAAATATTGCAAGATGCCGACAGTCAGGATGATCACTGCTATCATCTACCCCCTTCCAAATTAACCAATCATGCCTAGAGACATAAAGAGCCAGATCATGCACCAGATAATGCATATGATATACTATAACATTACCATCAAAAGAGTGCCTCGTCTCTGCTTGTAAGAGCGAATTATTCAGCAATATGTCAAAATACATTCTTCCAAGTTCCTCAGGTGTCATTCTGATTCCTTCTGGTTGACAGTTCAGGAAACCCTGAGCATTCCACAGGTTGATCAAATCTTCTCTATCAATGAGCGCATCATTTGGAAAGAATGCGCAATAGGCAAAACATTGTTTCAAAGCCGGGGATGACAGATTGTTAAAGCTCAGCAACAAAGAGGGTATAATATCATTGTTTTCCTGTGGAAGATCCCACAGTCTGCTCCTTTCAACAGTCTTCCACTCACTTAAATTCTCCTTCATCCGCAACAGCCCTCCTATCACACTTATTGCTAATGGTAATCCATCACACTTCTTCACAATTTTTCTTCCTATCTCTTGAAAATCAGGATAATACTCCGAAATCCCTTTGGGAAAAGCCTTCTGCACAAAGAATGTCCAGCATTCCTCATCAGTTAACCCTGTCAGTTCATGAGTGTATCGACTTTCAACTGTTCTCGCAGTGTCTTTACTCCGTGTTGTAACTAAGATTGTGCATCCTGTGGAACCTCCTATTCTTAACAAACAGTTTCTGAATGAATTCCATCTAGTCTGATTCTGATGCCAGACATCATCAAGCACAAGAAGATAGCGTTTACCCCTTAAAAACTGCTGTACCCTGTGTATAATGTCCTCTGTGTTTGACAGTTCACATTTTCCTCCTGTAAGTTTCTCAAACATCTCGCGCAAAATCCTCTTCACAGTGAAGTTATCAGATACACATATCCAGAACCTTTCTGTGAAATGCTCCATTACTGATGCATTACTGTACAGCTGCCGCGCCAATGTTGTTTTTCCAAGGCCTGTTTACACAAGATCAGTGTAATGTCAAGCTAAACAAATTTTGCCAGACATTTTAAAAACAGTTAACTGACCAACTTTGAATTAGTTCATTGTGATCAGATCCGAAAATCAAAATTACGAAAACTCTTTGGCTCCATTGAAAATGAACTCGAAATTTAAACAACTAACAACAAGATTGTAAATATATCACTATTACCTCCCATTCCAACAATGACAATAGTTGAGATTTCCTCATCATTGTTAGGAAAACATAGCAATTTTGTAAGTTCATCCTGGTCACGTTGCCTTCCAACAAAATCAAAACTATGAGCAACAGCCAACTCTCTAACTTCATCCAAACTCTCATGAATGTTTGTCTCTAAATCGTCTCCTCGAAAATGCACCCGTCCTCTCACCGGAGTTGCAGCCATTTCTACTGGCTTAATACCAAGTTTTGCAGCATCCTTGTACAAGTTGTCAAATGACTTAAGAATACCCTCCACTTTGCTAGAGATCCTAAACCGAAAAGCGACAACTTTCCACATTTTAAATGAGATAGCGTCACGAGATGATACGTTAACATTATCACTAGCGCCCCCACTACATAATTTCTTGAAAAGAGAAATTCTTTTAAGCTCAATGAAATTAGCCAACACTTTGCTAGATCTCTTGTGTAGTGTTTCGAAGGCGTAGTCATCCATGACATCATCAGCAAAGTAAGCTAAATCCATGACTCTTCTAAGCCAAGCATTAACAATTTGTGAGTTTGACGCTTCACCTCTATTATTATTATTATTATTGCTCCCATGGGGGTTCGATCTCGAGACATCGTGGAGAAAAGCTTGTATGTAGGTGAATTCTTCCTTAAGCTTCTCAAGTTGCCTCTTCAATCCCCATGCTAACTTCATTTGCTCCAAGGGACGTGCTACCACTAGCTTTGCTATTTCCTTAGCTGCATCCACATAAAGTTCTTCCATATATAGACTTTAAAAAAAAAAAAAAAAAAAAAGGTAAAAAAAAACGCCGGGGGGCGAGGAGGGAGCGAATAGGGGCGGTCACGGCCCGTCACCCCAAAAAAAAATACAAAGCAAGATTTATGAATTTGTTTATGGTCTCGTAATAATTCCGAAAACTATTTTCTATATTATTGGCATTGTGACATGGTTACTCCATTATTTTTGAATTGAAGTATTATAATGGAGTACAAAAATTTGGTTTGGTTGGGAAATTAAAAATTGATTGAAAAATGAGAAAGATCAAGGAAATGGGACAAATGGGGTCATTGGCTAATAGTAATCCCAAAAGAAAATTTTGGCCACCTTTGCTATAGGAAAGCTCCTTTGCCACTAGTGGAGTTGTTGACTCCCAAGCTACTTAGCAACTTCCTTCTGTAGGATAGAGACATACTCCCTTCGTCCCAGCTCAAACGCCCTGGAGTGTTTTTGTAGTGGAATAAAAAGAATTGATATAGTAAGTTGAGTGAGGTAATATTAAGAGAAATGAGGAGGGAGAATACGAGGATTAATAAAAATAGGAGAGATATAATGTGAGAGGTGATGTAATAATTTAATAAAAGTAACAGAGAGAAATATGTCCCAAAATAGATGAGATGTTTGAGGTGAGACGTCCCGAAATGAAATATGGGGCGTTTGAACTGGGACGGAGGGAGTAACCATTTTAGAATGACTAGAGTCAAGAGCTACAAATTAAGGCAATTTTCATGTCGATGAGTGTTGAATAATCATGCTTCGATAACTTTTTAACATTTTTGAGCTAATTGACATTAACCATAATAATTTGACAAAAGTAAAAGTTGCTTCATGTCTATATATACTCCTTCTGTCCCCCTTTAAACACCCGGTTCCCTTTTTTACGTGGATTCAAGTGGTGTAGTTTGTTTATTATTGTTGGAGAGAATAGATGGTTTATTTATTATTGTTGAAGATAGTGGTTGGTTTGTTTATCGTTTTTGGAGTTAGTGGAAGGTTGATGTGTGATGAAAACTTACCCCATTTAAAAAGTTTGAAATGGGGTGTTAAGACACCCTGAAAAGAAATCTGAGGTGTTTAAAGAGGGATAGAAGGAGTATTTGGTAAATTCTTCGTCATAATTTTGCTTGTGCAAGTTTGTCGAACCGCCAATAAGTGTGGTGATGATATTATTTATATATTTTTTTTAAAACGGTGATCAATTTAGCCTTTCTAAGAAAACGTTTGTGAGGTGATCGAAGGTCGGGGTTTATTAGTCAATTTTTTTTTTTTTTTTTATATAAAGGGGTTTATAAGTTTATTAGTCATTGTGTACAACATCATCATTATTTCAAGGTATGTGATTCTAATTCAACAAATTCGATAGAGGATGATGAAATAAGATACTCCGTATATATCACATATGGACATTGTTTCTGAAGTATTCATAGTTCACAAGTTTGCATGCATATATAACTCATGATAATAATACTTCACACGAGTATACGTATACCAATCAAATAAATTTCAAACATTTTTTTTCCAATGGGATACTAACCTGTCGAAAAAGCATCACAATTAATTAGTTATTCTTATTAAGTTTATACAATGTTGACACATGAATTGTTTGGCGTACGTATATATTGGTATTCTATAATTTCCGACCAACCAAAATTCCTTTTATAGTTCTATTGTTTGATTATTATGTCACGGATTTGGTCAGACTTTGTCCCATTTAGGCCATTATACAAGAGTGAAGATACAAGAGGAATATACTTAATAAAAAGTCAACTAATTTGAGAGGGAGATTTTAAAAATTCATAGCAATATACTAAGTAAATAAACGACATTAGAACAAAACATCGGCTACATCTTACATTTCATAAAACTCAAAACCATGGTTTCATTAAGCTGTTTTCTACCTTCTTGATCACAAGTTGTCACATTTACTTTATTATAAAATGTACTTTCAGCTGGCATATACATCGACTTCGACATAGGCGTACCATATAAATACAACCATCATAAACTTGAATATTCATCATCAGTTCGACCAACACATTCTCAAAAACTAAGCTTTACTCTAAATCTTTTCAATTACGTTTCGATTTTTATTTTTAACACCTTTGAGAAAACTAAACACAATAAAACCATGTCATCTAAAGTCAGCCACGTCGATGACGTTGAACTCGCAAAAATGGAAGAAGGGTCGATCAGAGGAACCCGACCTACTGAACCGCCTGTTACTTCCACTGAGCCCGCTACAAACGTCTCGGTTAATCAATTGGCGTCTACATTGCAAAAGGTGACCACTCATATATTTAAAAACAGTATTTAATTTCTTAGCTAAAAATTAATTCTCGAGCTATAATTACCAGTTAATTAAAATAATTAACATGGCTCGGTCTCTTATGCTTTGGGTTTATGTCTTGCAGTTCTTAGCCGAGGTATTGGGCACGTACTTTCTAGTCTTTTTAGGATGTGGAGCAATTGTCGTAGAGAAAATCAATGGCTCTGTAACATTTCCGGGAATATGCGTTACTTGGGGCCTAATTATCATGATCGTGGTTTACACATTCGAACATATTTCTTGTCATTTTAACCCGTCGGTCACCATTACTTATGCTCTTTTAAGAGGCTTTCCTTGGAAGCAGGTACATAAATAAATTTTGGTCTATTAGTTACAGATTTTGACATATCAACGATGTTATATTAGTGAAGTTTTGAACTAATTTTGTGATGTCAATATTAATAATTGTAGGTTCCTTTGTACATTGGTGCACAATTATTGGGGTCTACTCTTGCTAGTGGCACTTTGGATCTTCTATTTGACGTAACACCTGAGGCGTTCTTTGGGAGTGCACCATCTGGGTCCGATGCTCAATCTTTGGTCATGGAAATCATCATCTCTTTCATCCTCATGTTCGTCATCTTCAGCACTGCCTTCGACGATAGAGCGGTATGTTATAGGCTCGTTCTTATAAAACGATAAATCGATATACTGCATTAAGGCGTAATCTTTCTTTAAAAATTTAAACTTTATGCATAGAATTCACCTTAAAACCTTAGAACTCGATTCAAAACCTCTAACTTATCACTTTGTACACAACTTCACATACACTTTTGTTGAACCTTTGCCTCTTATTTGTCCAGCATAAACAATTTGCCGGGGTTGCTATTGGTATGACTATACTCATAAACGCATTGGTCGCAGGGTAAGCTTCTTTACTTCTTTCTGACCACTTCTTATTCAATATCGTTTTCTATTTTCAATTTTAATGTTTCTAACATCGAAAATTAAGTTTTGTCCATTTATAAAACTCAAAAGAGTTGAAAATCGCAAACAGACAATAACATCAATAAAAAACATGTTTTCAAACGTCATCAGCTCATCAATCATCATGTGTATATGTTGAACAGAACAATCTCAGGAGCATCAATGAATCCTGCAAGAAGTATTGGGCCAGCAATAGTGAAGCACACCTATAAAGGGCTTTGGATTTATGTAGTCGGTCCAACTGTTGGATGCATAGCTGGTGGAGTTGCGTATAAGACAATCAAACATATGGACCAATTCTCATCCGAACTCATAGTCGTAGATACCACTTCGTTTAAGAAAATGTCCACCAATTGTCTCACTATCTTGAAGGGCAAATTCTTTGATGCATTTCATAAAGTTCACTAGAACATAAATAGCCAAATTATCTAGGTTTTGAACATTTAGTACAAAGATGCAATAATGTTTGCTTCTTTGATATGTCTAATCTCTTGTATATTGATGTTCATATATTGTATACGTGATGACGATTAAGTGCACGTAGGGTAATGAAACGTTCTTTGAAAGCTTTCCAAGTGAAAAATGTCACATCCTGCGATCGTAATTTTCATCTTTGTACTTTCCACAGTAGAAATAATAGGGAACATCTTCATTTGGGTATGGACACTATATCGAGTATGAGAACGTCACCTTTTGATATGATTACGTTAATTCTCCCTCCGTTCGAGTTTAAACCCTATATCCAAAATGCCCCTAGTTTGAGAAAAATATACACACTAATCGGTTAATCAAAATTACATAACAAGTTAGATAAGAGGTTGAACAAAAATTCCGTGTAATTTTTCCGAAACTTTAATCAACCGTTTAATGTGCACACCCTCTTTTGTGAGGGTGCATTTTTGATATAGAGTGTTTAAACTCAGACGGAGGGAGTATATGTTACTTTCTTTCAAATAAGTTGGTACCAGGCGACCAGCCTACCGGCTAAAAGCCTAAAACGTCATACAATTACTAGCGGTCTCTGTTAGTACTGAACAATACTCTATAAACACGCCAACAAATAAAGAACAAACTTGAAATCATCATTTTGTTAATTCGAATGTTGCAAAACTTTTGACACACTATTAGAAAAAAAGTACTCTTCAGTAAACACCAACATTCATTCTTTTGAGTTCAGAATTTTTGTACTCCAATCTCAAAGTGGACTTTAACTAATTCTTTTTTTTTTTTTTTTTTTTTTTTTGAGGGAAGACTTTAACTAATTTTAACTACTTATAGTTGACTCATTGTAAAAAAAACAGTAAAAAAAAAAAAAAAAAAAAAAAAACTCATCACAATAATAATAAAAAAAAGCTTCATCAGTTGATCATGTTCATCACCTGCACTTTCACACACTTCTCACTTCATTCTCTTTCTTAAACCCTAATTCCCCAAAAATCCCCAATTTGATAATTTAGGGTTTTTGATCATTTCCTCTATCTCCTCATTCAATCGAAATCAAGCATCAAAAACTTCACCTACAAGTCTCAGAAAGATCAGAAAATGGGAGATGAGGTGGAGAGATTAGGATCGGAGGAATCTCCGGCGTTAGAATCAACGATGAAGGACGAACTATGCATGGAGATCGATCCTCCGTTCAAAGAGAACGCCGCCACCGCCGAAGACTGGCGGAAGGCGCTCAACAAGGTTGTTCCCGCCGTCGTCGTGCTCCGCACCACCGCGTGTCGCGCGTTCGACACTGAAGCTGCCGGTGCTAGTTACGCTACCGGTTTTGTCGTCGATAAGCGACGTGGTATCATACTTACTAATCGCCACGTTGTTAAACCAGGTACATTATCCGCAAATTGTGCTCACCAATTGGAATTTTCTTTATGCTTTTTTTTTGTGGTTTCGATTTGTAGTTGAGTTGATCACTTGATTGAATTGAGTATCGTGTGGTAGAAGTTTCTTTTTCGGGGAAAATTGGATTGGATTGGATGAATGAATGTTTTATGTTTGTTTGATGATGTATGTGAATTGTGAAGTTAATTGAGATTTGTGTGTTGGTGGAATTGGAATGAGGAAACTGATGTAATGTGTTTTTCGCAGGACCGGTTGTGGCGGAAGCGATGTTTTTGAATAGGGAAGAGATTCCTGTTTATCCAGTTTATAGAGATCCGGTGAGTCGGGTTTTTCCTCCCTTTTCGAAAAAGTTACTAATGTTCTTTTGCTTTTGTTTAGATTCTGTATGGGATGTTTAGTCGAAAAAGGAACCGTCTTTCAAGTTTTTTCTGCTTTTATATTTTTTTGCTGAAGAGGAGGAATCTTGTCTTGTGGAAATGATTTGAATGTGTATGATCGTGGAATCGAATTCTAGTTTGAAGGGAATATGAATATATGATGGCAATGCGTGGTGCTTTGTTTTGTTTATTGGTGTTTTTTTTGTGTTGTTATACATCTGTTTGAGGAACTTTGTCAATAGTTTAGAGAAAAAGCGGTGTTTTTTTTTCTTCGTCTAAATCTGCTTCTTACTAAGATGATTATAATGTGTCGCGGTTCTTCCTAGTTGTGGTTTCGCCCACCCACATTGGAAAGATCTGTGCACTGCCCCGGCATGGTACAACACTAACTCACTGACTGAATTTCATCCATGAATGTCCGATCACCATAAAAGTTGATGACTTGACATCCCTTTCAGCAACTTAGATAAGATGTTTATTGTCCCCCTAATCATCTTTGATGAGAATTGGGCGTCCTTTTTCATGGAATGGTGCTCCGGGGTTAGAAATTGTATGTTCTTGGTGACATACACTGCAAAACTAAGAATTGCAACAATTGATTGCTTCTTTACATAAAGCTCAGACAGTTTGCTTTATTCTGTTGTACCCACAAAGGAAGTCTGTGCCTCCAAATAGTAATTGGCGTGCCTCAAATTATAGGGTAAAGAAAAAAATGAATGTAATCTTGATATTTACCAAGTAATGCATACTAGTACTACAGAGAGCAGAGTTTGGGGCACCTTAATCTTAATGTCATATAAAATAAAGATAACATTTAGGTCAAAAATTATCTGAGCTCATGACATTGCTTATGACGGGCTATGACGGTGTTTTGAAGACAAAAGGCTCAAATATGCATAACATAGCTCACAGTTGCAATGTGTTGGGAACCATGTGATGAAGCTCAATACTTTCTGAATCTTGATGTTGTCTGCCATCTGTGTAATGCTAATACAGTAATGCTTGTCTTTCTCTTCAGGTCCATGATTTTGGTTTTTTCCGTTATGATCCACAACAAATTCGTTTTTTGAACTATGAAGAGATACCGCTTGCTCCTGAGTGTGCATGTGTTGGACTTGAAATCAGGGTTGTTGGTAATGATAGTGGAGAAAAGGTGACTTTTTTTTTGTACTCTTGGTTTTGTATTACCGAAAGAGTAGGCGGTGGTCAGTTCCAGTTTTGTGTGCTGACCTATGTAAAACTAATTTGTCCTCTATTTGGTCTTGAGCCTGTTTTTCCCTTGATGATATTGCTCTCCTGCAGGTATCGATTTTAGCTGGCACTATTGCACGTCTGGACAGGGATGCTCCCCACTACAAAAAGTATGTGGTCTACTCACTGTTAATATTTTAGTAGTGTAGGTCAACTGAACTCCTCCAGTAATAAAACAGAAAAGGCCGCTAAAGTAACCTGTATTTTGCCCGATAGTAAGTCAAGGTGAAGATGTAAAGCTCCTTTGATAAATTGGTTTGGACTTTGGAGGTCCTTCTCTGCTTAATTTCTTTTCTCACTGCAAAGTGATGTCTGTTCATTTTTCGTTTAATTTATTTGGACACTACTAGTACTACATGTCACCATTTTCGCGCTTGTTTTAACTTGAAATAAACTTGATCAGCCATGTGATACAACTCTGGCAGTTGTAATGTACTAATGCAGATGCTTTGTCCCAGCTGTAGCTTACACGGTTTAATTTTCTTAGTCTGTATACTCTGTACATCTAGCTGTTATATTTACTATACAACTGTCAGAGAGAATATTGTAGATGGATTTTGCACAACCCTGATTGATTAGTCGGTAATTGGTCTGTGGCATTGATGTATGAAGGTTGTGGATCATAAACCTTTTGCGATTTAAAGATAGAAGGCAGTGCTAAAATTCAGACTGCGGAGGCTTTATCTTTCTCTGTTTCTGTAAGAAAGTAGGGATAATCAGGTTGGAGGTACATTAAACTAGTCATTGAGGAGCATCGAAGATTTATCTAGTCCTTGTTAATTGAGCTGGATTGTCTTTTATTATTTCTTAAGATTTTGGAGATTTGGAAATACTGATCTTCTATAGTTCTTTCTCAAATGACCGGATGCTATATGTCTATATATTGTATTTAGTGAATAACTGAATAGCTGTTGACAACTTGACATAGCTCTAAGAAGAGTGGGTAGATTAGGAGTGGAGCTGGAGCTGATGGAAGTTTTAGAGTCTATTTTGAAGCTGTAGATGTTGAAACCAGTGAGTCTGTTTTAGCTATCTTCTTCACTGTAGCAGTGGTTTGACAAAAACACGTGGTGTGCCAATGTGCCTATTGGTATTTGTAGTTCAATAGTAAGGACTTTTTGTTTTGTTACCCTAAAGTTCTCCATTTGCCGCCTCATAACTTGAATGTTAATAGGTGAACATTTGTTGGCATCAATATGTTATTATTGTAGACTGTCGTTTTGTAGGACTTCGCTTGAAATGTTTGTAATTGTGCTGATTTCTTTATCCAGGGATGGCTACAATGACTTTAACACCTTTTATATGCAAGTAAGTAGCAGTTCAACTTGGTGCTTTGGGGAGATACAGTATTATCTTTTTCCCTGTGAGTACTGCTTGCATCTCAAATATTTGTCCCAATAATGAGGACTTTAATGTTTTCTTTCTTCTTTTGTTGCAGGCTGCTTCTGGTACTAAGGGTGGGTCAAGTGGTTCCCCTGTTATTGATTGGCAAGGGAGGGCTGTTGCTTTAAATGCTGGAAGCAAGTCGTCCAGCGCATCAGCTTTTTTCTTACCCTTGGAAAGAGTGAGTTCTGTTTAGTCTTGTGACATTTTCTTATCCAGAAGATATGAGCATCTTGCTTGTTGAGTGGTTGATATTAGATATGACATGGAAACCTGGAACTCATTGTTTGATTAGCCAGCATTCAAGGTGCAACTCTGTTTGAGTGACTGGCTATTGTTGATGTTTAACGTGAAGCACCTGCTTTACTATATTTTCCCCACAAATCTATGATGACGTTTGGTGTAAAGCACCCACATTGATCATTTGATGTCTCTGTTACTGTTTGTTGATTCTTGTCATGAAACATCCATTTTAATGAGCTGTCTTTGTGGATGATTGTCAATAGGATTTCTACCTCCTAATTATTATCTTTTGGTATGTTAATCTCACAGGTAGTCAGGGCTCTTAGTTACCTCCAAAATGGTAGAGATTTGTCTCCAGGCGAATGGTCTGCCGTTACCATCCCTCGTGGTACGCTTCAGGTTTGTTGTTGATTTTCTGGCATATATTACATTCTCTATTTAGTTTGTGAAAAGCTAGAGTAGAGTTATGGGTGGCTCAAGCAGTCTATGATACCGTACCTAGTTTGTTTGGTGCATTTTTGTTAACATATGGCCTGAAATATATCTACAATGGGTTCCTGTTTTTGCTATTGTTGATGGGAGACTTGCCATTTGATTTACTTAATGCTTGACCTTGTGCTACTTTTCCAGGCCACTTTAGTTCACAAGGGTTTTGACGAGACATTTCGGCTTGGACTTCAAAGAGATACAGAATTGGTATCTACCGAGCTTGAATGCCCCCCCCCCCCCCTTTTTTTTTGTAGGAGCCACAGGTTGCAAGTTTGCAACCACTAACCTTTTACGATACTTATGTGTTGTCTTGTGGTCTAATTAAGTAGATGGTGCGGCATGCATCACCGCCAGAAGAAACTGGAATGCTAATTGTTGACTCAGTGGTGAGTGTTCGGCTTATTCGGAAGTAGAATATTAAGAGCTCCTTATTCAAGTTTTAGACTGAACCTCATACTTATTCCAGGTTCCTGGAGGGCCAGCTCATAAGCATCTGGAAACTGGTGATGTGCTTGTTCGTGTTAATGGTGAAGTGAGTCAACCTAATTTGCATTTAACTCTTTGTTTGGTCCATATTATGTTTGAGCCAATTACTTGAATTATAATATATATGGATGGATATTACACTATGAATTGTGAGTGTTGATAATTTTTACGAAGTGCACTTCTTAACCTTTGTCAAAACTGTTACATGGTTAGTTTGTAAGGATGGTGAGAGTTATCCTTGCTTCCAATTTTTCTTTTTAGTTAAGCAGCTTGGTGCGAGTTTATTTAGGGGTTACATTTCCACTTGCCTTCTAAAAAATCATAGTGGCATGCTACCTTTTTTGTTATTTGTGCTATTAATGTGCTTGTCTTTTCGTTCTTTCAATGGATCTTGCTGTAAAGAGACCTAATCTAGAATGGGTGCCTTACAAGTGTTTGTACGGTCACGACAATACGACATGCCATCTATACAATCTTTGGAGGTGTGCCAGTAGTAACTTAGTTCTAATGGCCTGTAATGCGTTTTCTAATTGCCCTTCCCTATTGTACGACTCTTTGTTTTGTTTGTTTTTTAGCCAAAGCTATCATAAGATACTTAATGATGACTATTTTCTTATTAGTCTGTTTCAAAATTTTCATTTACTTGGAGGACTTGCATTTAACTTCAAATTTATATGCAGGTTATGACTCAGTTCCTGAAATTGGAGACTTTGTTGGACGATAATGTAAACCAAAAAATTGAATTGCAGATCGAAAGAGGCGGCACACCAGTTACTGTTGATTTGATGGTGAGCTTGCTTACTGGATAAATCATGCCACGTGTGGTTTCTATTAAGCTTTATGGTGGTTGGAAATTACATAGAAGACTTACTTAGACGTTTGAAAAGATAGTTGTATATAGTATGACACAATGGACCAATTAGTGTCAAGTTCAATGCAGTCAGAGCTTGCCATTAGTGGACATGTTTGGGAGTGTTATCTCCCAACCAAATAATGGATTTGAAAACATTAGAGATATTTGTTTGAAATAGTTTAACATGGCATCAAACCGACTAATGGACGTATTATGTCAAATTGTTATCACTACGCTTGTCATTTTATCCTATGTTACTGAGAGTTCTGGAAGGAGTCAGAACAGTTTCCGGTGTTGGGCTTAGTTTAGGCTGCTCTGCAGTTTTTGTGTTAGCAGCAGTCATGTGGCCATAGCGAAGCCTACTGGGGGGTAATTTAATTGTTGGAGTGACATAGATGTTCCCTTTGTTAGATGGTATGTTATCATGTGTGAATGTCTGATACAGATCTCTTATGAATAATGTTTCAGGTTCAGGATTTACACTCAGTTACTCCGGATCGTTTCCTTGAAGTGAGTGGTGGGGTGATTCATTCTCTATCTTATCAGCAGGTTGGTGCACGTTATATGAGGATCATTTACACATAATTTTTCTTTCTGTTTATAGTGAATGATTGAAATTTGATGTGTAATATACCTCTGGGACCGTACTCTGTAATTAGGCTGTTGGTTATTACCTGGTGCTCGTGCCCAAAAGAAAATGGAACCAAGATAAGTCTATGTAGTGCGTTTACATGATGGGTGGGGACTGATTATTGTTCAAGTAATGCATCCTGTTACTTAAAAAATTATTGTGGAATAGTTGGGTCAAAAACTTCCTCTGTTTCTGTAGTTCAAATCAACTATCTTTCAGTTGGGTGACTGGGTCTGTCTGTCCCTAATTTTACAATATCAAGCCTTTTGTTGTTGGAGCCATGGATCTTCAATCCTTCAAGCTCTTAACTTTCTTGTGATTTTTGATTTCTGAGTTGACTCTTTCTTTCAAAATTTCAATCATTGCTTTGTCAGTGGAGTTGCTGAATCAGTTGTGCTCTTTTGCAGGCTCGTAATTTCCGCTTTTTTTGTGGTCTTGTATATGTTGCAGAGCCTGGGTATGCCATTGTTCTACACTTCTTTCTGCTTTTGTCTTTGTCATTCGTCTCTTAAAGTGTTCGCTTGTTCTTGTTGGGAATGATGACAGGTACATGCTTTTTAGAGCTGGAGTCCCCCGTCACGCCATTATAAAAAAGTTTGCTGGACAGGAGATATCATGTCTTGCAGAGCTCATCTCTGTCCTCTCGAAGCTATGTAGGGGTATCCGTGTTCCACTTGAATATATAACTTACGTGGACCGACATCGAAGAAAGGTAAATACATTTTGCTTTTGGATATATGATAAAAGACCTTTACCAACCACCTTTTCTTTCAGACGATCGAGAAGTGAAGTTGAAGTCTTAAAGAAATCCGGGAGACGTTCTGTATATGAGCCTCTTCAAATCAGGCGTCTCCTGGTTTGATTACTATTTGGATCCTAAAACGTTATTTCTAAAAAGGAGTTACTTCTTCTTTGATTTACCTTAGGCCCTAAAAGTTATTGAGGGTATCTGAGTCTGCATAGGCCTGGTTTCTTGGTGCCGTAGAGAAGAGTGTTTGTGAGTTAGTTTCTATGCGCTTGAGTAGTGTCGCATTAGTCTTGCTCGTGCTCTTCTTAAATTTAGGCAATTTTTAGAAATCTTATCTCTGTTGTTGCGCTTCTTGTTGTTTCGCACGCAGCTCTGTGTCTCACATTATACATAATTCGATAACGATTGATTGTGGTCCCATCTCTCTGTATCCCATATCCCAGAGAATGGACGTTGCTCTCTACGCTCTCATCTCCTCTGTAGCAGATATATATTCATATGCTTTCATGGTTATCTGTGCAATATAGAGTTGGTTTCATATGTTTGAATGGAAGATGACGGCAATACTGCAATTGCTCAAAATCTTCTCACAACAACGTGTTTTCCCTTCATCGTTGAGGATGAATTATTTCAGTTTTAGCTCCAAGGGTTTGCTTATTTAATCCTTAAATTTCAATTTGTTAATTTACCACTTGGTCTTATACATGCCAATTTTTGCTCATCTCCTTTCACCATTCTTTCATGTGTACGAAGTCGCTTGGTCAATGAGACAATGGTTGCACCTTGTTATTATCGTTGGTTTTATATGTGATGTATTGCAAATTTGTTGCTGCAGTCAGTCCTGGTTACTGTTGACCGGCATGAATGGTATGCTCCTCCTCGTATCTATAACCGCAATGACAGTAGTGGTTTATGGGTAGCAAAGCCTGCCTTGCCATCAGAGTCTCCACTGCTGTTGCCCGCTCTCAATCATGTTAATGGTGGCACCAGCAATATCACTTTGTCATTAGATAGCAAAGAGGCTTGTCTAATGGACTTTACGCATCAAGATAACAATCAAAAGCTACCTGATGGTGCTACTAGTATGGAGACTAATAGCGATCATGCCTCCGAGGAAGCCAGCTCCCGGGATGAGTCTGATACTGGGAGCAAAAAGCGTAAAGTACAAGGGTGTGTGTCTGCTGATGGCATTCCTATCACAGATAATTCACCGGAATCTAGAGATGAGAAATTGGAGACTCGGATTTCAGAAAATGATGTCCTAAGGGACTGCCAAGGTGCTACTGCTGCAGCATCCAATGCTTCTGTCGCAGAGCGTGTTATAGAGCCTACCCTTGTTATGTTTGAGGTACTTATATGTCGACTTATTTTTGCTAGTGTAGTTGTTCTTACTTATTTGCCAATATATTCAAGTCTTTTAGGAGATCTATAATCTGAAAACGAGATGCTTCTTGAGCTGCATTTCATGTGATATGCTTTATATTTTGTGAATTTTTACTACACTTCTTGGTCATTGGACAAGATTATGCTTTTTTTTTTTTTTTGAAGATTCTGGTTAGACCTTGGGTTCTTGGTCATTCTCATCCATCGCATGACTTTTTAGGTTCATGTACCACCTTCGTGCATGCTCGATGGTGTCCATTCGCAACATTTCTTTGGGACTGGTCTCATCATTCATCATTCTCAAAGCATGGGATTGGTTGTGGTTGATAAGAACACAGTTGCAATAACTTCATCAGATATCATGTTATCCTTTGCTGCCTATCCTATAGAAATTCCAGGCGAGGTAACTGTAATTATTTGTTTAAGTTTCTTAAGTAGAGTCCCATTACATTGCCTTCTGAGGAATTCTATGACGTTTTAGGTTGTTTTTCTTCACCCCGTACACAACTATGCCCTCATTGCATATGATCCTTCTGCTCTGGGAGCTGCTGGTGCGGCAGTTGTTCGTGCTGCTGAGCTACTTCCAGGTGAGTTTATGCAATAAGTTTTCTGCTTTCACTGTAACATCATGGATCTGTTTTGGCATCTGATTATGTCCAATTCAATTATGTAGAAAAAACAGCCCTCTATGTGAAGTGGATAGTTCAGACTTATTGTCCTTATTTGACTTCCTGTGAATTGTGATTCACTTAAAATTAGAATATTATATGTATAGTGTTACTTCTATGATTTTGTTTGGGGCCATCCTCTTATGTTTGTGTGTGATTCCCATCGAAGGGAGTTGTGCTACCTGTGCTCTAAACCTAATTATGCTGCCTAGTGCATATTCAAGGTCTCATGTCTGATCAAATTTTGAAAGAGAGCAAGAATCTATCCCAATAGGTGGTTGTAGTTGTGAGCTGTAGAATGCAAACTTGGTTTAGCTGTGAATTCTGTAGCATGAACGTATGTGTGTTTTTCAATGTTCAGACCCTCCTTTACGCCGCGGGGATGCTGTGTATCTTGTTGGGTTGAGTAGAAGTCTACAGGCAACTTCAAGGAAATCCATTGTAACCAATCCCGGTGCTGCATTAAATATTGGTTCGGCCGATTGTCCGCGATACAGGGCGATTAATATGGAAGTGATTGAACTTGACACAGGTAATTTGGTTGGGTATAGATGCTTTTATATGGTAAGGACAAGAAAATAATAAGGGATACTCGATGCAATAATAAGGGATACTCGATGGTGCCTTAACCTCTTCTAATAGCTTGTTGTGTCTCTCTTCATCCCAGATTTTGGCAGCACATTTTCTGGCGTCCTGACAGATGAACATGGTAGAGTTCAAGCAATATGGGGGAGCTTTTCTACACAGGTCCTGCTTCTGTCTTACACTATGAACTTGTTTAGCATGGCTGGTTCTGATAGTTCATTCTCATATATAGCTCAAATATGGGTCTAGCTCATCCGAAGATCATCAATTTGTCCGAGGCATACCAGTTTATGCCATCAGTCAAGTCCTTGACAAAATTTTGTCCGGCGCAAATGGTCCGCCTCTTCTTATAAATGGCATTAAAAGACCCATGCCACTTGTCAGAATCTTGGAGGTGGAATTCTATCCTACCTTACTGTCAAAGGCACGGAGCTTCGGCTTGAGTGATTACTGGATCCAGGTACTTCTTCTTTCTCTGTATGAGTAATTTTTCACCTCTGTTAAATATTTTTAAATGTGCCAAATGTACCTGCTTTTGGGTCATCCCTGCGTAGTCTCTCTATGTTTCAGAAGGGGTAAGGCTTGCATACATTCGACCCCCCCTACCCCGCCTTATGGTGGAAGCCTTTTAGGCGCTGGGGTAATGATGTTGTTGTGCCAAAGCCCAAATGTACCTGAAGTCAGTTACTGTCTTGAAAATAAGATGTGATATATTCTTTTTGAATCTTGAGCTGCACCTGAATTTTATGTTATATCTAACCTTATGTGCCAAATAAAAACTCACATCTAAACAAGGGAGTGTAAATCTTAAAAAAATAAAAAATCATCAATTTTGGCTCATATACCTACCATAATGCTCAAATGCATATTCTCACTTGCCAAATGAATCCTCAAATCTTGCTTGACATTGGTTGTAGTTTCTTGTTATTTCCTCTGGTATTTTTTGGAGTTATCCTTCATGACTTGTTTCTCTTTGGTAAAGATTGTGTACATTGCACTGTATTCTCTTAACTAATACAAACTTACTTCATATAGGCTCTTGTCAAGAAAGATCCTTTGAGGCGTCAAGTCCTACGCGTGAAAGGTTGTTTAGCTGGATCAAGAGCTGAAAACATTCTGGAGCAAGGTGACATGCTTCTTGCAATCAATAAAGAGCCTGTAACTTGCTTTCGCGATATAGAAAACGCTTGCCAAGATTTGGACAAGGATGGCAACACTGAAGGAATGCTGCAGATGACCATTTTCCGGCAGGTAGGTTGCTAATAAACAATTAGCTACTCTCTGTAGTTTATTACAGTCTTGAAGTGTTGTCTATTTACTGCTTTTCCTCCTTATTTACATAGATCAGGTATGTTTTCTATTTGAAATTTGAATGTTGTGGTCTTGCAGGGACGTGAATTTGAAGTAGTGGTGGGAACAGATGTGAGAGATGGTATTGGTACAGTTCGTGTTGTAAATTGGTGTGGGTGCATAGTTCAGGATCCTCACCCAGCAGTGCGAGCTCTTGGGTTTCTTCCTGAAGAAGGACATGGTGTATATGTGGCAAGGTAATCTAATTATTGTACTTGCTAATAGCTGCTGCATGATTCGTCCTGGCTCCACGTCAGTATAATATATCATATAGTTTTGTGTTTTTCACGAAAGATTCATATAAATTATGGCTATTCATGTCAGCCGACCCCATTCTTTTTGGGAATAAGGCTTGGTTGTTGTTCTTGTTGTTGTATTCATATAAATCATGAGAAGTTGTTTAGAAGCTTTATGGTGTGTGGACTTGTGCTTTCAATGACTGCTTCAGTGCCTGGTTAAGCTGACTTACTCGTAATCTGGAACAAGCATCAAAAACTTCCTGTGAGATTCTTCTCAAGTTCCTCTTATTGCAATCTAATATTTATTTTATCACTTTACAGGTGGTGTCATGGAAGTCCAGTGCACAGATATGGTCTATATGCCCTTCAGTGGATTGTTGAAGTGAATGGCAAACCGACCCCCAATCTAGATGCTTTTGTTAGTGTAACCAAGGTATGTATATACATGTATTCTCATATATTCAGCTTGAAGCTAATTTTGTTGGTATGTGTTAACATTGATAGCAATATCTGCGAACATGTGATGTAAATGTGATCGGTAACGCTTGAGAATACCTGGTACGCACAAGATTGAGATATCAGAAATTGGAGACTGTTGAACTCTATCGTGGATCAGATGACCATTAGTTCTTTCATGTCACAACTCACATGCCGACTCTCTTAAATCACGCCTCGAAGCCTGAATGATTGGTATATGTTTCTGTTGGTCCATGGCATTTCGGAAACAATCATCTATGGTTCCTATCATTCATTCTCTGTTAACTCAAAGATCCCTTGTACCCTATTAGTCACAGATGAGTTGTTAGGAAGTCACAGTGAAATATCTGTTCCCCTCTTTGTTTTCTATGTGATTTTTGCTTACCATTTTAATGTGCAGGAACTACAACATGGGGATTATGCGCGTATTAGAACAATCCACTTAAATGGAAAGCCTCGAGTGTTAACATTGAAGCAGGATTTGCATTATTGGCCTACTTGGGAGTTGAGATTTGATACTGAAACTGCACTCTGGCGCCGGAATACAATTAAAACACTAGAGACTGCTGTTGAATGAGCTGTTTCCGGCTGGTATACGAGCTCCTTGGTCAGAGACAGGAGAGTTTGTGACCTATATGGTATGGCCGTCTGAGTTAGCATCACAAACAGGGAGGTTGTTCAAACACCAAAAATCGCAAGTCGTGTGGTCAGTCATACTGTTCATGTTCAATTCCGGGGTTGTGCCGCCCCTAAAGTTACATGATTCTTGTATCATTGAAACTCTGACCATTTTAGAGGGAAATTCGGCTATTTTTTCGCATGTATTATTATTATGATGATGTAATTGAAAACGAAAGGTCATGGCTATGTCACTTATACATGCCATATATTTCATTCAAACTCAAAAAGAGGTGTAATTCTAGGTAATAAATAGAACTTTAAACGATTTATCTCATTCTTAACGTAGGCTGGATTTGTGTCGCAGCTTTACGGTACTCTGATTCTTATATAGAGTACATTTTACTCTTTTCATCCATGAGTGTGCTCTATAACCTTCAAATTTGGTCAATGTGAAGGCTTTCCTTTTACCATCTTTCAGGAAATTTCATCTGGTTTTTCAATTACTTCTGCAATTGTAAGATTTGTAACTGGACAATCCAGACCGGCAGTCGATCTCTCTCCTGAGCTTATAGTAACGGTGGTTAAGATGTCGATATGTTAAAGCTGTTGGAGCCTGAAAGAATTCAGCGTCATGGGCTCGAGGTTGATTACGACGGGGAATCAACCCATGTCAAAAGGGCGAAAAAAAAGGAGTTTTTGCCATAAAGTAGAGCATAAAGAGCACTTAACAAGTTGATTTTGGGGACCTTTCTTTGTCTTAGTTTAGTTGGAATATGCTCATACAACGTTCTTCATTAGCTTAGATCATTATCTTAATGCCAATGGTAGTCATTATTGGTGTTAAAAATTGTACGGGGCACTACCAATTGTATCAAAGATCGAATGCTAAAGGCCTGAAGTTCAGACGTGTGACAAATCGAGAGTGTGTTTGTTCACAATGTTGCAATAAATTTTAGTGGTGACTTGTTTGTGCAATACAAATGTATTTAAAGAAATCGGAAATAAAAGGCAAGACGGTTCTATGTAGGATGAGGTGAGAATTAGTTCACGGTTTGTCGTAGGCTAATACTTTCTTGTTTGGTATCACTAATTCACCATGATAATGTAACGTACTAACTCAAACGATGATTGTTAGGAGCAAATTGTCAATTTCGCATTTAAGAATGTGACCGTAAGTCTAATACGTACGTACTCTCATAGAACAATTGACAAGCATATATATTGAGAAATAATGAAAAAAAAAAGTGCGAATACTATGCACAGCTTAACCACAATTGCTGGTTAGACAAAACAATAATAATCATTTGATAACTTAAATTCTATAGTAAAATTCTACTGAAAATTTACATAAATGATCTCAAACTCATAATTTCCTCAAAGACTTAACTTAACCTCGGAGTTATCTCAAACCTAGAAGTACAATAGTAGACAATAACACCAACACTACTAGCCTCAAACTTTGTAGTTGTTGGTAATTCTTCATACTGCCCATATTAAAGCTTGTTGCTGAAGATTGATCATGTGGTGGGGGTGGGCTCTTAAAGTAGAAAGGCCAGTAAGGCAAAATGGGGTTAGGTGGAGGAGGTGCATTACCATAACTAGGGTAAGTAGACCCTCCAGGTGGAGGGTAATACTCATAACTAGGGGTATAACCTGAGGGTGGTGGTGGTGAGTAATAGAATTGTTGATGAGGTGTTGCTGGTGGAGGCGGGGATTCGTAGTACGTCGGCTCCGAGGGCAGTGATGGCGGTGGCGGGCAGTTGGAAGTGGTGGGAGTCGGGGTGGTGGAGGGTGGTGGAAGGTCTTCTGGTGGAGGGGAGTATGAGGAGCCTCCTCCTCCTATGGGTGGTGGTAGACAAGGGTATGGACAAACATAAGGGTTATCTTGTAGTGAATTTTGTGCCAATGTTGATAAAATCATAAAAATTAAGGGAAACATTAGTGAGGTGGATGTGATTTTGGCCATACTTTTGGGATGAAATTAGGCCCAAAAAAAAGGGAGAAATGGATGTGGAAGAGTAGAAGTAGAGAGGAGTAAGGTATGGGAGTGAATGAGAAGAAAAGATGATAGTAGTAGTAGTACATATAAAGGTGGAACAATTGTTATAATTATTGGACACTTTGAAAGCAACATTGGAAATTGATAAACAAAAAAAATAGTTGATTGTTGTCAACATGTGTTGTCAAAGAGGATGGCTTTAGTAGTTCTACCCTTTTCTTTTTTTCAATTTTTGATTTCCTTTCTTCAAGATTATGAAGATCTTACAACAATATTCTCAATTTAGTAAACTTCTTTTTCTGAAAAATAGTTCTTATTAAACCCATACGTATGCATCTGTGTTATTCAATAAAGGTCGTTATTTCATCTAGTACATGCGTTGATGCCTGAAGCTAGGATCTGGAACTCGTGCATCACAACTGTCGCTATATCATAGATGACTATCGATCGATGGTCTTCTATCCCGAACATATTGAAAAACCTTTATTTTATGTTGGCAAAGATGTTGACTTGTGTCATTTGATATTTTTTCTTTAGTGACCGTTGATTATTCAAGAACATGCATATTATTATGGTATCGCAACAATATGCAAAGTTATAAAAATATGTTAGTAGCAACATGGAAACAAGGAAGTAGAGACCAAGAAAAGAGGCACGAAAGGGACATTCTTGGAGGTACCTGAGTTAGCTATGGCTAAACGATAAAGGAACTCCATGATTACTATGAAGAAGATAATGGTGTTATTATTGGAGAGTTGTGTAGAAATCAAATTCATATAATATAACATCTGATTATAAACTTTGTATTAGAAAGTACACTATGCTAGCTAAATATTCGAATATAGTTGTATCACCTTGAAAAATTTACCTATGAAGTCAATTTAAGTGGCTTTAATTACCAGCCATATTCGTCCATATATAGGGAAGACCTAGCTAAGTAGCTAACTTGTTGTTGAAGAGTAGAAGTGTACTAACTCGAGCATTAATTTGACTGAAAATGTGTAGATATTGCTCCAATCCAACTTTGAATGTGACCATTAACAATAGAACTTTCAAAATATGGTACTAAATCGTGCTTCAACACTGTATATGCACATAAATTTGGTTGAAAAGGTACCCTCACTACATTTGTTTTTATTCATCTGAAGAAATTTGTTCACTTCTTAGATATATAAGAATGATCATTGTCACAAAGCGATTGCGTCTTCAACCATCATCATCTATTAGCTTCCCTTTTAGGTGGCTCAATGTAGTCGTTTCGTATGTATTTTTAATATTTAAGCGAGAGATCATGAAATTTATGAGAGTTGAATAAAAACAGGCTAATTACCTAAAACAAGAGGAGCCATTAGCACATTATACAATAATCTATATATCCACTATCACCTTAAAATTCGATTATAGATCATCCATAATACCATATTGTTAATTGTTCATTTACATTGTAAGATTATCGAAAATTTACAATACAGTGTTGTAAATAGCATTACTCTCCTTTGTAAATGTAACGACTTACAATAAGAAGAAGTTTGGTAATAAGGTAGGTACCCAAAATTCATGGGGACAAAAACTCTGAACTGTCATCATAAATTAATGATGATATCATTGACATGAGAGTTGCACAGACTTATAGGATAAGAACTAGACAAGACAGAAATTGGGTTGGTAGTGGCAGGTAAATGGGCCCATTAGCCTTCTGACAAGGTAAATCTTCATTGGGCTTTGTTCTCTTACATTCGAATTTCCCACTTTATCCAAAATGTACCTCTGTAATTTCTGACAAAATTTTATCAGCTACCCAATTTTGACATTTTTTGGGCGTCCTAAAGTTTGACTTTTTTTGTCCATATATAGAAAGTAGCCCACAGTATTTGGGTTGACTTGAGGTTGATGACTTATCACTTGGGCTAGTCCAGCCCATAATTTTGCGGATTTGTGAGAAGCTTTGTAGCCACAAAAGCCCAATGGCCCAATACAAATGTTGACCCGTTTCGCACGATGCCTCATGTAGGAGCAACAACAACGGACTAGGTTAGAGTACAGTGTAGAGTATCAGCGATGTCAATATATGTCTAATATAACAATAAGGTTTGATCCAAGTGATAGAAAGTTTAGCTTTATAGTTACGAGATCAAGGTTCGAATTACATGTAGTCGCGTGAATAAAAAAGAAGGAAGCGTAAAACTAAAAAGGCTATTATTTTGGCATCAATATTTTAAAGTTTTTTACGTGACTATATAATATTTATTGTCATCGATACTATATAACTAGATAGTAGTCATAGTATATACAATTAGGTTGTACCAAGGAAAGACCATGAGAAAAGGGGGGAATAGACATTGGAGGACATACATGAAGTACTTTTGTGGTGAGAGTATGATGCCATTCTTTTGCCATTTAGAAAAGTCACCCAACTTTCAAAATGTTTTGACACTTTTTATGCCTTGGGTTAAAAACTTGTACATGTCCCTTAATTAGTACAAATAACATAGTCTTTATTTATTATGACGGTTCGTTTTTACATAATAATGATCGAAATCTATAGTGAGGCGCAATTGTGACTATAATGATATAGGAACGAAAATCGATTGGACCAAACTAAGAATAACCAGATCGAATAAGAAATTTGGTAAGCAAGTCATATTAGGCAGGGAAATGATTGAACATGGTTAGCTTTAACAAGAATCAAGATATGTGCCTTCTTGGCAAAGCATTCTATACCACTAGCTAGTCCACCAAATTATCAGTATACCAACAAAACAACAAACCAATCTCAATCATATGACACAGGCTGTGTTGTTCCTGAATAACCAATAGTTGGCACATTTACACCTTAACAAACTCTTTACTCTTTCGTTTATTTTCCGAATCTACGCCGAATAATACCGAAAGAGGATTAAGTTAGATTACTCGTCTCCTCAAAATTTAACTAGCTTAGATAGTAAAAAAAAAAAGCTCTTTAGTTTACTTGGTTAGTTTCACTAGCTAGAATCAACCTTTTTTGTCTCACCACCACTTACATTTCTTTTCTTCATCATCAAGCACATATTACATCCAATATTCCCTTGCCTTTATTCTCCTTTGCCCTCTTACGCTACATTATTATTTCCTTGTCTCTTTTATTTTCTTGGGAAAATAGGATGTACAAGGGTAAATAATTTTGTTGGTAAATACGAGTCACTCAACTTATCGGACCTCTTACTATTCTAAGAAAAATGAAAGTACAAAAATTTAAAAGAAGATCAATATAATAGAATAGTCAACTCTTTAACAAGAAGAACTAGAGCAACTTGGAATTATATATATTGTGGAATTAGAACTACATGTACCCAAAAAAAATAAAAATTGACATGATTGAGATCATCAAATGATGAAATGATGATACTAACTATAAGCTAATTAATTAAGACTTAGAAATTAAGACTCAACTTTTAATTTGATGATCAATTTCCTAAATTTACATGCACCCATCATATTATTGATCATGAAAATAAGCTTAATTGCAATAAAGCAACTCCAAAAATCACCAAATGACCCATAACAACATTAACTTGAGTTGCACCATTGTAGTTGTACTCCGTCACGTACAAGTCATTGTTGTTTGGAGTGTAGGACCACCGAGGCGGCGGCGGCGAGTACTCCTCCATGCAAGGGTAGCAAGGTGGCTTCTTTGGTGGTGGTGGAGGCGATGGCGGAGGAGGACATGGTGGAGGTGGTGGTGGAGGACACGGTGGTAGAACTGGTGGCGGTGGCGGCGGAGGAATTGGTTCACAAGTGTCACATGGGCATGTGTCACATTTTATGCTAGGATCTGGGATTGTACCAATTTCCTGTGTTTTTCTAGCAATGTTTTCACTAGCATTTGTGATTTTGCATGAAATTGTGATCAAAATAATGAGGAGAATAATATTGTTGGAGAACTTTTTAGAAAAATATGACATTTTATTTTTGCATAGAAATTCAAGAAATTAAGAATTTGAGAGATTTTGAGGGAAGTTTTTAGAAGATAAATTTTGTGAGTGTTTGAGGTGTTTGTACGTTAAATAATATTGTGCATGGAAGAGGAGTTATGGTCAAGTTATATGGGAAGGAAATAGAGTAGTTATATGGGTTGGTGGACTTTTGGCTTTTTTTGGGGGAGAATTTTGTAAAGTAAGTGGGAAGGTTCTTGCCCTTTATTTTTGGCTGTGCTTCTACGCGTCCTATATGGCTCGTACCACCCATTCCGAATTTCCGATTCAGATCAAATGTAACACCACTTTTTACATGTAAAGTAAGAAAGCAAATTAACCTTTATTATAAATACGAGTTAATACTACTATTCAACAGTTAACTTAGGTTGATTCAGGTTAATTCCTTCACTTTTTACATTCGAACATTTAGACACATAGGTAATGCTGTCGTTATTGTATTATCGAAAGTCCAATTGTACTTCCCTTGCTTGAACTACTTACTCATTGACGCTTCTTTTCCTAAGTCGTGATAATTTAATGCTTATATCTTGACAAAATAGAAAGGACCAACCTACTAAAATTTGACTATATATCCAATTTATTTCCGGCCATGAACTTTTCGATATAGTTACACAAACATCTAGTTGGAGTGGAAGTATAATGAAAAGAATTTTGTGAAAAAAGAAGACCATTATTAGTTGGGTAGTTGACTTGGAGTAGTGTGGATGAAGACTTTTAATTTGATTCATGAATCAGTGAAATCGACGAAAAGTTTAATTTATTAATGCCATGTGAAGTTGTTCCTTTCGAAATTCAAGCTAAGTGTTGAACATTCATCTCTCTAATTCTCATAAGAGTATATTATTATTAGCAATAATTCTAAATCATGCAGAAAATTATGAACTGTTTGATTGAAATCCAATAATTTTACTAGCAAATGATTTAGCAATTATATTACTATATTTTTACACCGCTCACATTGGTTTAATTAATTTCAACAAAACTCCAAATAGTTAGAAACTGGCTTTTTTTTTTTTTTTGTATAAATAGCATAGTTATGATTTGACGATCATTTTGATGCTTAGAACGAGTAAAGGTTGTCCTAAGCTTTAGTCATTTTAAAGTGTCTAAATAAAGTGGAGTTAAGATTTGTATGCCTAATTAAAGTCTTTGGAGTTTTTGTTTAATTTGATTACACAAAGGGAAGTAACAGGTAAGGGTAATAATAATAATTTTGAACGCTTAGGTAAATTTCGAATTTTGATCACGATCAGTAAGCATTATTATGTTGAATACCATTTTTAATGAGACTTGTTATATATATATATATATATATATATATATATATATATATATATATATACATATATATATATATATATATATATATATATATATATATATATATATATATACATATACATATGTATATATATATTTGCTGCAATTGTTCATGTATATATATATATATATATATATATATGTATATATATATACTAGCGTAACACCCGTGCGTTGCACGGAGATATTTAGCAATATATTCGATAAAATTATATATTATTTGTTGTTGAGAACTTATTTAGTAACCCAAGTTCAAATTATCTCATGTTAAAAAAAAAATATTGAATAGCTCGAGCAAAACACACACACCATTGTCTAAATATAGGTCCAAATCTATGTAATAAAAAAAAAAAAGAAAAAAAAAAAAAAAAGAATGGTTTAGCAACTCAATATTATATCTCGTAAAAGAAGAAAATACTAATGATGCAATCAGCAAAAGCCATAAATATAGTAGCTATGGGAACAATTTGACATACAAATTTAACCTGTACAACAACTCATGAAATTATGTAACGCAACTCATCATAATTCTTATGGAGGAATGTACCATGTGATATAGGAATGTATGTATTTAGAAAATCAGTCATTGAACATAATACCAAGCATCAACATACACTAATACAGTAATACTCAAATTTATGGTCAACCTAGATTCGCTAGAACTACCCAATAAGTTTATCGACATCCACCCTCGATTGTATAAAATTATAAGGGATCATATCATATTCATAGGCAAGAGGAAGTAATAATCATACCTGATGAAGGCCAGGATATCATATTTGATCCAATTTTTTTTTAGAGGACATCATATTATAGTGGTTGGTGATTTTTTTTTTTGTTGAGAAACAACACAATTTGTTGTAGCAGGCTGAAGGAGAAATATCAGGGGTTTGTTTGAGCAATATTAGGAATTTAATATTTTATTCCTAAACTATAGGCAATATTAGGGTGAGAGTTAGTTTGCAGCAAACCGTAAATATCTTGGAGCTTTTGAGCGGGAAATTATTTAGCCACAGAATGCCACGTGTTCTAGTGGCTTCTGTTTTAGTAGAACTAGATAGATAGATATATATATATACATATACATATATATATACACATGAACAATTGCAGCAAATATATATGTTCGACGGTGCAATAATTGCAAATACTCAAATTATGCTAATATCCGGAGTTTATGCAGTAGTATGACTGAGATGTATAGTTAATTAATTAGCATGCTTATCAGTTAAGCCATCACATTGGCACATTGCTGATGAAAACTTCATATAACAAAAAACGACATTTAACTGCCATGATATTGATTTGTAATAAGAAATTTAATAGTTTAATTTGGATTTATTAAGGCGAAAGTGACGATTTGCCCCCTAGGCTTTCATCAATTGTGCAATTGAATACTCTAACTTCTAATTGAGCAATTTACCACCTTAACTTTTCAATTCGTGCAATTTCACACTTACCTCTATTTTTCTACTAATTTGTGTAATATAATCATTTCCTATATTCACAAAATTATAAAAAAAAATAATATTATACTGTACAAATACATTACATTTACACGATTTTTATAAAATACCTCAAGTATGAGTATTATACCCTAAAAAAAAGCTATATTGTTTAAAAAAAAAAAACTATTACATTATACAAATCCCAAATCCCAGATCTACATCACATATACGTGAACAAAATTTATCATAAAATTGGGGGGGGGGGGGGGGGGATTGTTACATAATCAAGTCCTCAATCAAAAGCCACAACCTTCACAGTCGATCCCTGACTTCGAATTTTCGGAATCCCTATTTCATTTGTTTCTCCTAGAATAAGCCCGGGTGATAGGCCTCAAAGCTCTTCTTGTCGTTTCAGGATGTAGATTTTCGCAAATGTTGGAAGAATCCATAGCACATTCACTGGCCTTTGTATAATGTAATATTTTTTTTTTTTTGAAATAATATAGCTTTTTTTTAGGGTATAATACTCATACTTGAGGTATTGTATAAAAATCGTGTATATGTAATGTATTTGTACATTATAATGTTTTTTTTTTTAATTTTGTGAATATAGGAAAATGATTATATTACACAAATTAGTAGAAAAATAGAGGTAAGTGTAAAATCGCACGAATTGAAAAGTTAAGGTGGTAAATTGCTCAATTAGAAGTTAGGGTATTCAATTACACAATTGATGAAAGTCTAGGGGGTAAATCGCCACTTTCGCCAATTTATTAATTAATCATAATCTATCGATGTTATAGCCCATGCCATGTGGGCACGGCGAAGTTTGAGCCTGGCATTATTCTTAATTCCATTGAACTTTGATGGACAATCCAACTATTGGAAGTTTTGATGACAACAAGTATCAACGTGTTCAATAAGTAGGATGGATAGCTACTTAGATACTCGTCAATTGTTTAGGGCTACAAAAATGGCGACTACACATGATAAGGTATCACTGGATGATACTGATTTCCGTATCACTCTACTTGTACGTAATCTGTAATCAACTTTAGTACAACATCTCAAAAACCGATATCCAATATATAAAGAGGCCAGGTTTCATTACAAAACCGAGATCTAGTATTTCATTCATAGTCCATCCTAATATTTGTGTGAGAAACAAAATGTACATAAGAAGCTAAGACAAAGAATTGATGAAGATCCAGCTCAAGGAAGCTACTGTAATAAACTTGGTAGCTGAAAGAGGAAACCTTTGGTGACGCAAAAAAGAGATGGTGCACCAAAAATTAAAGAACACAGAATCAAATGCTCACAAAATAAAGAATTTCAAAGCTTAGCCATTACTTCTTTGCTTTTTTATATCACTTGTTTCCAACTTTCTGAGGTTTTGCCACCCAAAGGCATTTATTCTTTTGGGAAGCAATTGAAGATACCTCCTCAAAAATGTGTGGGGATCCTCTAGAGTTTTTTTTTATGGTGGAGTTGGTAGAGTTTACCAATAAAGGAAATAGTTAAATATATAATACTTTATTTGTGTATTTAAGTAACTTCTTTATTTTTATTTCTTTCCTTTATTGGTAAACTCTACCAACTCCACCATGAAAAAACTCTAGAGGATCCTTACCCCTCAAAAATCTTCATGCACCTCTGCCACAATCTTGCTTCTTTTGTTGTTGTCTGTTATTCCTATACCACTTTCCTATTGATAGAATGATCGTGAATGTATTATTTTCGGGAAAATGAAATAGCGTTACCAAGCTTGATCAAATGATAGTAATTACTAATTGACATTATTTCTCGATCAGACAATGTCTCCATCGTCGTTTTTCATTTCATCGTTACATAATTTGATACACAAATGTCGCATGTGATCGCTAATTGGTTCACTCATGGTAACTCATTAACAAATATATGTCAATATTTCGTCACAACACTAATCAATAATATATCACAGTCATGTATTATAATTTAGGCATGATGTAAACACTAAAATTATAGGTGATGAAAAATTGTTGGTCCAAAATCAAAGTGGACAGTTGTGAGGACAATGTGGTAGTTAAACCACATACGTTCCTCAAATCCTCAGCATGACCACTCACCAGCTAGACACCAGTCATAGGCCACGAGCCTTACAATTGCAAAGGAAGATTCTATTCAATTATGCTCCTCAATATTTCAGCGCCTTATAGTCTTAGGGCAACTTATATATAGACATATAGTACTAGTTGTGTGAAGATAACGAGCGGAGAAAGACGATTCATATGTGAGCTGTGCGAAATATTCCGCTCTTATGGGCCACTAGCCCCACTAATATAGGAACGGGTCCGTAACACAATCAAACATATAACTATGGAAAATAACATTGTGCCACCGGGGTGTGGGGCTCTATCAATATCTATATTACCGATTTGAAAACATGTATAATATGACCAATTGACCATAACGCCAGGTGCGCAATACCATTATTCGTTCTCTAATTTACTAAGTGAAATGAAAGACGGTCTATTAAAACGGTTTTTCTAACGTATACTCGAAAGGCGCATCACTGCACATGTGCCCAGTTGCGCAATGCAAACTCGATCCATACTCTGTGAAGGACGTTGGGCCTTACGGCCCATTCCAAGTTGTTAGTTCACTAAAGCCCAAACTCGTTACTGTATAAATGTCGGACTGTCGGCCCACCTCATCATTTTTTCACACTACGTCAAGAGGAGACTCAGGAGAGTAAGGAACAAGTTACACGTACACATAACATAGCTCTTAGAAACCGCCACGTGTCGCCAACTTACTAAACCCACAAATATAAAATTACCAAAAAAAGAAATAATCAAACGATGTTTTTTTTATTGAAAAACCCCAGAAAAAAAAAAAATTCAATAACTACAACAAGAATTAATTCAACCCCTATAAAAATCATGATTCGTGTAGCTTACAATCTCATCATCCTCAGAAAATTCGCATTAATAATCTACCTTTTATACGATACAATCGCCCCTTTTATTTCCAGATTCTTCTAAAACAAGCTTCCACTTTTCATTTGCTCCTTAGAAAAAAAGATGCCTGTGGTAGGGGTGCCGTTGTGTATACAGTGTGGAACAAGGGACAGCCCTATGAGGTGTAAGGTTGTGGGTCCTACGCTGGGTTTCGTGGCATTCGCGGTGGCGGCGGTGATAGAGTGGCCGATTGGTGTATTGGTTTATCCGTTTAAGCATAGGAAGGGTCGTAGGATTATGGGGCACCCTGCCTTTGTTGTGTTTCCTAAGGTCAACAATGCTATACCTATTTGATTCATTAAAATGGTCGCGTTTTATCGGCCTTGTGTAACTTGTACTCGTATGTAATATCGACTACAAATAACATGTTGGTCCTGTAATTTCAGTTGTATCGAAATTACCTATGTATACATCGGTACATGCTCCTTTTTATGAAATTGTGTTAGTGTTTGATTTTAGCCCATTTGGACACCTATTTTTAAGTAACCGTGTTTCTTTTTGCCATACTAGTATTTGGGCGAGGATCTCATCGCAAATTATATCATGCTTTCGGGAGCACATGGAGTATGGTGGTCATTCTCACAATAGAGGTGTAGGGACCACACTTAAATAGATTTTAAATTATTTTAAGTGTGGTCCCTACTCCTCCATTGTGAGAAGGACCACCATGCTTCTTGTGCTCTCGAGAGCATGGTATAAGCATTGAGATCCCATGGAGTTCATATGTTGTAGAGTTGTAGAGTTTTACCAAAACGGGTAATAAAAACAAAATAAAGAGGATCTCAAAAGTACAAATAAATTAACAGATATATTTATTCTTATCTTTTTTGGTAAACTCTATCACATAGAGTTTAATTTCAACTCCACTGAATCTAAATACCTAGTATTTTGTTACTTACACGTAATTTGACCCAAAGAAAGTCGTAAAGCCAGAGCAAACCATATTTGGGGCGAAAATACCATCAATTGTGGGAACCTAGTCAATCTGCCATAAGCTTTTGTCTCAAATACGGACGGGCTTGTTTGGCAAGTTCCTATTTCTCTAGTGCTACTTTTCAAAAACAATTAAAAACAGTTTTTGATAAATAATTTATGGAGGACTGCAGGAGTAGTATATTTTACTCTTAAGAGAAGATTAGGAAAATGACGAAAACGGTCATAAATTCATACAAATTGACGAGCGTTGAAACGTATGTAATACTTCACAAAATGAGGAACCAACACTGAGATCCAACAAGTATAATCCTAGGGGTTTTGCAGTAATGTTTGGAGGGCATTTGGCTTTTTTTTTTTAAATTGATCAAATTTCACCAGAATCGCAATACATACTCCACAGTTTTTGGAAAAAATGGTTCTGGAACAAAAACGGCCCAAAGATTGGTGGTAGTCTTTAAGTATGATATAACGAGGATTGGAAAAATATTAAGGCCGAAGACGTAAGAGAATATGAGGAAAACGGCCAAAACGGTAACAAATCCATACAAAGTGACGAGCGTCGAAACACATGAAATATTTCAAAAAATGTGGAACCATTACTAAAATCCAACAAATATAGTCCTAGGCTATCTTCATTAATGTTTGGAGTACATTTGACGTTTTTCGAAAAAAATGATCAAATTTGAAAAGAAACGTAGTACATAATTCACTGTTTTTCGATAAAATAGCTATGGAGCAAAAAGGATTGAAATATTGGTGGTAGTTTCTAAGTATGATATAATGAGAATTGGGAAATTATTAGGCCTGAAAACCTAAGAGAAGGTTATAAAAACAGCAAAAACGGTCATAAATCCATACAAAATGACGAGAGTCGAAACACATAAAATAATTCAGAAAATGAGGAACCAACAATCAAATCAAATAATTATAGTCCTAGGCTATATTTAGTAATGTTTGGAAGACATTTGCCATTTTTCGAAAAAATGATCAGATTTGACCAGTATCGCAGTACATAATCCACAGTTTTTCGATAAAATTGCTCCGGATTGAAATTGGCTCAAAATTTGGTGGTAGTATTTAATTATGATATAATGAGGATTTGAAAAATATTAGGGCCGAAAACCTAAGAGAGAAAGTTACAAAAACAGCCGAAACTGTCATATATCCATACAAAGTGACGATCGTCGAAACACATTAAATAATTCACAAAATGAGGAACCAACAATCAAATCCAACAAGTATAGTCCTAGGCTAACTTCAGTAATGTTTGGAAGACATTTGACGTTTTTTAAAAAATTGAACAAATTTGACCAGAATCGTAGTATGTAATCCACGATTTTTCGATAAAATGGCTATGGAGCAAAAATAGCTCAAATTTTTGTGGTAGTCTCTAAATATGATATAATGAACATTTACAAAATATTAGAGTAAAAAACCTAAGAGAAGATAAGGAAAACGGCCAAAACGGTCACAAATCCATAAAAAGTGACGAGCGTCGAAACACATGAAATATTTTAGAAATTGTGGAACCATGACTCAAATCCAACAACTATAGTCGTAGGCTATCTTCATTAATTTTTTGAGGACATTTAACGTTTTTCGAAAAAATGATCAAATTTGACCAAAATCGCGGTACATAACTTACGGTTTTTCGACAAAATGGCTCTGGAGCAAAAATGGCTCAAATATTGGTGGTAGTCTCTAAGTATGGTATAATGAGGATTGGGAAAATATTTGGGCCGAAAACCTAAGAGAAAGTTACAAAAACAACAAAAACGGTCATAAATCCCTACAAAGTGACGAGCGTCGATACGCATGAAATAATTCACAAAATGAGGAACCAACAATCAAATCCAACAAGTATAGTCCTAGGCTATATTCAGTAATGTTAAGAAGACATTTGGCGTTTTTCGAAAAATTGATCAGATTTGACCAGAATCGCAGTGCATAATTCACAGTTTTTCGATAGAATGGCTCCGCAACAAAAACGGCTCAAATTTTGGTGGTAGTTTCTAAGTATGATATAATGAGGATTTGCTAAATATTAGAGAAAAAAACTAAGAGAAGGTTACAAAAACATCCAAAACTGTCATAAATCCATACAAAGTGGTTAAGTGACTATCGTCGAAACGCATTAAATAATTCACAAAATGAGGAACCAACAATCAAATCCAACAAGGATAGTCCTCGGCTATCTTCAGTAATGCTTGGAAGACATTTGGCGATTTTCAAAAAATTGATCAAATTTGACCTGAATCGCAGTACATAATCCACGGTTTTTCGATAAATTGGCTCCGGAGCAAAACGGCTCAAATTTTGGTGGTAGTCTCTAAATATGATATAATGAAGATTTTCAAAATATTAGAGTCAAAGACCTAAGAGAAGGTTACAAAAACCGCAAAAACGGTTATAAATTTATGCAAAGTGACGAGCGTCGAAACGCATGGAATAATTCACAAAATAAGGAACCAACAATCAAATCCAACAAGTATAGTCCTGGGCTATATTCAGTACTGTTTGGAAGAGATTTAGCGTTTTTCGAAAATATATCAAATTTGAACAGAATTGCAGTACATAATCCACAGTTTTTCGATAAAATGGTTCCGGAACAAAAACGGCTCTAATTTTGGTGGTAGTCTCTAAGTATGGTATAATGAGGATTTGGAAAATATTAGAGTAAAAAAAAAAAAGATAAAATAAGGAAAATTGTCACAAATTCATACAAATTGACGAGCGTCGAAACGCATGAAATACTTTACAAAATGAGGAACCAACTCTCAGATCCAACAAGTATAATCCTAGGGTATTTGCAGTAATATTTTGAGGACATTTGGCTTTTTTTTTTTTCTAAAAATTGATCAAATTTGACCAGAATCGCAGTACATAATCCACGATTTTTCGATAAAATGACTACGGAACAAAAACGGCTCAAAAATTGGTGGTAGTCTTTAAGTATGATATTATGAGGATTGGGAAAATATTAGGGCCGAAAACCTAAGAGAAGGTTATAAAAACAGCCAAAACGGTAATCAACTTTGGTGTTTTATATATCCCAAATACGACTTTGGTGTTTTTTAGATCTCACTTTTCTTAGTTTTGTGGCTAAAAAATACTTCTTTGGCCCAACACATGGGAGAACTTTTTAAAGACTCTTTTGGAACTGTTTGTTGTCTTGTGTTTAGCATAATCGTTCAAGACCCTTTTTTTCATTTAACGGTATTGATAGATGCAATACCGATATAGATCAATAGACGTGTTTCAAACTTAAATCATAATATTGTCCTTACCAACTAGTCGGATTTGTAAATTCCCCTTAGCTTCCACCCACACTTATTTGGTTGCATTGAACAAGATCACATGAGGTACTCTTATTTAGTAACTACTGATGTTTTTTTACTGCCTGAACCAGAGCACATGGGAACAGAGTTGCTTATCAGTGTTTCAGTATCATTATATGGAAACCCACCATAAATACGTTGAAGAAGAGGCAAAACAATGGTCAATTTTACGATTTTTTCAGTAGGAAAATTTGCATGGTTTACTGAGAAATTGTAGGGCCTTTTAAAACTTAGGTTAAAAACATATGATGTGGTGGGGAATAATCCACAGGAAATAGACAAAAATGTTAACAAGACCTTCTTGGGAATTACATACGTACAATCACATCGAATAGATTCATCATACTACTAAATGTGATTTTGCTTAATGACAAGTTTGGATGAGAAAATCAAAGTTATTTGATTAAATTGTGGTTCAAATTCCCAACTCATTCTTTGCTTAGCATGTCTTGAGTAGATTACCAAGAGAAGCATATTTAAGGATTCCGATAGTAATAACTAATAATCATTGTGCGGCTCTCAACCACGTGTTGAACTTGTTGCTGACTTGTGTTGCTATTATTACCAAAACATAACCGATGACCAAGATGACGGATGAAAGAGATAGCCACATACTTTCTGTAGAGTGGACTAGCAGTATGCATCATTGTATAAATGAGTCGATTTTTACATTATTATCAATCAGTTTAAACGTTTAGGTTAGGATGAAAAAAGAAGAAATAAATTATGTTTAATAGGATGCATAATCATGATTAATTAGTACATTGAAAGAAAAGAAAAGAGACACAGTACCAAAATGCTCCACATATTAAGGAATCCTATATTTAACATACCCTTTACTTTAGTACCTCCCCTTATTTCCTTGGCTTCCTTTTCAAGTTTCAACACTCAAAAAACAAACACACATTTCACAATGCTAAGTACTATGAGTAGTATAGACAAGTGGAGAGTAGTGCAAAAATGGGAGACTACTAGTGGTCAGCTGCCGCCTCTGGTCGGACCTCCACCGGTTGCGGTGGACACAGGGCGGTACACACGGCGTTCGATAGAGACGTTGGTGGTGGTGTTGGCCGTGATCACGATTGTTGCGGTGTTTGCTGGCATTATAGCGAGGCTGTGCGGAGGCAGACACTTTGGAGGAAGTGGTGAGCATGATATTGAAGGGTGGGTGGAAAGAAACTGCCGGAGCTGCATTGACGGCGGCCTTCCGCCACCACCCCCTGCCGCCGCCGCCGCCGCCGCCGCAGAGGGAGCTAAGCCTGCTACTGCTGAGGAACAGAACAAGTGACAAACTTCCTACTACTATGTATCTTGTTGGATAATTTTATTATTGTGAAGGTTGATTTGATTCTTGACGCGATTTTCATTTCGTGCTATTCAAAAACAGCCTCGTGTTTTAACATAAGACGTAAAGCTAATAAGGCTACGTACATCTGATTCCCCGTATATGAGTTGCTAGATTAATTAGTCGTTTTCTTAGCATTAGAATTATAGTATTAGTATATGATCAAGAGAGGATTTTTAGTAGGAAATGTTCCTGTGTTTTGCTGTACTGTAATTTGATTAAAATTCCTGAGTTTCATATCTAGGGCATTTTCTGTCAAACATTCTCTGCATAATTATCATGTCATTCAGTTTATCAGCATTTTGCCATGAACAAATTGACGATTCACTGTGTTATTAAGTAGTCCTGCAACGGTAACTCGCCCCTCAGAAGAATCGGGCAAGGGCGCATATATATACCGCTCCAACCGAGAAATTTGATCACTTTCGATCAGGCTGTCCAGCCTTCATACCCATCACCTGATCCAAATGCACAAAAAGCTGAGTTCTACACTTCAAGTGTAAGTGAGAAGTCTGATAGTGTACTGCAAAAAAACAAGTACCAGCAATTTTTTCACTAGAAATTAAACTGATATGCACATTTGACCAAATTCCTGCTGCTTTTAATAAAGTTCTTCTCATGTGAATCTTACTGGGATTTGTTCAGTGCAAATGTGCAATGAGCATTCATATAATCTGACCGTTGGGGGACCCTTTTACTCCTTTTGACAAACGAAAGTATCAGCATGAAAAATGAGTAAGATTGAGGAGTCTTTAGGTAACAGTGGTTCCATAATTCAGGTATTACAGTAACTTTTCGGGTTTTTGGCCTAAAACAAAGCACAAATTAGCCGATCACAACAAGCACCTACTCGGGTTACAAAAGGCGCGAGGAAACAAAGATTTTATCAGTACAAGGGAAGCGAAATGTGGAGTAACGAGTGAACTCACGGATTCCATTTTCGAGACTGAACATGAAAATTCTACTATTTCAACAGATCAAAAAAATTTAACTTGAAACAAGTTTAAATGGCCTTTTGCTTGTAGCAGCCAGTTTGATACAGATACAGATATAAAGAATGAGAGAGAGCTAAAGAGTTGCTGCTATCTTCCTAATAATACACTCACAAAATTAAAAAGAGAAAATGTATGGAAATTTTTGCAATAGTACGTACACTATGTGCTCGGGAGTGTGTATACATACAAATAAATTACTTAAGTGTGGTAAATAACTAAATATGGGATACCTTTATAAAGCTGCTGAAGGAAGCTATTGAAGGCGGTTCGAGAAAGCTGCTACTTCTCTTTCTCAGGCGAGACTAGCAATTTATTCCACACTGTTCATTGTCGGGGCCAGTCACCCTGGTCGTGAATGGATCGATTCTGACCCATAATAAGGAGAAGATGGATGCAAGAAGAATAGACCAAACAACAACAATCGTGGGTGTTCTGTTCTGGCGACCCATGAGACCCTTAAGGAAGGGGTAAAGATGGACAATCACCCAAAAAGCAAAGAAGAGCTTTCCGAAAAGTGGACCCCATGACTGGTAGCCACTGTTAATGGCGTAGGAGATACCGGCAACAACTCCGACTAGGTTGACTATAAGAAGGGTGGTGGGTGGGATGAGAAGGGTAGTCCATTTGAATAAGTAAAGCTCAGCAGAGTCACCGTCCTCATCAGAAGCTTTAGAAGTGACAGTGAAATTGGTATCGATTCCAGCAAGGACTTTGAGCAAACCTTGGAAGACGGCAAACAGATGGGCTGAAACACCTCCAATAACCCAAAACTGCTCATTTCTCCACCATTCATCAATCCCGACACCACTCCATCTCATTTCTAGTATACCAGTGGCGAAGATAGAAAGAAAGAGCGACAGAAACCAGACACTAGCCAGGTTACTAATCTGCAATATTAGAAAGGTACAATTCATGAGAAAACAAATAAGAGTGAGAGCACTCGTAATATAACAAATGGCACATAAGAAACTATTTGATACTTCCATAGAAATCTGCTTACCTGAGGGATGATGAACTTTCCGGTCAATAGACAGACAGCTGGCAACGTACAATATAAAAGAAGCGGAATTGAGGTGATAGGATAGATAGTTGTGTTGATATAAGCAAATCTCTCTAGCCACTTCAGCCGTCCATTATAACCATACCATAAGGGACAATGACGACTGAACAGAATTTCAACGGAACCTAAAGCCCACCGAAGCACTTGATTTAGACGATCAGACAAGTTAATAGGAGCAGATCCCTTAAAAGCTGGGCGCTTTGGCATGCAGTAGATTGACCGCCATCCCCGGGCATGCATCTTAAATCCAGTAAGAATATCTTCTGTGACAGAACCGTAAATCCAGCCAATCTGCACAAAATAAGACCAGTTACAATCTTGTTAGATTGCTGGGTGAGGTAAACTGATGATAAGCATTTGTTACAATAACACACTTCATGCACAAATACTTTCAAAATATTAATCTTAGCCAGATTTGTCACTAGAATGCATATGACTGCTGGGTAAATAGCGTCCTACTGAATCTGAAAGCAGGTTTTTGTCTTCAAGTGTCAACAAGGTAAGCAAATCAACAACTCCAAGTAAATGTTGTGTTAGCCCAAACACAAGAAGTTTGGAAGTGCAGGACTGGGGATCCTCGCCAAGACATGGGAGACACCAAACACTCATAAACTTGTTACCCACCCGGCCACCACAATTCTCACTTATATTGTTTTTTTTTTCTTTTTCTTTTTTCTTTTTTTTTTTTGACGTCCCCAGTTCTCAATTCCTGGTTCACGCTATTGCACTCATGCAAGGACTAGTGGACAACCCAGTGCAAGAGTATACTGGGTTCCTTAGTATATCGGCTGATGTAATTCTCTAAGACAACAAACTTAAGAGGCCGAAGCAAAAGGTTGACTAGAACATGTAATGAAGAGCACAAAATTAAGGTGGGGTCATGAAGATGAGGTAACATACCTCCTGTCCCCAATCTGTCTTGTCCTCATATCCGCAACTGATAACATGAATAGCTTCTTTCAAGAGAGTGTCAGGGGTTGCGGACTGCGGTACTCCTCCATTTTCCATGAGGGTAGAAGCCACAAAAACTTCTGATTGCCCAAATCTTTTCTCCAGGCTCATCTGGGACATAAGTAGTGTCTTCTCATCATCAAACCCAGCACCTACAAATACCAATCATAAAGCATATCAGCAATTAAATTCAAAAGTACTAGGTAGGCAAAAAACTTTTATTATAACAAAATGAAAACAAAAAATGTCAGAATAGCAGTTTACTCCGGAATACAGCAGCAAATAGATTTCAGTCATTGGCAAAGTGGTCTAAAATAAAAGTGCCGTCTACTTAATAACTTCCCAAAAAGTGAGTGTCAAACAGATGTGATCAATAAGCTGAAAGTAAAGAGAAGGAAAAACTCGGATACCTTCAACTCCTTCTTCTATATCTTCCAAATTGAATATCGGAACAGTAGGGTCAGCATGTTTACTGGACTTCTTTTTCGAATCTTTCTTGCTTGATTTCTTTCGGGAACCACCAAAGCATGAAGACAAAAACCCTTTGGTTTTGTTCTTGGGTTTAATAGGAGGCTCATAGCCGTACAAAGCTGTTCTGTTGAAGACACATCCTGTCCCCACATACACTGGTCCTTGGATGCCATCCAAACCTCTCAAGTTAATCTAGAACCCAACAAAGAACAAAGTTTACAAGACCGGTTAATAAACTTGGAGACAAAACTGAGATGTTGCAACAGCACATGAGGGACAAGATCTAATAGAAACTCACATCAAAGAAGACAGTGTTACGATTAGCATATCGATCGTTCCTATCAATTCCATCAAATCTCTGAGGAAATTGAACATAGCAGACATATTTCCCAAGGTTAGGATCCATCATAAAACACATTGCTTCCCTCAACGCCTTGCTGTTGTTTATGTAATGATCACAATCAAGATTCAACAAGAATGGCCCATTTGTGAGTACTGCTGCCACACGAACCTGCAAGAGAGTCAAGCTGATTATATAAGCTAATCCCATAGTGAACAAGGTAAAGTATAGAATGCTAAACTCTCACAGATGACTACTTACGAGAGAATTCATTGCACCAGCTTTTTTGTGATGTTGAAACCCAGGACGTTTTTCACGAGAAACATAAACCAGGCGTGGAAGTTCATTGCCATCAGTGTCAAGTCCTCCACTCTGACCCAAGAATATCTGCAAGTATCATACCAACTGTTAGGATATGTTGCGTGAAGCAGTACAATGTCTGCACATGAATGTAATGCAATTTATCCCTAAACCAATACCCATCTTCAAGACACTAGATGCTAAACCCAAAAGACACCCAAGTACGATGAGAACAGAAGCGAAATTCCAATTATGTATTGCAATTAACCTTCAAGTTAGACACTTAACCGGGGGGGGGGGGGGGGGATAAAACTCCTGAATTATATTTCTTCCTTTAGATCATCATGGCGTGCAGACAAATGCAACTTCTAAAAAGAATTCACTTGCGCTATCTTCTTTTTGTTCTGATTTTGGCAGTGAAAGCGGCTGGAAGTTCTATAAACTCAAACTGAAACTTGAAACTGGAAGGAAGAGCCTATAGAATTTTAAAGGAGCTTTTCCGGGGACACAATTTGTGAAGCTATGCATGCTGTCTGTTTAGATTCCTTTCTAAAGTTGAACATAAACGGGCTTTGATCAATCTTGAGGTGCAGAAAAGTTGAGCACTAGGAAGACCATTTTTAAACTAAATCAACAGACCTGGATCATCCCCGGATGGTCTCTGGTGTTGTTTCCTGGCCAAGGTGTCCCATCTTGCATGACCCATCCTTCCTCTGGAACTTTTGTTGCCTTTGCAACAAGACCATTGATACGAATTTTGAACTCCTCGTACTCTCTCTGCCAAGAAGAAAAGCGTATAACACCTGTTACTACAGCCAGGTCCATAAATAATGTACATGAGGATAACACATGGAGAATCAATATTTCACCTTCATGGCCCGACGGTCCTTTACAAAAGAAGTTTCAACCTTGTCTTTCAAATAGTCAATCTTCTGACAAAAGTACCACTCTGGAGCCCGTGGCTCTATGTTATATCTTTTGCAGAAAGGTACCCATTTTTTGGCAAATTCCGAAGTTTCTGAGAGGGCTTCAAATGTCAGCATAGCAGCTCCATCATCAGACACATAGCAGGAAACTTTGTCCACAGGGTAATCTACCGCAAGAATAGATAAGACAGTATTGGCAGTGACGATGGGAGGTTCCTTTAAAGGATCCACAGTACTGACGAAAACGTCAACAGCAGCCAACTGTGATGGTTCTCCTTCGCGGTCATATCTGTGAAAGAAGAGTATACAGTTATACATTTGCATCATCATAGAAGGTGTGGAGTCTACGTAAGACAGCAAGAAAGTAAATACCTGAGGGCCAGCCTGTCAAGATATGTCTCACGGTTGATAGGAAGCCATTTGGGAAACTGATCCAGAATCCACGATATAGCAAACCAAGTCTCACAAATGACAGATATCAACCAAAGAGGATAGGCATTTAACACGGGGTTTGTTATACGATAGTGCAAGAAGATACCAAGAACAACAAGCCGCAGTACGATAACCATTCTATAAGGATTAATCCTGGACGATGAAACAGGAACCTTCCTTGATAGGGGCTGGCGAGCCTCGTCATTTCTGCATTTATAAGGTAAAGAAGAACAAGCTGTCAGTTATCTACATCAGCTTGAGGATTGCTACCACGCCTACCAGATTGTCGTTAATGTGTTATATCATAATGAACTAGAAATGTTGTATCCCAATATGCTCAAGCCACAGATTTACAAACTCTCTTATCAAAGTGTCTTCCCACTGAACTACATCAAAGTGTCAGTTATCTACATCAGCTTGAGGAATGCTACCATGCCTACCAGATTGTCGAATGTGTTATATCATAATGAACTAGAAATGTTGTATCCCAATATGCTCAAGCCGCAGATTTACAAACTCTCTTATCAAAGTGTTTTCCCACTGAATTGTTTATAATCAGTGGCAAAAAACGGCCAAACAAAAATGGTGTCTCTAGTCCACAGTAAGAATATCTACAACATTTCCATGAACACTATCAGCCAAAAGCATGATTAAGAATCAAGTCTTTTCATTCCAACCCAATTGAACTTGGACACATCACAGGTGTGGAAGGCAACCATTCTACTAAGTGAGAATGCTAGTTTCCATTACGAAGAGGTTCATGATTGTTCTTGTTGCTTGAATATATGACTATCTTAGCACAAGATGGCACTGTGGTTCTATCTAAGTACACGTGCAAGCCAGAGAAGCACGAGGTAATATAGAATATGATGAGCAGAACACTTACAGTAAAGCATCATCCATAACAATATCAGTACTGGCATCGATATCATTTCCAAATCTTCCTTCAGAAGGTGCATGACTGATACTTGGAGGACCAGTGCTTTTCTCTTGTTTCATTTTCCAGCCATCAATCCTTTCTTTCCATGCTACATTCCCGAACCCAGGTGAAGCGAATTCCCTTGAAATTCTAATATTGGCTGCAAACAATAATTATCAAGGTGTAAACAAACACTATACAACATCACAGACAATACCTAAAGTCCAATTTAAAACAGGTAAATCGCCTTGCCATTCTATAAAACAAATCACCGCCAAGTATAAAAGTATTGTCAGTACCTCCACTTGCACCAGGCGAAGGCATCGAGTAGCGTTCAGGGGATGCAGCTGACAAGTCTCCAGAGATCTAGGTGGCAATAAAAAATACATTTCATCAGCATGCTGATAAATCACCAAAAAAAAATTACAGAAAATGAAATTTCATGAAAGCCGACATACTGTTCGTCCACTGGCAAGGCGAGGGATATGACTCATGGGACCTTCTTTATCGGAAAGCTCCCCTGATTGGCCATGGTTCATATGCCAACCAAGCATTCTCTCCTGCGACTTCTCCTTGTGGAGATGACTTCCCGAGGGCTCATTGATGTCACTCAACCCATCCTCAGCATCAGAATCCTCCACCTTGTCCCCCCGGATTGCGGGACTACCCTTATGCCTCTTGTACCTGGTCTTGCACTGCGGGCAACACTGATTGCCCTCTTTCCTCTCATACTCATAGCAGGGACGGCAAACAGGAAATGCACAAACATCACAGGCGACAAACGGATCCTCATTAACATCGGCACCAACTGATCCACTACAGATCTGACAGACTTGTTCACTGGATTGTTTTGAGGGTTTTAACTGAATTTCAAATCACAAACACCAAAATTTATCACTATATGACCCAAATAACAACAAAAACACCCAACTTTCAAGTAGAAGTGACAAATTCATTGCAAGTAAATAAATCAAGACAGTAAAAATTTGTAAATCAGTGAATACATGGGGTAAAAATCAGCTAAATTACACAAACCAATCATCTTTTTTTTTTTTTTTTTTTTTTTTTTTGACGGTCGACAAACCAATCATCAGATCATCATATAAATATGAAATTAAGCAAGCCTTAATCTATAACAACCCATCAAAAACTAGTGACATACCATCTATCTAGACCCAGATTAAAAAGATCAATTACACATCACAATTCACATTTAAAATTAAGTATCAATAAGTAAAACAACTACAACTACCAATCTTTCACCTCAAATCATCATATAAAATCAACATGATCCAATAATCATGAAAAATTGCCAATCCAAATCATTCAACCAAATCCCACACTAACAAGCAGTAAAAATCTAATCCATCAACATCAATCAATGCAGTAAGTAAACAAAACCTAAATACTTACTGAAACCAATCCAAAACCATAAAAACCCAAATAATACAACTAAATTTTACAGTATCAAGCAGTAAAAAAATCCAATTCATCAACATCAAATCATCAATCAATGCAGTAAATAAACAAAATTACTGAAACAACTCCAAAAGTTAGCAAAAAGAACAAAACTTTGCAACAAATTCATCAAAATCAAAGAGAAAAATACAAGAAATTTACCTCATTTTGAGAGTCCTCCATTGTTAGGACTGATTGAACTAAATAAAACCAATCAAAAGATCTGGGAAATAAAACGAATTAAATTGATCTGAAAAATACCCACTTCATTAAATCAAACAAAATGAAAATCCCAAAAAAAAAAGAAGGGATTTTGGGGGGAAATGAAGAATTTGTGTCGGCAGTGAAACGCAACACAGACTTAACTTCCCTCCGACAGTGAGAGAAAGAGGAAAGATGTGAGTAGAAGAATAGCTTATATGTGAAGTCACATAAAATGCGAGACCCAGAAAATAATAATAAAAAAAATGTCACCGACAAGGAGAGAGAAAGAGTGAAAGAAAGATGAAGACTTTGAGGTAGATCTACTGTCTCTCTCTCTCTCTCTCTCTCTTTCACTTCACAACCAGTTCACAGTCTTCTTTGCTGGCTGCTGTCTATTACTCGTACTACTGTACAAATATTATTATTAGTAATCTGTTAGCTGTGCATAATCAGCCTGATTAGGAAATGAATCGACATGATTTTCGCAAACAGATTCGTATTTTCGAAAACAATTAAGTGAACGTTTCAATTGGTTTTAAAAGTAATTCCCAACAAGATTAGTCAAAAACGACGAATGAAACGGAAAAATCTATTTGGACCAGAGGGTAAGAAAAAATTATCCGAAGCAGCCCGGTAGCACAATGGGGTCAATGGCGACCCTGTAAGGCCAGAGTTCCGGGAAGGGTCTCACCATAAGCGGGGTGTATATTGTATAGAGGGGTTTACAGTAGTAAAAAAAGAAGTTGTGGTTGTTTTAGGCTTCGTGAACGCCAGATGTATTAGTGAAATGATGTTGTCATATATTGTCGATTTGCCGTCATAACTCTAACATCATCAATTCATCATCGGAGGTATTGTAATTTTGTTTTAAGTTATAGATTTGTCAATTCTAAATTAGGGGGTCATGGTACTAACTCTAAGGTTATTGTAGATCTTCTCTTTAAATCGTAGTTTTTGAATGACGAGTGTTAGAAATTCGGTCGGTCGGTACCATGAGATAATTCATGGAAGAAACATAACGCAGCGGAATTTATGGGACACAATTCATGTTTTGTGTTTCTCATTGATTTCATCAATGTTACATCCTATTTATGCTACGTTCAAAGTAGATGTTTTATCGTCTAAGTAATACAACATTTCTAAATACAATACGGAGTATACCATAATTGTACTTCGTAAATATTCACAAGAAAGACATATTGACAATATATACGATATTGCCATAACTTCGTATATGGTAATATATTCAGACCATATTACTCCATAATATATCTCAATATTATTTCGTAATATCGTCACCTTCTGTTTCCCATATCAATGAGATTGTGATTTGGCTTTCCTCTTTTTTTTTTTTTTTTTTTACAAGAGGTATGTGGATTTGGTGGAGCAAGAGAAATATTAATACGTCAACACGGTAGTTGAGTATATAAATTTCGTTTGGATGTGTATTATAACTCTACAAAGTAATGCTCAATGAAATCATGGTTTATTAAAAAGACTTATTAATTAAAGCCCAAAAGTAGGAGTAGACCCATCATTTTCAGTGCCTTGAAGGAAACTTGTGAGCTCGGATAGTCGGATGTATCAACTTGATGATTGCCCTTCACTTGCACATTTGTATCTTGTGGAAAACTCAACTTAACATTTGGTAGATTAAAGATATTTTCCCTCAACTAGATAAAAATAGGAGAAGAAGTTTTATAAATCCACGTTGAATCACAAACACACGCAGGAGACTTTTTGAGGTAAAAACACTTTGTTTTTTAGTAATACAAGTTTGTGCGTTTTGCCTATGAGAATTGACAAAATTATTTACTAAAATTGGTTTGATAAATGCACGTAAATCACAAACACACACGAGAAAACACAACTTTTACCGTAGGCGATAGGAGTGAAACTCCATATATTCCTTTATATCGCTAAAACATGAGATTGAACATGTGAGATGAATTCAATCCAAAACGCTAACAATTAAAACGGAAATGCAGTCTATCAAATTGACACAATAACAAACGTTTCAACCCATTTGGTGGACTGGTATTGTTTGATGAGCCCAGTGGGAGAAGGAGCCCAAACGAGTCTTGGCTTGAGTAGTATGGGCCAAGCCCAAACATTGGATAACATGGTACTATATAATTTGGTGACCTACATACAACCCAAGTGGGTCAGGCCCGGTCTGTTAATCGGGTACCGGATCTTCAAATGGAGATACTGGAAAGTGATAAGTGGGTATGAAGCAATGTCTGAAACTACTTTCACCATTGTGGCATAACTTGGCATTACATTGAACACTTATGTCTATCGAACTACTTTCACTCTTTGTGGCACATTATACGACATTACAACACAAGAAATCACTCCCTCACCAATTTTATTAGGCAGAAAAAAAAGCAAATTGAAGCATGTTTGGTGGTAGTCAAGTAGTCGTGTGACATTACGACCTAATTGAGGTTGATTCCGACATTTTAGAGGCCCTGCACGAAATAAGAAAACAGTTTGTGTAGAGTATCGACATAATATCTAAACAAAACGTAATATAGTCGTTTTTCATTATTGAGTTCGTAACGATCGTGCTTCTTTGCTTCCCTCAGTTCTCCTCCCAGATCTCTAGGTGTACATAGTCCCTGCTTTTTTTTCCTTTCTTACGACGTAGTGGTATACGAGTGACGGAGTACAACAACATATCGTCATATCAACCGATGCAAAGTATTGTCTTTCTTTCACCATTCGAATTGTTATGTCTGATCTTGTTTATGACTTATCATATACTCCGTACATTAAGTGTGAATATAATGACATATGCACTTAATTGGATCGGTGGTTAGAATTTTTGTCTACAACGAACTAAGAACGACCTTGCATAACAAAATTAACATTAGTCAAAACACTATGGTAACCAAGTATATAACCTCCCCCTATTCCCACGCCGCGAATAGTCTTACATTTTACCCCTCCATATCACCTTCCACTCACATTTTAATTCATGAACAAATGAAAACTCCTATTATTGTCTCGAATTGTTAGCATTTGAGTCGTCTTTTATGTTTAAAATCAAACGTTAACAATCCAATTAATAAAAGGTGCATTTCATATTATCGAACGACATTAGTTAATTAGTTTTACAAAACTTCAGTGCCATCATACCCGTGAATTAAGCCCATATTTCCATTTCCTTATAAATACACACACTCACCAAGCACACCACCTACCTAAAAACACAAAGAAAGCTCCCAAAAAAAAAAAAAAAAAAATATCATCTTCATTATAATCATAGTAACAAAATTCACCATGGCAAGGCCTCTTCCAATCTTAGGAATAGTCCTTCCATTTAACATAATCTCCTTAAGTTACATAGTTTTCGCGGTATTAGCAACAGTGTCAATATTTTCCCTAGTAATGTTCTTATGTGCATCACACGAAAACCAAAAGGAGGTGGTCTTCATGAAGAAAAAGCTTTCTCTTAGTAAGAAACATTTGTTGTCAAGCTTCAACAAGGCCAACAACATGAGTACTAAGGCTCTCTTGAAGATGATTTCGCGACGAAAACCGGTTCATGATCAACGTGAAGAAGAAGTTGATGATGATGATGATGATGATGATGAAGATTATACTAATAATGATAGTGTTAATCAAGGTTATGTTGTTAATAATAATGTTGATGAGGGTTTTGGAAAGGAAGATGCTGTTTGGAAGAAGACTATTATTAAGGGTGGAAAATGTCGTCCACTCGAATTTTCAGGGAAAATTGAGTATGATTCTGAGGGTAATCTTATGCCTAATCGTAAGTCTACTGATGCTAATAAAAAGATAATTACCTCTACTAATAAACAGGTAGTTGTCTCCTAAAAAAATTTACTGTTTACGTAATTACGTTGTTTATTTTCAACTTTTTTTTTTTTTACTTAATAACTCGAAGTTTGTTGTGAATATACGGAGTATGTGCTAATGTTGAGGAGGGTTTTTCTAATTTGACCTTGTTAAGTTGTTATGCATAATTAGTTCGATAAGTAAACAAGGATACTTGTCAAAATAGTTTGAATTCAATTTTGATGATCGTTAGTTTCTCCGAAAACGTTGAATTTTGTGCATGGATTGTTCGTAACGCAAATTATGTATGTCACATATGAATATATATATAATCGAAATATCGAATGTATATGAATATAAATTGATTGCTATATAATCAAAATATCTCTACATGATTTTGTAGTCTTATCGTTTTACGAGAAGTGCTTTATACATTTTCGAAATAGATATTCACATCCTGATTCAAGGACACTGTATATTACTACATTGTAATTACTCGAGGATTGTCTCCTATTCGATCCTGGAAATTAACATTTGATTTCTATGTACTTAGGTTTGTATGATCGTATTAGATCATCAATTGGTTGAAACAAATGCCCAAAACTAGGAGTATGACTGTTACAAGCTGCGTGTATCCACTAGTGTAGTCAAGTAAGAGCCATAGAAATGTACTCACTTCCACATTTCTAGTCATAGATGTCCAAGATTATGATAAGACGTACTCGTCACTTTGCAACCAAGTATATGGCGTCACACAATAAAGTCAATGTGAGACCGTCATTCGTTATTCAATCTCGAAGCTACAAAGGCCCAATATTCAATGGCCCAAACAGTAACTTATGGGGCAATAGACTCCAGACTTCAATTTTTCTCCCTCCCGTGTGGCCCGTTGAGATGGAGGTGGGTTAGAAAAAGTTGTCAAAGAAGTTCTGCTATGTTATCATGTTACGTTTGAGTAAATCTTTGTTGGTACATACGTAGGAGCAGCCGAGCAGCTAATACTGCGTGAGTGGGCTAATATTGCAGGTGTTAATTTAAACTGACACATCACGTAATATGTTATAACGTGCTTATTACGCGCCTAAAGACTAGTTACGATGATACAAGTAACAAGATCAATTAGATGCTTATAGTTCATAGTTTCAATCCAAACTTGAACGCATAGTTATGGGCATTCAAAGGGCTCACGAGAAGACGCGATTTCAGTCTTTTTGAGGCTTCCTAGAGTTCCCACGCAAGAAAAGGGAAGAGAAATGATGTCAAAAACTGTTATGTCCAACTTTCTTATTTATTTTTGGCACATAGTGGGAGGAGGAATGCCAATAAAAATGACATGGATAAATCGAAGGACCAATGTCTTCTTCCACGTCAGGTCGTCACCTACAGATTACGGTCTATCGCTTGACATTGGTCCCATAGAAATAACGTTGCAAAAAAATAATTTCCAGTAGAGTTTAATCTTGGTAAATGAGCACCAAATACTTACTCATATTCATGAGGACTGACAATACACAGACCTTCGTGAAAAAAAAAAAAAAAAATTAAAATGCTGACGTTCTTACAAATAACAATACTCCGTACGAAACAAAATGATACCAACAATCATTAGTTAGGACGTTCAATTCAATTCAATTCAATCCCCAAAGATTAAGATCACACCCTCAAGCCTACATACTAAGCAAACATGTCGATCACACAACCTTACTATCTATGAGTATGCATTACATACAATCTACAAAAATGATCATTACAAAATATTCTACCAAATAAAACCACCACTTTTGTACATATTTATTTACACCTACATACATGACTTCTAATTTATACGGAGTATACATCAAAATCATATTTTACTAATTTCCACATCAAATTAGTGCTAATTAATTAAAAACTAAGAGACTAATTTCATGTACTTACGCCGGTGAGGACTACCATACACAGCATGCAGTAGATTAAAGCAACGACGCTTATCCACCACTTCAACCTCCACCTCATTTTCCTCCACCTCCTCCACCACCACCACACTTTCACTCTCCTCGCCTCGCCCGCCACGACCCTCCTCCACGTCCACCACCGCATCACCACCGTCCACGGCGGCAAAAAGCCGAAGAATTCTTTGTACAACCTCAACATCATCATTACTTTCCTTAATTATCCTCTGCACCTTAGCCTTAGGCAGCCTCAATTTAACCCTTGTGGGACCACCACCATCACCATCATCAGAGTCAACGGCCACCGTTGATTTGGTCGTAATCGAAAGGTCAGAAACTGATCTTTTAGACATCATCATCATCATCCTCAGCTTCTTTGAAGTCGTAGCCGTAGTCTCGAGCACACCTGATCGCACCCTTCTAAGCGGACTTTTACTATTATTATTTACCGCGCCATTTGGACTAAATCCGTTATTATTATGTGGGAATTTTGGTAGCTCAAAAAGAAGGTAAATTTTTCTTGGTTTTAACTGAAAATCAAGATCAAGAGGTTTTGCTCTGAGATGATAACGTACGAAATCATCGGAATCGAGCAAGATATGATCAGGGTAATCTTTGATAATGTCTATAACATTGGTTGGTATCTTCACTCTGAAGTATTCCCCGTTTAACTTCATGATCTTTGCTGATGATCTGCTTCCTTTGTTTCGTCCTCCGATGACTATGTTGTTGCCCATTATCTCCCCTCTACGATAAGAAATGTGTATGACTTGTGCGTTACGACTTAATATATGTAGTTTATATTATATGATCGATTTGAGGTAGAGATTGTATAATATATGGTGGTAGAGAAATGATTATTAATTGAGTTGTAGTATGTTTTTATATAAAATGGGAAGTGTAATGATGGTTGTCCAATGTGAGTGGGCTTCTAGAATCTAGAATGTAATCATGGATAATGGAAGTGTGAATATGAAGAAAAGAAATAAGAAAAAAAAAAAAAATTGGGTCCAACAATTCGTCGCATAATTTTTAATTTGTAACGTATATGTCGATTAAACATTATTCTTAACAATATAATATAGGATTGCGATTTATTTTGGGTTTTGTATATGAATTGAGGAACTATTCGTGTAATTATGTATAGTTTGATAGAAGACGTCGTCTAATCTAATAATATAATAAACAAATTAAAGTATGTGTTACTTGGTCTCGTTGCCCGCCATTACAAGATTGTGTGGGGTGGAAGAAGAGTAAGTAAACGGAATTGCGCGCGTAATCGCGTTTACTTGTTTCATAAGGTTTGCACATGGTAGGCACGTGATTAGGATTTGTGGTATGTGATGTATTCAATGGCGTGAATGTGAAGCATATTTTTGTGTGATCACTCGATGGCGTGAACCTTGTGGTTGCTAATTGCGACGTATATATGGTACGTCCAATTTCGAGAGAATATATTGGCCATTCACATTGGAGAAAAAGGTAAAACATATGAGAGGTTTACGGTTTATATAATACGGTGCACATATTAAATTGACGATCTAATTTCATTTTCATTGATTGTCATGTTAAGTAGGTGTATGTTCAACTGTCCTCGACATCATAGGACATCGTAGTTGAACATATATGATTCGTAGATAATGTACAATGCGACACAGGTGATGATTCTAACAATAAACGTCGTTTTAAGTAGTATTATAATCAAATGATGCTAAATAAAGACGCATAACATAACGCCGTGTTAAAAGTTGGTTTGTCGATTGAGATATATAGAAATCCTCTAATTTTAAGTTTTAGTGATGTGAAAATATGCAATGGTTCAATTAGCAAGACTTCAAAAGTTAAAAGGTCGGTAGACAAATGATTCTCTTTTGAAAAGATGGTCTCCCGTGATAATAGTGTAAGCATTATGTTTACTTTTGATTTATAAACCATGGTAGTGATAATTAATTACTGAAAAGAGAATTGCAACATTATGTGCTCCTTTTTTACTCACTTTTTTACATTGTGTTTGAATTTATGTCACACATATTTAAACGAAGTCAAAGTCTCATATGGCACGGTCTCGCTATAATTTATTATGAGATTAAATTAATTGTTTAAAAAGTAAACCATTTAACATTCATTATGACCATTATATTGCTTTTAGTGATTTTGTTAGTTTACGATTTAAAGGGATCACAAAATATAGATTTAGATTATAGAATAACTGATTTACTCATTTTATATGAGTACAATCATTCTAATTTTACATCAAAATATAATTTATTGTGAGACATCTTTCTTTCTTTATATATAAATGAATAAATATAACAATTTTACGATAGTACCCGCCTAGTCCGAAGCTACACCACCACCCGTCCACCCCTTCCGCCTTTTCAGCCCCTACTATGTCACAGCAGGCGCGATTGTCCTTACCCTAAGCCTTGCCTTCCGGTGCTTTACTTATACGTCTGCTTTCACCTTTAAGAAAGGGACTCGTGAAATAATGCGGGTCTCCAAAACAGATGTAAAATGTTGAGTAACTTTTAAGCATCATTGAATCCAAATTAATGCCACTCTTCAGCAAGAAGCTTGCAAATCCTATCCATGCTTCGCTGAATTGATATAACTGCACCTCTTTCAGTTTAGTAAAAATGGACGGGGCTAGAGATTCATATTTGTCACGGCGAGGAATAGCCGGCATCTGCAACACAACGAGTTAATAAAAGAGCGGACACAAGGACTAATCAAAACTTAAAGAGCACGATACGAATTGAAGTTGCTAAGATCAAGTGTTCAAAATCAGTTAACCAACAACTAATCAAGTGCACATGAATAGCAGGACACATATGATTGTAATCTGTACACTCCCCTCTACCACCCCTCTCTACTTCTGAATCCTAGGCCTTGGTGTATAAGTATATTGCAATGTTCAGGTTGGTGTAAATTCATTCAAGTGTGATATCTACTCCTCTATAGTGAAAAAGACCACTATGTTCCTTGAAGTCTCGAGAACATGATATAATTTACCCTTATTAAGGTCAAAAGTAGACCCGTTACAAGTGTGTATAAGTATATTGCAATGTCCAGGTTGGGAAGTAAGATATCGTGTTTGCACGAAGTTCCACTACGGGGGTAAAAACCAATGGTTGAAAGATAGACAAAAGATTAGTTCAAAGTCATTTTAATCAGATTAGAAATATACAGTTCTATCAAATATGACATTCATCAAATCAATGTTTGTATACAAAATGTGATCGAGTTAATTTTCTTAAAAAAAATCCATGTGATTAAATTGACACTGAGTTTGAGCAATGGACTACTCATAAAAAGGTCAAAAGTAGACCCGTCACAAGATAGCTCGACCTAGCTTGCTTTTTTCGGGATACGAACCTATTTTCTTGTCCCGTGACCTGTCTTGAATAGGACCCTTATGACCCATACATTTTTAGGTCAACTCTGACGGTTCAACCTGACTCGACCCATTAATCCGCAATTTAGACTAACTTAATCTGATAAATCTCAAATACGTGAGGTATTGCCTCCCTAATAATTTCACCCATCTTAAAACTCGACAATCTTACCCGACTTGAATCCAAACTATCTTAATCATCGAAAAGTGAAAAAAGAAAATCAAGTCCAAAGTTAAAGACTTTTACTTAATCAGGCATCATTCACACTCCCCAACTAGCCTGACACTTACAAAGGGCGGCTTCCAAATTTATCGCTCACATTCAACAAAACAAAATGGATTGTTATTGAAGCTTCCTCGTTAGTTCGGGAATTCCGATTAAAACTTTCGGTCAACTCCCAATCTTCTGGAATAAGATTGTTTTCTCGTTAATTCAATTTGTGTTGTAGGTAATTGTTCTTTGTTCAAATTCAGAATTTTATTAGCTGTCTTTATATTATGGTAAATTTGAGTGTTTTTGGTAAGGTAGATTTAGATTTTTACGCTTTGTTGAAATTTGGTAATTTGGGTGATGAATTATTAGGTTTAATTGCGGAAGAAGCTTCATGATATCGTCAATGGCGCAACCTCCGATTTTATCAATTGCTTTGCCGTCTGATACTGGTCGAGTTCTTAGCATTCAGTCACATACTGTTCAGGTAGTAATTTCATCACTTTCTTATGATATAAAGTTTTGATTTTTACTATAAAGTTTGGATTTTTATCATGTTCTTGTAATATATTGGGTATGAAGTGTGAACATTGTTGAAAGTGATCATATAAATGTTTGATTTTTTATCAAGTTCATAGGAGTTTTATATAAAGTTTCGATTTTTACTATAAAGTTTGGATTTTTATCAAGTTCATAGTATAATATAGGAGTATGAATTGTGAATATTGTTGAAAGTGATCATTATTTGTTCGAAATGTCGGAATTTTAGCACTGAAACTGCTTGTGATAAGAATGATTGTATGTGTGGTTAATGCAACTGTATCCACTGTGCCAAGAACTTGGTGCTAGAGTATCCACAGGATGTATGTAGCTTAGGAGAATTGATGGAAATGAACCAAAAGAATAAAGAGAAATCAATCATTTTGAGCTGATAGAAGAATACGATCGCCAAAGAACAATAATTTAGATTATATTGACCTAGATTTGCTATGCTGGTAGAGAAATGTTGACTTGATGTCTTGAAGCTTCCTGTTCTGAGCTAGATTATTTGGATTTAAAAGATGAATTCTTTCTAATGGACCTGAATACCTGATCATTATATCGCTAAGAAACCACGAGAGTTGGGAAAAGATGACATAAACTCCTTCCTAATAATTTTGGGATCAAATTTATTTTTATCAACAATTTGGTAGTCATTCCGACCACCTGAACTTATACTAGCAGCTTAACAAATTTGACTATGTTGAGGCTATTTGGTGGTTTAGAAAATATCTTAGGCGATCTTCCATAATATATCTGCAAGTCATGTAGAGTTAATAATGCCTGATGCTTCCAGAATTAATAGCTCAGTACAGTGTATTGTGATTAGGAAAGTCACGGTCTTTTGATACGTGTAGAATTGTATTTAGATAGGACTCGTTGTACCTAGCTTGGAGCATAAGTTAATCTGTACTATATATACTTGTCGATCTCAATGGAATACACACACCGAAAATTCCCAAACACTTCTTGTTTTGCTTAGATTTCTTTATGTCACGGTCTTTTGCTGCGCGCTGATAGCTCTTTACAACTCACGGTGTATTGTGATTCTGATTGGGCGAGTTATCCACTTTCCTGGAAATCCATTACTGGCTATTTTGTTCTCCTCGGGAATTCTCCTATCTCTTGGAAAACCAAGAAACAGACGACTGTCTCTCGCTCTTCCGCTGAGGCTGAATATCGGGCTATGGCACATGCTTTTGCCGAGATCAAGTGGCTCCGTTATTTCTTATCTTCCCTCGGATTTCCTCCTCCTCAGCCCGCTCGTCTGTTGTGTGACAACCAGGCTGCCTTACATATTGCTGCCAATCCCGTTTATCATGAGCGGTCTAAACATATTGAGATTGACTGTCACTTTGTTCGCGAGCTTCTTCACTCTGGTGTGGTTGCTCCTTCGTATGTCAGCACCACATCCCAGCTTGCGGACATTTTCACCAAGCCTTTGAGTAGTCCTACCTTTACATTTTTGCTATCCAAGTTGGGCGTTTTAGACCTCCACGCTCCACCTTGAGGGGGAGTATTGTGATTAGGAAAGTCACGGTCTTTTGATACGTGTAGAATTGTATTAGATAGGACTCGTTGTACCTAGCTTGGAGCATAAGTTAATCTGTACTATATATACTTGTCAATCTCAATGGAATACACACACCGAAAATTCCCAAACACGTCTTGTTTTGGTTAGATTTCTTTACAGTGCTTTGCTATGAATCACCAATGATTGATGTGATATTTTGCTTTTTGCTGCCACTTTTTGAAGGGATATGTTGGCAATAAATCCGCTGTGTTTCCACTTCAACTTCTTGGATTTGATGTTGACCCTATTAATTCCGTCCAGTTCTCGAATCACACAGGCAAGCTGTTTTCATTATCTCGACCCACCATTAGAACTTTGACAAAAAAAGGAGCTCCTAATTTTTGTTGGACTGGGGTTTATGCAGGATATCCGACATTCAGAGGGCAAGTTTTGAATGGGAAAGAGCTATGGGACTTAATAGAAGGTCTCCAAGCAAACAATCTGTGTTTTTACACTCATTTATTGACAGGTAGTATCCACTATTGTTTCATGGATATTTTTTTATTTTCTTTTCTGAACCTTTTATGACTAGATACCAATTGGTATTCAGTTGGAAAAGAACAAATGTATACATTTTCACATAGACGAAACTACTCTTGCTAATGAGAAGGTGGAGAGGGCATAAGAGAGTGCTTGTTTTCCTCTTATCCCAAACCAGTTGTTGGAACAAAGTATATGACTTGGTGGTCTTGAGGACTTGGGGTCCTGCTGACCAAGCCATATCTTTGAGATATGTCATTTGTGTTTCGTGATGGTAGACATCAGGTTAGATGTGATCAATTGTCTGTGTGAGGAGTTGAGATTGACAATGCTCAAAGGTGTCAGTTGGCGCTTTATTCCATGTTTTGAAATTAGACACGATTCATTAATTTTGTATGCCTGGATCCTAAAGGTTCTTAGAGATTTTTTTTTTTATTTTTTTTAAATTGTTTATTTCATTCTCTATATCGTGAAATTAACTTGCTCTCTTTCTGTTTTTGCAGGGTACATTGGGTCTGTCTCATTTTTGAATACTGTACTAGAAGTTGTTACTAAACTACGTTCTGTAAATCCTGGACTTATCTATGGTAGGTCTGTGTCTCTGTGCCGAATTTAGTTCCTTTTTTATGTGTCTAATGTTACCTTTGGGTATGTCATACCATATTGCTTAAATCGTATGGCAAATGCTTAAAGCTGCTTTCTTGATGATAAGTTTCTGCTCATTTAGAAGTTCTACCAAATGAAGCTGGATATGAAATTAAATTTCCTTACTGATACTGACTGGGATTGGTTTCAGCGAATGAAAAGAAAGTATTATATGGTGGTTCATCTAGACAAGAAATCTAGTGTAAATTGGATGTTCTTGTTTCTTGGACAGACTCCAAATGAAATGGTTATTTAAGTCTTGAAATAGTATTGTTGTGTTTTTTTGGGAGTCTTTTCGCTACTTCTTTATACTATCTGCTAACTCTGGCATACCATGTACTCAGTTTGTGATCCAGTCATGGGTGATGAAGGAAAGCTTTATGTTCCTCAAGAGTTGGTGTCAGTATATAGGGAGAAGGTGAGTGGTTTATCTATTAGCCCGTCACTATGTACAGACCAACATTTTGATTAGACTATCATTAGAACAGTTTTTTTTTTTTTTTTTTTTCACTTGTGGTTGTCTTTTGTTACCATGCTTTCTTGGAGAACCTAACTAGTCTTTGATTTTGAACCTTGGTTGAAAGTCTGTAATTCTTTCGGAAATATGCTTCTATGAAACTGAGTCCCTGCAAATTGCAGTGCGAAATGCTTTTCTTGATTATTTGATCAATAGTCTAGATACATATCCTCTAGTCAAAGCTAGGGGAGATAAAGGGGTTCTCTTTCTGGGAAATATGTCTAGTGAAAGTTAAATATGTGTTTGATGATATGATACATGGCTTAGTAAACATGATCATAATCCATAAAGTTTATATGATAGTGCATTGTCTTGCATACTACAATCTTTTTGTGGCTGAAAGTGTTATTTGATTCTGACATTCATCGTCTTACGCTTGTGCCCTGGCCAATTATTTCGTCAGTTGAATGGGGGATTGGGGGGCCATTTTTGAGTTAGTTGTATTGATTTGTATTTTTCTTGTTTCTGAATTTATTAACTTCTCTTCAGCCCTTCACCACATATCTCCCCCCCGCCCCCCATTGAATAAGAACTAGTTTAACTGGGTGGTTTGCTGATGATTAGGTTGTTCCTGTAGCATCGATGTTGACTCCTAACCAGTTTGAAGCTGAAATGCTGACTGGTTTGAGGTACCATCCCTTCTTTGTGATTCTTTGAAAGATTTACTAATTTGTATTCTTACGTTGATTTTCTGTATACTTCATCCAAATGTTATAATGCGAAAAATATTACCTTCGTTCCTGTCCCCTTATCCCTTCTCTTTCCTGGGTTCGTTTTGATGTTTTCCTGTAGTAGGTAAGCTGAAGGCAATTTTCTTTTATAACCTTAAGATGTACTATCTGTTGTATTTTTGTTCAGAAAGTATGTCATAGCAAATTTTAGTTTTGAACTCTTAGCTGGATGCGAAGATAGATAGTTGATTGATTCCACCTGTCTCCATATGTACGCCTGTACGGTACTCCTTCAAGTTTGGACTAGAAGGCAGTGACATATGGAGACAGGGGAAGTTAACTACTCTTATTGCAACCATAATTCTTCTTGTTGAAATTTTTTTTGTCATTAAGGTTCTATACATCTATTGTTATGATCTTCTCTTTACTGTGTATCATTTTTATTTTCGTCTAACATCTAGATCAAGTGTCATAACTTTGCCAAAGTTCATGCTCACAGGATTGTGTCAGAACAAGATGGTAGGGAAGCTTGTAACAAACTTCATGCAGCTGGACCAGCTAAGGTAATTTTTTGTCAAAGATTTGTTAGGCATGCCACTAAAAACAGAATACTTACTCCATGCGATAAGATATTCAGAGTTTGTGCCGGGATTTCATGTGTTTACGTAAATAAAACTGTCTCGGTGTACATGTTTGTCATCACGTCAATCAATCGATCTTTCAATAGTTGTACTTAGTTGGTTCTATATCAAGTTGTGATGAGTATGAGTTGATATTCTTTACAGGTTGTGATCACAAGCATAAATATTGATGGTAGCCTCTTCCTCATCGGGAGCAGTAAAAAGGATAAGGTATGTTGCTAACTCATAGGGCCATAGTTTTCTTTGTTAGAATGAAATGACTTAGGACAATTTCTATTTTATCTTGCTCATTTCTTGTTGACAAAGCATTGTTGCTAAATTGCTAATGCTTCATGTTTATGGATGGGAACTTGCATGACTAAGCTTGTGAAGTCTGAAACTGAAACTGAAACTGATTTGTCTGTATGTTATCCGTCGAAGTGTTCCGCTTTGCTTCAATGGTCTGGGGAAGGCTTCAGAATCTGTAGAGTTAATCTAGTGTGGATTGCCATTGGAGCTGCTCCTTGTTATTTCTTGTATCAGTTGTTGTGGTCGCTAACCAAAATGCTTAGTGGTTCCTGAAAAAAAGTTTTTGGTGATGGTCCTGCTCCTGTTTTGTATAGGATCAAGCTCCTGAGCAATTTAAGATAATGATACCAAAAATTCCCGCCTATTTCACGGTATGTAGCTTCTAAATAAGCAGTCTCTCTAAATAAGCAGTCTCTCATTCGATGCTTTGAGGCAGAACGAGTAATTGACTTATCAAATATGTGAACCCATTCATGTGGTGTTGTGTAGGGTACAGGAGATCTAACAACTGCATTGTTACTCGGGTGGAGCAATAAGTATCCTGATAATCTAGCAAAAGCAGCAGAGCTTGCAGTTTCAAGCTTGCAGGTAATTGCCAGTTTACGTTCTTTGCCTTGGCATCATATCAAAGTCTCAGTATTACAGTCCCTTTCAACAAGATACACAGTTGATGTAACTTGTGTTTAGAGGATTCTCTGATGTGCTGTTAACATGATACATTCGACTCATGAGCCTTCTGCGCAGCAAATAACTAGTTTGATGCTGGTGTTTCACGGGATTGAAATGCTAATGGGTTCACGCATTTTTCACGTGCTTTTGTTTCTAACTGCTCTGGTGCAATTTGAATCATTAAAGAACCGTGATTTGGGAGGCAGGTAGTGTTTGTTCTGCAGAACAATACTCTGATCTAAACAACATATTTTTCAGGCACTTCTGCAGAGGACAATTGATGACTACAGAGCTGCAGGATTTGATCCCAAGACCAGTAGCCTGGAGATCAGACTGGTTCAGAGCCAGGACGACATCCGCAACCCCCAAATTAAGTTCATTGCTGAGAGATACAAATAAGATTGTATATAATGAATCAGCTATATTAAAACCAACGATTGGATGCTCTCGGCCGTTCCTACAGTCTGTGATTTCAGTTTTGATCTTTTTTTTTTTTTTTTTTTTTTTTTTTTCGCAATTTTTCCTCTTCTCCACAACATATTTTCCTTGGCTCAATCGAAAAGAGCACTTAGCAAAGTTTTCAGATTGTATTATTCATTATAATGAACTAAATTGTTTCGCGACTCCTAACCAAATTGAATGCATTATGACCATGACATAATAGTATAATACTATAACACAACACACCGTTGTACACTTACGTGAGGCATAACATACAACAGGTTCCAGTACAATATGTATGGCTACTTGATTCAGTGATTCTAGCCTATTAGTCTACAAGTCTAACAAAACTTCTTCTTTACACCACCATGGAAAAGTCTAACAATGAAACAAAAACACCACAGAAACACCTACTACTTCATGTGTTGATCATTACCTTCCCGGCACCGGGGCACGTCATCCCCCTCCTCGACCTTACTCGACGGTTACTCGGCCACCGTGACAGCCACCTTAACATCACCTTCTTAATAACGCCACCTTGTTTATCTCTTCTCCAACCTCTTCTCTCCTCCTTCCCCCCTCCACAACTCCAACCTCTTATTCTCTCCCCTCCACCCTTACCTACTGATACTACATCACCCACGTCAAGGATACGTGCTCTACACGCTTTGTCTGACCCGATCATATCTTGGTGTGGGTCCCAACTGAATCCTCCACGTGTCATTATCTCTGACTTCTTCTGCTCTTGGACCCACAAGGTTTGCTCCCATCTTGACGTGCCACGTGTCGTGTTTTACCCATCAGGTGCTTTTAGTTGTGTAGTTTTGTACTCTATGTGGCAATTCGTACCCGACAACCCGACAAATGACCCGGATTTTGAGGTCTCGTTTAATGACGTGGCCGGGTCACCCGTTTTCAAGTGGTCCGAGTTGTCTTTCTTGTTCCGTAGTGGAAAAACGGGTGACCCGGATTGGGACATATTTCGGGCTGACTTGTTGACCAATCTCACTAGTTTCGGAGCCGTGTTGAATTCGTTTTCGAATCTGGAAAAAGTCTACGTTGACCAACTTATGGCGGAGATGGGCCATAATAGGGTATGGGCCGTGGGCCCACTTTTACCTGATGATGTGGCACAAGTTAGTGAGCTCCAGTGTGAGGAGGTGATGACGTGGCTAAATCAAAAGGCAGATTGTTCCGTTGTGTATATTTGCTTTGGGAGTCGCACCTCGTTGACTAAAGAGGAGTCAACGGTTTTGAGCTTGGCGTTGGAGCAAAGTAAGGTAGATTTTATATGGTGTGTTCGAGAAGTAGATGGTGAGGAGGGAATGAACACCAATACAAGTGGTTGTGAGTGTGATCATATGAGTCATGAAAATGGGCTTATAATCAAGGGTTGGGCACCACAACGTGCAATTTTGAAGCATCGAGCCGTATGCGGATTTCTGACTCATTGCGGATGGAACTCGATAATGGAAGCTATTTGGTCGGGGGTCGTCATGCTGGCTTGGCCCATGGGCGCAGACCAGTATTCAAATGCTCAGCTTGTAGTTGGCCAGTTGGGTTTGGGTTTTCGAGTGAACTGCAATAATCCAACGGGTGTTCCAAGTTCGAATGAATTAGCACAACTGCTGACCAAATCCGTCACATCCACACGATCAGAAAAGGAACGAGTTATGAGGATGAGAAATGCAGCTACCTCAACAATTAAGAGCGGTAACTCAGCCACGAATTTGGACCAATTTATTAAAAGTTTGTGTGAATGTAACATATGAAGTGACTTTGGGAATGTGTTGATTGCTAGTGATTAAACTATTTGTTTAAAAAATCTATTCTTATCCTCGTTTTTTTTTTTTTTTTTTTTTTACGATGGTGTCATTTAATCCCGTATTTTGAATCCCGAGTATTTTAACCTCTCCCACCGTACTCGAAAACGGGCTAGTTTTACAGCAAAAAGGGAGCCCAAATCCACTAAATTACCGACTCATAATCTTCATCAAATAAGTGAAATAATAACACGTGAAAAAGAACAAAGCGGTAAATCTTACTGTTCTCGTGAACTTCCGGAAAGAAACCCAGAAACTTGAAGAAGAAAGAACTGTTGTATACTCGAAAAAATTACTGTAGAAGGAAAGAAAACAAAGAGATGGAGGCAGAAAAAGCTGCTGAGCTTGTGAAGTACGGTTCAACTCTTTTATTTCTCGATGTTCCTCAGTACACTCTCATCGGCATTGATACCCAGGTTCTTTACAATTTTTGTGTGTTTGTTTTTTGTTTGCCTTGGTTATGTTTATTTGGGTTGCTTGTCCTTCACTTTTTCTGGGTCTTCTTCAAACTTTACTATTTCTTTTTGGTTTTGGTTACTGGTGGCTTTTGTGCTCTTTGTGATGATGTATGTGGTGCAAATTTGCAATTGAATCAGCCATGTTATTCATACTTTTGTTTGTTGTAACTTGTAAGGTAAGATATCTATGAAATTAGCTATAATCTGATGATCGGATGATATATGCTGGAATTTTTATCTGAAAGAGTGGTGAAAGTTCTTTCATTTTTCTGATGATTTCTAATTGGAGGATTAAAGTTCATAAATTACAACTTGTCAGTGAAGTTTAATTTGATTTGTAGGAGAAAGGGTGGAAATTTACTTAATTTTGAGATTAGTATTGTGAGAAATTGGAAGTTGTGACTTGTGAGGAGAGGTTGAAGAGCAGCTGGTAGAAATTTGGGAAGAAGATTAATGTAGCTTAATAATCAGAAGGGTGAAACTTTGGAAATATGTGTTTAGTTGTGAATTTTCGTCACTTAATCGTCTTTCGTAGCAATATGTTGAAGGTATCTTGATTAGGTTGATGTATATGTTTTGGAGCTGTTACATGTCAATACTGTTTCATCAACTAGTGGATCTTCAGGCATCCCTGTGTCTGAAATCGATGCGCATAACGCAATTTCCCCCTTATGAGCTTGAAGAATCATTTCCTGGAAGTACTATGTGTTAGTTGCCGTCACAGGCTGACATTGTCTCTGACTTTATTGGTTAATTGCTATAGCGTGCTATGTGAAATTTCTGATAAAGGTGAATACTTTGGCTGCTAGGTTTTCTCGGCTGGGCCTATTTTCAAGGGTATTAAGATGATCCCTCCTGGTGTCCACTTTGTATTTTACAGCTCTTCAACCAGGTATGCTCATGTTATTATTATTTCTTTTTTATAAATGCCGAAGATGATCCATCTCACAGCTGTTATGTGTTACTGTTTTTACTTTCAGTGGTTTAGATCATCAGTTAGATAGCTTAACTGATATGGAGGTGTACCTTAACTTGCAGAGACGGGAAGGAGTTCTCTCCTGTTATTGGCTTCTTTGTTGACACAACCCCATCTGAGGTTTGGTTATTTTCCAAGTCCTATGCTGTATCTTTTAATACTAGTCAATGACGGGATCTCTTTTGTTTTGGGACCTACAGGTGGTGGTTCGGAAATGGAATCTACAAGAGGAACGGCTGGTCAAGGTTCTAGAGGAAGAGGTGTGTACTTTTACTGATTGTGAAAAGTGCTCCCTTTAATTGTTCTACTTCCCTTTTGTGTTATGCTGTCAAATTTTATTAATACCAATCCTGTCTGTTTCAATGTAGGAAGAGAGATATACTCAAGCAGTGAAATGCATGGAATTTGATAGACATCTTGGCCCTTATTCGTTGAGTGATTTCGAAGTTTGGAAGCGGTTGTCAAATTACATCACTAAAGATGTTATCGATCGTATTGGTATGAGCTATCCGTCTATCATGTGGTCTATGTATTCCTTTTTTATGCTTGAAAATCTGCAAAGAGACCAAAAATAACCGATGTAGACTGATGTTCAGTAATGACCCCTACGTATTGTGAGTAGAGTCGGACAATATAGATGATGTACCTTGTATGCTAATTTAATCTAATGACGTAATTGATATGAAGGTACCTGCTTGCTGCAGTTTGTCTTTTATAGCTATGTGGCTATTCGGCAATCTGAATTTAGGACTGCATTCTTTGTCCTGCATTAAATTTTTTTTGAGAAGCTTTGAAATCACTGACAGCCTTCAATTAATCTCCTCTTAATTTGCAGAACCTATAGGAGGGGAAATCACAGTGGCATCTGAATCAAGCCTCCTTGGCAGCGTTCCTAAAACCACAATGGAAAAAGCTTTGGCTGAACAATTAAAGAACAAAAAGTTACCTAAAAAAGATGAAATTCCTGAAACTAAAGTTTGCAATAAAGGATGTTACTACACGTCAATTCCTAGAGTCGTCAAGGAGAAAGGCGTGTCTGGAGCAGAACTTACATCATTAAATCTTGATAAGGTATTTCTGCGGCAACATTTTTTCTCTAGTCTGTGCGTTCTGCTAAGCTGAGATTATCAATTTGCATCACTAAATTTCATTCCGTTATATGATACATTTTGCTGGCCCATTCAGACTCATGTCCTGGAGAACATTCTTATGAAAGGGTATGATGGTGTTGAAGACAGACTTCTTGGCGAGCTGCAATTTGCATTTGTTGCATTTCTGGTAATTATGAATCTCTTTCAGTTAACAAGTAATCATGCGATTTTCTTTAGAGCATTCACATGTTATTGACACTAGTGTCTTTTCAGATGGGCCAATCATTAGAAGGATTTCTACAATGGAAATCTTTGGTCAGTCTTCTATTGGGATGTACTGAAGCTGTAAGTATGCTTACCCACATTCCTCGCTTTTACAGTTATATTGAGTATTATATTCTCAGCACCCCAACACGTCCTCTTTTTCTGCTGCATTCATCAATAGTAACTAAAGAACGAAACGAGAAAACAAAATCACCACACATACACACACACACAGGTCTGGATATATGTTCCTTTTAGGTTCCTGGTTTATTACTACTAGATTATATTTCAAAGCAACTGACCATTGCCGCCTTTATAAGCTAAGGCGAATTGTCCTTATCATCAAAAGGCTTGAGATTCTATGATGGAGTACATTACGATGGTTCCATAGCTTAGATAAAAGTTCCCGTGAAAGCCTAATGTATGTAGACTGGTAGAGTCCAGAGTCTCCTGTCTAGTGTTTCAGGAACAGACTGACGTTTATTGATCTAGTGACTACTCATTACTCTATGCTCTTACTCCTGCTCCAAACCTTTTGTTTCATTATGAGCTTGTAAGGCTTTACTTTTTTGTTCTGATAATTTAACGTCAGATGTATTCTCACAGCATGCGGTTTATTTAGCGATAAACCTAACAGCTGTTGTTTTCAAGCTTAGCATATGCCCTAAGCTGTTTTGTTGGTTTCCTATGGTTAAGCTCTGTGAAATGCTACTTACTATAGAATTCTCTGGATTTGTTTTTTTGCAGCCATTTCATACAAGGAGTCAGTTATTTACAAAGGTAAGATCTTGAATTTTATTGTTTAGCTCAAAATTCACTGTAACGACCGTTTCAACCTTATATTGAAGCAACAAATCAACAATCTTCAGGTAACAAACAAAAATCAGGAGCACTTAATTTTCCTTGTCTAATTTGGACACCACTTGTTGTAGTTCATCAGATGCATGTACTACCAGCTAAAATATGGAATTCAGAGAGAGCATACAAGAAATACAGAGATAGAGAAAGAGTTACCATTGGCGTTGGATGATTCGTGGTTTTCAACTGATAGCTTTCTGCATCACCTTTGCAAGGTATTAATTTCTACCTATTATGTGCTTACTTATATCTGTGGATTTGATTTTCTTATATTGATGGACCACTATGTATTTAGAGAATGATAAATCTTGGAATTTGTGAGCTAAAGCGGCAAAGCCATGTCTCCAGCCATGTACCCTAGATAATTTGTCTGTCCATGGGCTAATCTCCCCAGAGTCCTTCATGCATTTAGTTATTGCACTGTAAAGATGCACTCCACATTTTCTCATTCATCAAGTCACCTGTATGACTTTGGTTTTCTTGCTTTGTGGACCCCTAGGGTGTCATTGTGTTTGAAGGGGGATGAGGTACTGGAGTTTCAGCAGTTAGAGAGTATAATATAGCATCTTTGGCTGCTAAGACCATAAGAAATCGATGGTTTGTTCTGATATAGGTTTACGCTAGCTATTTGGCTGGTTAGTAAGTTTGACATCGCATATCACTGATTCGCAGGATTTCTTTTCACTGGTCAGTGAAGCCTCAGTTGTTGATGGTGATCTTTTGACATGGGTAAGTATACTTGACCTGGCTTGTTGTGTATTATTCATTTCTTCTAATCACAGCCTGCTTCATCTTTTTATTTGAAACATTCGCTCCTGCATATTGGAACTGTATGCATGCTTTCACGTTCTTTCCCTGCGGAAGTTATTTGCCAGCAGAGACTCCATGGATACTTTTTTTGCTTCTGCTGGTGCAGTATGAGTGGACATGTCTGGATTAAATTGCAACACATCCTTAGCTAGTTCATTCGCTGAATCTTATGCTATGAGTATCAAGATTCTTTTTGAAATCCTTTATGCTTGACTATGTTATCCTTGTTCAATGTGTCCTGAAGCAACACACCACTGTTTGTACATTGTTGATTCTTTGCGATAGTCTTTCTGAATTTGCTGCTTCGGAATATGGAACAATGACCTTATTCGCTCCAATTATGACCCAGGGATTACATCAGTATAGGCAATTAGGCATCATATAACATACCCAATATTGCATACCACACTGAAAAGATAGTATTGGATCTTGTGTGGAACTCGGAAAACTAAATCTTGTTTGCCTTTCGAATGTGGAAAAGTATATGAAATTTGATGTTGTATTGCGTTTTCTGTTACGTGCTACAACTTAATGCACTGTTTTTTGTCATTTCCTCCAATTTGAACAGACAAGAAAGCTCAAGGAATTGCTCGAGAACACGTTGGGGTGGGAATTCCAGCATAAAAGTGCAGTTGATGGGTTGTATTTTGACGAGGATGATGAGGTCAGTTCTATTCCTGCTTAAGTGCACTCTTTTCCTGGTACTGCAATCCATTATTCTCTAGCATAACACTGTTCTCACCTCTCTGCGCCTTTTTTCACTGCAGTATGCCCCGGTAGTTGAGACGTTGGAGGAACTAAACTAGACAGGATCGTTGCTCATGTAACACATTTTTCCGTGGAGTACCCGAGATGAATGAATGTAGATGAACGCTGGCAACTATGACTGCAGTTATAGAATGAGTGTTGACTACTCGACTGTACATAAGATTACTCTCAGATGGTTTCACAGTGAATCTTCTTGTGCCTATTTAAAAACCCTTTTCTTTGTACATTGCCCCTTTTTTTTCCTTTTCTTGCATGCAACGTTATTCAGAGAAAGCGTTTCTGGAGAGAGATAACGTCCGTAATCCCAAATTCCCTATGCAATTGGAAGTTCTTCGTTGAGTCACGACTTTGCTTGCAAAGGCAATGGTTTTATTTAAAGCCGATGAGAGCCCAAAGGCGAATATCTAAATCACGCATGTGTATTTTTGAAGACCATGTCCATGTCTATATATTAAAAAAACTCGTTTGTTTGTAATGAATTATGATTGTAACGTGGATTACCTTTCTCGAAATCAATGAGATTTACAGAAAATAGCATTCCATCATTTTTTATAATATGTTTTGAATATGTGACAGACAATTCAAACCAAAAAGACACCGTCCATCTCAGTCTCAACCTTGAACTCTAGTATTGTAAACCGAGCTTTAATCAATTTCGCCGAAGGCGATATTAATATAGCTCCTACCACCAAACCCGACTCGAACCCTAGTCCAGTTAACCGAGCCAGTGGCTCGAAAGAAAACGAACCATTTAAATTACAGTTGGAAGTGGTTCGGTGTTGTTGGGGAAAAATGGCGCGAAGGCTTTGTACCCGCTTCTCATCACTGCCATCTCTCTCCTCCTCTCGCATTTCCCGCTTTCCTTCACCAAGGTTTTTCCTCTCCTCTCAATTTCCATTTTCTTCTTGCTCTCTGAATATTGTTGCGTATTTCAGAAGTTTTATAATTATGAACTGAGAAAATCCCATTTCTAAATATCGAATTTTTGGTTGATTCTTGATCAGGTTCGAACTTTTTTGTGATTCATTTGCTGCAAATTCAACCCAAATAAATTTGCCCAGAAAATTTCAGCCCACATTATTTCAAGGTATACCGTAATTTTAAGGAATTTCTGTTAGTTTTTTTTTTTCATGCACTCTATGTGTTTGATGAAAGTCCCAAGTTAGTGTATTTGATTTTGTGTTCCCTGTGTAAAATTTCAAGGGTTTTAATCTTACTTTGTGATTGTATATATTATGATTTTAAATGTGATGATTTTGAAGGTTTTAATTATGTATACAAGCTTTGATTTTTGGTTATTTGTTTATGGATAGCGTTGTGGCGAAAACCAGTGTCGTTAGACAGTTATGGTTACACCTTTCTGTTATAAAAGTTGACAACTTTGGGCTATGGGAGATTGTTTTAGTGCTGTTACTTGGAGTTTTGGAGTCTGATTTGCCCTGAAATTTCTTGTTTTGGTTGTAATTTGAAGTGTTCAAGTGTCTTTTTGGGTCCAAAAGTCCCATGTTAAGACACAAGGACAGAAGTATTTCAGTGGGACTGGGGAATGAAGTGTGTATGTGGGTGTGCACGTTCATGTGTGTGAGGCGGAGTGTTACATTGTATGGATTGTGCTTCAGTTTGGTGCAGTTCATGAGAAGCATAAGTGTATTTTTATTGGTTTAGCATAAGCTTGAAGTGCATAGACATTTTTGATTATGTGTTCAGTATGTCTAAGCAGGGTCAATTGCAGCGTTGTAACTCGTAAGTAGCTGGGCTCCTTTTTTTTTTTTTTTTTTTTTTTTGGAGTGGAATAAGTAGCGGGGCTCTTGTACATCTGTGATATACGCTTGACATTAGTTCCTTGTCCTAGATTGACGAGGAAGTGATCTATTGACTTTGTTTTTTACATTAGCTCAATCGTTTATAGCCTGCATCAGTGAGTTAGAACTGATTTTGAGTTGGATGTTTTCAGCATCAAGATCATATGCTCGAGGTAATAGAAAGGACTATGATCTTTTCGGCCAAGGACCACCAGGTAGTAAAGAATTCAGGAAAGCATGGACAAAGCAATTAGACGAAGAGGACTGTGTGTGGACGGGGAGTGAAGATGAGAGCGACTCTGAGAAGCTAAGCCCTCTCGAGAAAGAAATTAGGAAAGTGAAACAGAAAGCAAAAGAGCACTCAGATCGTATAGATGCTGATGACAGTGATGAGCTCTGGAGCGTATGGTCTGGGAGTGATGAGGAGAAGACACTTTGGACAGGCAGTGAAGAAGATTCTGATCGTGATACTCCTACGGAACCTTATCCAAACGAGAAGAGTGACGCGTATATAGACAAGTTGTTTGAGTTTGACGAAACACCTAAATACAGGACTCTCTCGGAGCTACTGAAATCTGAAAATGAACCAGAAGAGTTATCCCCTGGAAAAAAAGCGCGAAAACTTGCTGTTGAGAATGCCCTGAAGAAATTGAAAAGGGGGCCAGATGGAAGGTACTTGAATGTTTGGGAAGTAATGAGTGACTTGGATATTCTGATCGGAGCATTTGAGAACATCGTTTCTGGACCGGAGTATGCTGAACTTAGGCAGGGAGGCCCTAAGAAACTGAACATGGAGTTTTTCAAGGATATCCAAGCGAAAATGAGAGATCCAAATTACAAGTTCTCCCCAGAACTGAAGTTGAAACCCAAAACCAAAACAGTACCTAAAAAGAAATGGCAGAAGACGGAATCTAGACGTCGGAAAGATCGAAAGCGCTAATCCTGTCAACGACCATGGTTCAAGGTACTGGTACCTTACTACCTTACTTTCTTCCCTACATAGTCATATATGCCATTATTCATGTAAATTTTTACTTTTAACTCTGGGGTGTCTGTTAACTATAACCAACTTTTGGCAAATATCAAAGCTTGTGTTTCACATGTTGCCTTTATCGCGGATTCTGATGATGTAAAGAGATCCCTAGAATGTGCCATGTTTTGTATAGTCTTGACTAACATAGTAACATGGTAAATGGAACTCTGGAATTTCCGTCGTTCTAACCTTAACATAAAGCATAGCTACTAGATATTTGATAAATTAACATTTTTACAGATTGAAAGTTGGCACTTAATCTCTCATCTGTCTGCACCTAGGTCCAAATCAGGCGCCTTTTAATTAGCAGTGATACCCCTTTATAAGCACCCAAGCATAGCCATAAGCCATTAGAACATCGCCTTCCACGTTAGTACTGATGCTGCATGGGCAGATATGGATCAAGCATCCTGTTGTTGATAATGGCCTGCATGTTCTGAGGATTTGATCTGAGCAACGCAGCATAAGGATTTGGGTTGAATTGGGAAGCCATCAGATTTGCCATCATCACAGGCGATGGGTGCTGATATCCATATGCTGCTGATCCTGCAGGGTAGTCTTGGAATTGCTGGAAATTATTCTTGACAGAACCTCCAAGATCATACCCTGGATTGTTATTTTGACGCTCATTGATACCCATCATACGCATCATGCTTTCGATATCACCTTGGTAATTCCCATCCCCAGCACACCTGTTTCCAGAAATACCCTTTAGGAAGTTTTCCATTTCCTTAGCATCCAATTCCATACCCTGGTTCTCTTCATACCGCCATGGTCCATCTTCGAACTCTCCATCCCCGAGTAGGTTAGGGTACACCAGCTGGTCTATATTCTTGATTTTGTTCAGCAAGTTCTGCTCTTGATTCTGGTCTTGCTTCTGGGACTTCTGAGACCAGAGCTCGGCGTGTTTCCCTGATCTTATCAGTTTCTTGATCAAAGTGGTGGAATCTACAGCCCCCTTAACTATGACCCTCTGCTGTTCTGCATCTATGTTCACTGAGTAAACTCCTGATACCGAAATTGACACGTTAATTAGGACTGTTGCCACTGAAAGTCTGAATCACAGGTTTTCACAGAATAAATGATAGATTTGGTCGTGAAAAGCAAGAGATACTTGAACTCAGGGACTACCTTATAATTCTAGAGATGCAGTTCTGATACTTAAAAAGTGCTTAAAAGTATATCGTAGCTGCAGTCTGCAGATAGAGACTAAGACACATAACACAGTAGATAACAAACGTGTTTTCTTTCAACTAGTATTCTATTAGGCATTCCAAGCTGTCTTATGAATGTATAATGTGCATTAAATTTCTGATGTGCAGGAATTTTTTTATGGGACTGATACTGTCTTACGAATGGTATAATGCGCATGAAATGTCTCTGTATGTTTCCAGTCTACTTACAATTTTCGGAATAACCGGAAGTAATTTCAATGCCCTATATCTGGAATCAGAAATGTAGGAAAAAATGGTTCTAATACCACCCTTTATTTTATAACAGGACACACATTAACCATGCTTGAAAAATTTAGCTGATCAGTAGTTCAGTATAGACACAGGAGTGGGGGGTTCATATGAAATGTTATGCTAAGAAAAGGGTTACAAACCTTCAATCTTCTTGAGGATTTTCTGCACTTTTCGGCGGCAGCCGTGGCAGTTCACGTTCACTTTGAGCACATAAGTCTGAAATCACAGAACATGAAATTCACTTTAAGTAAAGTCATTACTAAAATTTACGGCCTTTCGGAACCCCGAGAGTCGAAGCTAGACACTTAAAAGAGAGAATGACACACAAACCTTAATCTTGAAGACTTGCTGTTGTTTATCAGAGGGTGGCATTGTGACAAACTCTTGTGATTCCCAGTTCTCAGTTTCAGAGCTTCTGTTATACGTTTGTTTCATACTACTACTAGTTTGGAACTCTAAGAACACAAGTCTTTTAAGTTAAGACATAAACTTGAGTAAAGTTCTGTTTGGCAACATGCATAAATAGTGAATCTCGTAGAAATCAAAGTAAAGTCTTATGATATTGACTAAGGGTCAGATTTTCAGAAAAACAGTACTAATTAGAACACTCTTTCCTCGTGAAGGTCAAATTATATATCCATTCCTTTACCAGATTTGGTATATTTTTTGCTTCACAAGCTTTCCCATTTTTTTTTATTTTTTTTTAGAAGGGACTGTTTGTCCTTGCTTTGCAGTCCGACATTGATATGCCCTTTCTATCTTTAGCAACTTTTTTCTTTTTCTGCATACGATTTTAGGATATACTACTAGCCTTTTCAGGAATCATTGTTACCCTATTAATAAGTCCTTAAATAGTCTGTTGAGCTTCATGGATGTCACACTTATGTGGAGTACTTGATAAACCTTGGTGTTCTTATATCTATATCGTCTTTACGTTTAGGTTTTACGCATGTGCCAAGAATAACTATAGGGAGTTACTATGTACCGTCATACCGATTACTTTATAATGTTAGTGAGAGTGTAGAAAGCTTGTGTTCCGAATGTAATGTCTCATGAACTCTTTCAAATTCGTTGGTGTTGATATATCAGGTGGTTCGAGATTTGATAGACATAACGCATGTTCCAAGCTCACTGTGCACACGGAGTTATAGATATGTGACTATGCGTACATGCACACTAAAAGACACGTAGATATGGTGGGTCAAGGTGACGTCTCCATTATTTTCCATTGTCCTTTAGTATGCTTATTATTCAAAACATAGTGTTGCGTATAACAAACCTCCCGGTACGACCGAGGAAAGAGAGTAGTGTCAAAAGTCCTGACACTAAAATTTCAAAGAATCCAGATTCTTGAGGGGAGATTCAGATTTAGGGCTATTAGCCTTTTTCGCATATCGGAGATTTCGTGATCTGATTGTCAGTGCAGAGTTCAGGCTTTAGAATGCAAGAACCATGACTTGGTCCATGCATATGATATAAAATCATTTGGGCCTCCACATCACACGCATACACCTTACTGGATTTTTACGAGTACCTCTCACTATCCCCACAATTTGTAGACCATAACATGTCAAGATGTATGTACCTTGTGACCAGTTTCGCTTAACTTTGACCCGACCTGAAAAACCCGACTTACATTATTGATCCGAAAGTTTTTGAATCTCACTAGTTTTTTGACCATATACCTATTGGACTCGGATTTAACTTCACTGTTTGTGTGATGGAGTAATCCACTAGTCAACCTTAAACACTCTACCTTCTCTTAGACCCTTTTTTTGTTTTTCCGAATCGTAAACAATGTTTTGTACTCGAATGTATGTTCTATCTCATCGTAAGAAAATAAAACATTACCAAAGTTTTGATAATCGCTTTCCTAAATACGGGAAAAAGGGTTTGATAACGACCATATGTACATGGTATTGAACGAGTCTGAAGGTTTTGTACTCTACTTTCACCATAGTTACAAATCTTTGGCATCTCTGAAAAATTATAGGCAAATTTGACATTCGCACAAGAAAATATATTGTCACGCACAAGCTCATCATTTTTAGGAAGCCCTCAGGTGGTGGGGGTCCTCACCAGTGCACCCGTGAGCCGTAGTGGCTTGTGACCTACCGTCATCTATGACATAAGATATTGTCAACTCTTCGTCGTGTGTAACACAGTTGAGCCACAATTTACAATTTTAAATGTTAGTTTTCGTAGGGTATTCATGGGTTTATTATGAGTATATGTATACTGATGACTTTAAAAGAGAGTTTCGGCACGAAAAAAAACTATCGCCTATTCTCAAACTTTACTAAAGACTACGTATATTTTCATGCCAATTTCTCGTACATGAAATGTTGGTTCATTAGCAAATAGCAAAGTAGGGTACGATTGTATGAACATAAATACTATCTAGGATGTAAAAATAGGTACTCCTAATAAGAAATAAAAAACATAAAATGTTGGTTCATTATTGTCCAGAGGAGTCAATAAGAATCTTGTTGGGGAAGTTGTACCCTGTGGTTGGTACAGTGCATGGACGGCTCTCTTTACGCCGGATCACTATCATTTTACCTTTCTTTCCTCCTTTGCTTCTTAATCATTTCATTACTATATTTTGCATCTTCTTATTTTATGGTATACTCTATTACTCACATCTAGTATTTCCCAGTCAAGTTGCTTACACAAATACCGCAACATCGAACTTCATTGTACCTTTTGGTTCGATAATTTCGAGTTTGAGTCGATTAATCTCTACATACGGGGTTTTGAGCATATGACTAACCTGTTAAATCAACCTTTGGCCACCATTTAATCTAAGGACTTGTAGGAAGAACTATTTTCGCTTCATATAAGTATGAGTAGAATATATAGTCCAATCGAAAGTCGCTCTACTATCAAATACGGAGTACATACAACACGCATGCCCTAGGCGTCTAGGCATGATATCATCTAGTCATATACTTACGTAATCATATCACAAAGTTTAAGTAAGATTGTCTTATCAAAAACTCGTCACTCATACTATGCATCGGAAATTTGGTATAGAATCTGCATTTGAGTTGAGGAGCATTTGAGTATGAAGGATATGGCCGAAGTAACAGTCGATCCATTGATTAAAGCTTCACAGTGAAGTACTATGCATAACATGAATTTTCTCAAGGTGGGAAGCAAGTCGCCGTAAGGGCATTAAGTGATATGGACATGCATAAATTCTTCATAACTTTTACCCCAACTTAATAACTTTTCGTCGAATCAATCACAATCTTATTGGTTAATTAGCTTTTGCTCTGCATACCAAAGTTACACGGAAATGTTACTGTCAATCACAATTTTTATGCCCTTTTGTCATCTTACTATGATTACTTTGAGTGAATCATAACCTTGCATTTGGAGATTCTTTGTCAATTTTATATAGGTGGGTTTTGTTCTTCTTGGATAAGTTTCTTGATGCCAGTTTGACAGGCAAAAAAACTTGGATTGGTACCAAAGGTAAGGTTCGGTTTAATGATATGGAAAATAGACGAAAGCTTTGTAATTTAGAGGTCACTAGTACGAATTAACATAAAAACTCTTAATAAGTAGTACTCAGATTGCTTTATGTTGAGATAAACTCCGGACTTGGTCATTTGGTTGAAGCAATGGTTCTTTCGCCTGACATTTGTCAAGAAATTTACGAAAGATCTCAAATTCGAACTTTGAGAGTCTTTTTCGAATGTTAAGATGTGTAAATCTGCATATCATCATCAGCATCCTTCACACTTCATGATCTAATAGTAGATAATCAATACATGCAATTCAATTTTGCACCCTTAGCCCTTTTTGTTCGCTTAGAATTCTTATACTTTGGTTTCTTACGCATTTAAAATAAATGTTTACAGTTCAAAAGAGCGAAAGGAGAACTATAATTTTCTGATATGATTACTAGGAAAACACCAAAACTTCATGAAATCATGACATCAAACAAATAGGAATCAAAAGTAGAAAATCACTATGTAAGGGGATTAGCTACTACTCTACTAGATAGGGATTACATAATGGAAGGGATATATTGTCATTGAGTTGACCAACAATATGAATTAGACATATGTATATACATTCCCACAAACCATGCACATGGTTTGTTCTATTGAGAGCTACTCCGAAAATTACTTGTAAGCTAATGAGAGGAGATCACTTGAAAATATCCAATTTGTTTGAAATTACCTTTTAACATGCTCTTTTGAGGATCAAATTTGGATTGGTAATTAGAAACTCAACCTGTTCGGAGGTTATTTCGGGTTTAAATCTTCATACTCCACCCCGCAGCATTAGCTGTTCCTTTGTACCAAAAACATGCTTCTTTTTGACCTTGTGAATGGGATAGTTATTGTCTTTAGGATTCATTTAATCAAAATGTACTATTAATGAGAGTGACTCAATAACACTTGGCTTATTCATAAAATGGATTATTTCACAACAAGTATCGCATTATCCTCTATCAGATTGTGAATGATATACATACGTACAAGTGTACAACTTCATGTATCGTACATAAAACTGAAATTAATGTACAAGTCACATGCATTCGCCTTCAAAAATGCATGTGTTTTAATCGATAAGATTACATAGCTCAATCAGATTTCAAATATCCATCGTATGCATGTAATGTGAATAGCTTAATCGAAAGTCGTCCCAGGACATGCACCAATGATCCAATATTGTAGGAGTCACACAAAAAGCTTGTAGAATTGCTTGTATGATTGTCACGTAAAGCCACCATTTTCGCAAAACTTTCTCATCCTTAAGAGTTGTCCTTATTCGAATGTGCCCATTAGTGCAATTTATACTTTTGTTGTTCTTTTCATTTGCTTTTTCTTAACTCTCCCTCCTATTCGCATCCATTATCTTCTACTTCCCCGCTTCTCATATAATATAATGATAATTTCATCTAATATTAGTAAATATATAGTAGCTTAATTGTGCAAAGAATCAAATGTTAATGACTCAAACAAGATCAAGTAGAAAAAGTTAGGCAATCGTCTTCAAATTAGACGTTCAAATTAAAGAAATGGGAAAGTAAAAGTTATATATGCTTAGTACATTCAATTGATTTTATTTATTTTCTTATAAAAAAAAAAGCCATTGAATTCAACCTACTTGTGACAATTTATGTACCTCTAAATGAAAATAAAGTCGGTCCGTCTATTTTTGAGATTTTACATTACTATACTCACACTCTTTTCTCGGAATTTGAAGAAAGTCACCCTAGGTATAGAAAAGCTAGTAATTTTTTTTTTTGATGGTAGATTGGTCCTCTTTGGTGGAAGCATGACAAATATGGCATAAATGATAACATTATAACCCTTTTTTACAATGCTATTCGGACCCCTAAGGCTAATACATGGTGATTATTCTTACACCTCTATAATTTTGACGAAAATTTATCAATAAATTAAAGACCGAGACGGAAAAATAAAGGTCACGATACGAAATTACGAACACAGTGATACATGAATAGAATTTGTTACATTATGGTACAAGCATTAGGGTTATCATCATTAAAGTATGTAGAGATGTTTTCTTGAGGTAAACTATAAGATGGATAAGCTTGAACAACATCTCTAACATAGCCAGTAGGTGCTTTTTTATCATAAGCTCCAGCAACATAAGGATATGTTACCAAGTTATGTTCAATGTAAGGCCAAAACTCTGCTCTTTTCTTCCCTGTGTCCTTAATTTTCCTAAGTACCTTGTTTGGATCCACATGCCCTGTAACTGTCACCTTGCTTTGCTTCTTGCTTACCTCTACTGACCTTACTCCTGCAAAAAAATGCGCAAAGGCACGTCAGCCTTATAGTCGTTACTTCGACATGTGTGAGATGAATTGAAACCAAACGTATTGATTTTCCGTAAAACATTATTATTAGTACGTACGAGTAAACAAGGAATCATATGAACAAGAAAAATACCTTTGAGGGAGGTAACAGCATTTTTAACTCTACGTACGCAACCATCACAGTCCATTTTCACTTTGATCTCAACCGTCTACTACGACCACAACAACAACAAAGCGTTAGTCTCAACTCTCAAGTATCAACTATATGAAGTCGAGTAAATCATACAATTCCGAACATACAAGTATCTGCTTAGGAAGATGATTATGATTACCTGTAATGGTCTGCGCCTGCGCCTTATTGGGGTGACAGTGCAAAAGTTGGCAAGGTAGTCAAGTGCACCCATTTTTTCTCTAGGAAAGCAAAGCACATAATTTTAGCTGGAAAACTTAGGGAGTTGTATGTATATATATACTGATAAATTTGTATTATTATTATCTGAATGTCACATAAAGTAACAGGAATAGTTGTAATATAGGGCCAATCTTATTAATCTAGTATGTTGACAGAGAGTTTAGCCAGGGTAGAGTTATAGGGTGGTCTCATCTAGTTCCAACTTTCTTTCTAAAAGCAAAAGTACATGCTAAATAAATGTATGTGGGGATGCACGAAGTTGGAATATTAACCTACTAGGGAGGTGAACGAAGAGCTCGAGATCTGCTCGGTAATGTAAGCTCGAGCTCAGGCTCAGAGTGAAGCTCCTCGAGCCTAAGAAATTATGCTCGGGTTGAGCTTCCACAGTTGCTTGAGTAGTCTAAGACGAGGGAAGGACAATGAGGCTGCTCGAAAATTACTTGGGTGGGCTCTTAATGCTCGTAGATAACTGTTACACAGAAATGAAGTATGATACATAGTACTTCAGGAAATACTACCATACTGGAGTACAAAAGTTATACAGACTGAGACATTAGCGTTGCTTTTTCAATATATAAGGTTACATAGGCTGCTGAATCCAACATACAAATCAAAGAATGATCTACAAAATTCTGTTATTTTGCATGTTAATGGAACCACACCCAAATAAGTCTCCTTCTGACATTCCTGCATAGCTTCAGCATTAAGATCGCGCATTTTGCTTCTTTTCTGAGGCATTTCAAGTGAAGTAGTATGACGATCATTTTTTTTTATCTATGATGTTGCTGTTGCAGCTACAATGTCTAATCGCTTCAACTTTTGACCTCGGGTACCATTCCAGAATGCACCTGCAGTCACGACTTTCTTTCCTGGAAGTTGTACTTCTAGAACCTGCACTGACACTAATATCAGGTTTATGTTCCTCAACGTGTTTTACTAACAATCAGAAGGTATCAAGAATATAACCTCCAACGCGGTCTCTTTGCCACAGCGGAAGATCAATGCACCATTGCCAAAAGTCACCTCATCCTCATCACCCTGAATGCTGGTAGCACAGGAAACTCTAGTCGTAATGACTTTAAGATCTAAAGTTTTTGAGGGAGTATTCGTGACACCACTGATAACTTGAACCCTCGCCCGCGTTCCAGGCCAACCTGCAAGTGCACGAACCTGGAAATGGTGTAAATGGTGTGTCATTTCACACTGAAACTGATGAACAAAGGCAAGTGAGTATTACCTTATTATGTAGAACAAAAGCCTCTTGATCAAATGATAGCCACGATTCTTCTGCAGAAATCTGCACAAAAATTAGAGACACACAAAGGCTTTAAACAGTCGGCAGAACATATAAGTTATAACAACTAAATATATCTGCGCAAAAGAATGAGATGAAAAGGAACTTAGAAAGAAACCAGTAAATTTTGAAATTGTTAAATTGGGAGGTTGTGGCCGTAGGATCGACAGATACCTTCGGAGCCAAGGTGGCATTAGAATCATCCTGAGGTTGAGCTGTAATACTTGCTGTTCCGTCAAGTATGGAAGGAAGCTCACGTACTAGGAGTTTTGATCCTGTATGACATACAATGCAAGTATTTTAGGCAGGCAAACTATAGGCATTTCACATTAAGTCAATGCAAATCTGAAACATGATTAGAGACTGGAAATGAGGTAAAATTGCACAAATATTGCATAAAGATTTCAAAAATGAAATTTATTAACAAAGGAGGTTGACTGACACACCAAGATCAAACAGCAACTCCAATAAATCTGGTGCCTGCATACAGATAGATGAAACACGATTTTGTCAGTCTACTGCACTAGTTGCTTACTATCGCTTAAATGACAGTAAACAGAAAACAGAGGATCCTTCTTCAAATAAGATTTTAATATTTGACTATGTTGCCTGTCGCCCAATCGAAGACTCCATCTTGGCTAATAGCAAAACAAAAACCGTTTACTATTGAAGTGTTCATAAAAAAGTAAGGTGGATTAGGATTGGTACATCACCAATTTCCTGTTTAAAGGCAACATTAAAATGTAATAGTCACAGTTACACAGGCTATACATGCTTGGAAGACGATTACATGATTTACATCACAGTACTCCATTCATGTAGAAATGAAAAATGAAGTAAGCGCAGTTCATGTAAAGCATGTACCTTTATACTATCATCAACGCCAACTGTTTCAGACGCAATGACAGGACCAGAATCCAGCGCTCTGACAGTGAATGCTAATGAAACGCCTGTTTCCTTTACACCATCCTGGAAATGCAGGGCCGATTAAAAACTAGAAAAATTGATGAAATACATGAAGATACATTAAAGCATATCAACCTGCAAAGCTCTCTGAACAGGAGCGGCACCACGATAGAGGGGCAGCAAACTCGGGTGTAGGTTGACAGTGCCTATGTAAAGGGGAAACAGGAAACTTTTAAGTTTGGGGTTTGGTGTAAGGCATTAAGAGCAGAAAAAGGAAATCATACCACAGGAAGAAAAAAATAAAAGGATCTCACGGACTGTTTACTAACAGAAACTAAAGCTAGAATTTAGTAAAATCAATCAAACAGGTACAACAAGGGAGGGGGGGATATAACATAGTTTTGATTGAGCTCTCAATCATGCCTTAAAACAGACATATAGCTTACTTCCTGCTGCATTATCAGCATGTGTACTTTATTCCGATCCCCAATTCCTCTTTTAGCTAATCTATAGAGATGACTCTGAATCTTTGGGCGATCACCACTAGTCCACTAGAAACTGACTTTTAAAGCCAAAAACTTTGAATGTTAAAGGAACTAAATGTTTCTTTCAACTGAATTACCATGGACAACCTATAGAGAATGAAATTGTACATTTGCAACAGTAAATAGAACTATAAGAAGCCAAATCACACATCTTTCTCAGCTCTACCTCCCCCGCCAACCCATAGATAAAATAGACAAGAAACAATCACATTAAGTTGAAGATCAGCTAAGAGACTGTGTACCTCACCCGTCAAACCAACCATAAAAGCTAAGTGACAGGTACACACCTTGTGTTGGAATCTTCAGAAACTTGGAGGGTAGAATATTGCCATATGCTGCTGTGACACATAGTTCAGGCTCCAAGGCTTGTAAATTGGCCAAAAATGATTCCTGAACAGCTTAGCTACATTAAATTATCAACCCATGACTATTCCTTATGTATTTAAGAAAAATTATTAAAAAAAAAAAAGACCAAAGCAAATAACTTAACATTCTGATTGCATATTATCTTGTGCTATTCTAGAACTACCATCTATACAGACATGCCCTTTAGATCCATATAGAAACATTTCATGCCCTTTAGATCCATATAGAACCACGTTTCCTTCAATTAGACACATTCAAGTCACATAGCGGCTAGGGTACTTATTTGACTCCTTTTATTTCTACAAGAGAGCATGTCATTAAGGGAAGACTAACAGTGCAACACCAATATAGAAAAGGACGCCATAAGGATGATATACAAAAGAAGAGCTAGAAATTAAGAGGTCAAGCTATCAGGATTAATTATATCTACCAAAAGGAGAATGTCAGGTGCTGATCTGAATGCAACACTGAGTCCAAATATACAGCAAGTCCGAATCAATCAACTTTTTCAATAATTTACATGACAATCCGCAAGCTTGACCCCCAACTTAACATTTCCCTCCACTTACGTAAAAAAAATTTAAAAACATTTCTCTTCACTTCAATCCAAATACTTAAGGAAGCAATCATGATAGATTGTATTCAACAGTAAAAGACTTTTGTTTAGATGACTAATCGGCACCAAAAGCAACATGGTAACACCATTTCAAAGAATGTAGATTAAATTCCAGCCTATTACCAAACCCAATCTACCGATGCTTCTTCTAGTTCAACTGATCACAATGTTACTGTGACTTCAATAATCATTTCCAGTTGATCGGTTGGTTTACATTCAGGTGTAAGTTCATAACAAATGAGTATTAGTATGAATTCCGACACAATACCCAATGCCTGAAAAGCATCAACCTATGTTGACATGAGTATATACATGTGAATTCAGACAAGTAAACAAATTTATCCAGGCATAAATTGATTAAAGTAACTTCTATTATCACCTCGCTAGCACGCTGAGGAGTCAAAATGAGATCAGGCGAAAACCCTCTATCAATAGCGTATTGTGCAACAGGAGAGGGCAACAACATTCTACCCCTATTCCTCTGAGAAGGCGGTTGGGTCACAATTGCAGCAACCTAAATCACAAAAGCAAGAACCAAGACTCAAATTTAATCAACTTTAGTACATCTCAAGCGAAATGAAGAACTTAAAACAACACAAAACTCTTCAGGGCGACACATAAGCTCTGCAAATACAGTGACATTAATTCACATAACCAATAACCTCTGCAAATACAGTAACAAAATGCTCTATCCACAATAAGAGAGTTATGTTCAATGTAATCATCAAATTTCATCTATTGCATATCCACTGAAAGAATCACTAGTACAATTGCGACAACAAAATGATTTGGGGTCGGCTAACATGAAACGTCAATTGCAATCCAATAAAATTAAAATGTCCAACCTTGGGCTACATTATATACCATTTTCAACTCCACAACATACAAAAGTTGAGATCTTTACCAACAATTTTAACATAAAACCCACAAGAAGAAAAGGTTGCACAATGTGAAGTAAGAGAGACCAACCTGAAAACTTGAGTCTGAAGATTCTGATGCATTGAAAAGAGTGTCAAGAACTTTGACTGAAACCTGCAAAAACAATACAATACAAACAAACAAACATTAAAATTGTTGAAAAGAAGAGAAATATTGAAAGGAAGAGATGATGGAGAAATGGGGGAAAGAATACCTGGGGAGAACCCAGAAAAACCAAAGGCTTCTTCTTGAAGGAAGAGGAAGCAGCCGCAGGAGAAGAAGAGGGAATGCTAAAACTGCAGAAGCAGCGCCTCAGCAAAAGGGTTGTGTTCATAATTTTTCTGGTCTCTTGCTCCCTTCCCTTCCACACCCGCTATCTTCCCTTCAAATGGTTCTTAACTTGGGCGTACAACTGCTTTGTCCTTTCAACTTTCTAGTACTCGTTTCACTCTTTCTTAATGTTAGCCCGATGCCCATCTACTATAGGTGAGTCGTGAGTCGTGAGTCGTGAGCCGTGAGCGTCTTTAGCACAATAACGATAATGTTTGGTACGAAAGCAATTATATTTTAGGTTAGTAGAGCAGATTATTTGTCTCATTTCGTGTTCCACTCCATTTACAACACCAATAAGAATTGGGAAATTATCCAATATACCCCTGAGGTTACCGAATTTTTCCGGTATACCCCTCAAGTTACCGAGCTATCCAATATACCCCCGAGGTTTGCAAAATCCCTCCAGCGTACCCCTAAATCGTGTTTTTTCCATTTTTTCACTAACTGAGTTTAACACCGTTAAACATTTGATAAGTTTGACTTTTTTAAAGCAAATTGACCACTAGTGATATAAACTAAAAAAAAAAAAAACAATGTTCTTTCACCTTTCCCCATCCCCACCCAGCCCCACGCAGCCACCGCCTCACCACCGCGCCCCAGCAGCGACCACCACCTTGCCCACCTCCACCCCCACCACTAGACGCGGGTCCCTCCCGCGACCACACTCCGGCCACCCCATACCCCGACTACCCACTCCTCCATAGGCCACGATCTTTTTCCCTCGTTTTCTCTCTCCTCCCTCAAACCTTTTCTCAGCCCTTATCCGCCGACGATACAGCCCAGAAACCCTACTCCGCCGCCCATAAACCCTCCCCCACCGCCCAGAAACCCTCCCCCGCCCACTGATAATGGTTTTTGTTGAAGAGGAGAGAAAGCGAAGAAGAAGATGGTGCAAACGAGGGGGAATTCAAAGAGGCGTCGTATAAGGGGGCCGGGGAAGGGTTCGCCAACGTCATCGCTCACTTTTGCGGTGCTGGTGGTGCGGTGGTGATGTGGTGGTGATGTGGTGGTGAGGGGCTGCGTGGGTTGGGTGGGGAAGAGGGGAGGGAGGAGAGAGAAGATTGAGTTTTTTATTTTTTACAATTAATGTTATTAGTGGTCAATTTGTTTAGAAAAAGTCAAACTCACTAGAGGTTTAACGGTGTTAAAGTCCGTTAGTGAAAAACTGGAAAAAACGCGAAAACGCAAACCTTGGGGGTATATTGGATAGCTCGGTAACCTGAGGGGTATACCGGAAAAATTCGGTAACCTCAGGGGTACATTGGATAATTTCCCATAAGAATTTATATGATTTTCCAAAATTTTCAATTGGTGTGCTACCTAGAGTTGGACACAAAGTACACATCTCTTTTCAATTGTTTGGATAAAGGACCAAGTTTAGTTAAAGTTCTAATCTTTTTATGGTATACGAAGATTTAAAATTAATTAATTAAATCCGGGACTTTCATTCTGCGTTTGATAAGACTGCATCTTTTCGAATTGATCTGATCTGAATGACTATGATCTGATCTGATTTGAATGACTCTGAACTGATATGAACTGATCTGAATTTGTTGAAAATTTGATTGAATTTCAACGAATTAGTATCAATTATGGACCAAATACATTGATAGTTATTTGAACATTTTTGATCTGATTTGATTTGAATGATTCTAATCTAATTTAAGTACTATTTTTATTAAGTCCTATCAAACGGGACTTAATACTAGTTCAATATAATTGAAGTTAATCTATTGTTACTCTTACCAATCTTATTTACAGTTCTGCTTTCACATTATTGTATTGATTTTTTGATGTATACTTGCATTTGCTTTCACATTATTGTATCGATTTTCCTAACGTATACTCGCATGACACATAATTACTCGCCAAAATCTTGCTATATACTCTATCAAAAAAATTAGGAATAGCTCACTATTTTTTTGTTCAAATACTGTAGGGGTTTTTCGCAAAGACGATCTTCAATCTTCACCCACAATCTACCAATTTTCAAGTACAAACACAGAAACACTGCTGTATTGAGCGGGACTGCGGGAGTAATAACAAAGCTCACTTCTTTCTCCCTGGAAAAAAAAAAAACCCAGAAATCAAGATGGGTCAATCTCAAAGTAACACAGCATCAGCCATTGATGAGACCTCCAATGTGAAACCCCAGCCTTCTTCCATGGAATCTCTAATTTCAGGTCCTTTTTTTATTTCTTTCTTTTAGTTTCTGGGTTTTGTTATTTGTTGTTTGATCATCACTTGCTGCTGATTTTGTGAAAAAAAAGGGAATTTCTTGCTTAATTTTATTCCTGGTTTTGTTTAGTGATGAGGGTTTTAATTATTGAGTTTGAGGCACATTGTATGACATGAAATTGATGATTCTTCAAGAAGATACTGGCAAAAATAGCTTCCTTTACTTATAATATCGGTAGTTAAAGTTTTGCGCTTGAATCAAAATTCTGAAACGCCTGCTTAGTGGACTAGTGGTGGTGGAATTAGAAATGGCTGCTTGTTGAACATCAGTTTGTTTTTATGGAGAGAAAGGTGCTTGGGGAGTTGGGGTTGTTGAAAGGTGTGATATTTGTGATTGAAGTCTCAAGAGTGTATTGTGATTGTGTTGGTAGTGAGTAATTGAGCCAGAGACCGGAGTGATTCGAGAAAAGGAATGGTCTTGGCAGATAAACCGGCTTAGTGGTGGTAGGACCAGAGATGGGTGACTGACTGACTGACCTTCGCTTGGTGAAGTGACATCAATTCGGCTTTCCGAGGAAAGGGAGGGTGCGGTTAGGTGATTGGAGATTTGCTGAGTTATGAACTTCATGAAAAGTATATTGTGATTGTCTAGGTAGGAAGATTATACTGGGATTATCTTGGTAGTAAGTGATTGAGCCGGAGATCTTTGTGATTTGAGAGAAAGTAACGATCTTGGGAGATTGGCCGACTTAATGGTGGTAGGATCAGAAATAGAATTTACTGACCATCTCTTGATGAAGTGGACATCAATTTGGCTTTTCCGGGAAAAGGAGGGTGGGGGGCTGGGTGATTGGGGATTTGCTGAGGTATGAACTTTATGTTTGAAGTTTAAGAGTATATTGTGACTGTCCACGTACTAGGTAGCTAGTCATTTTTTGTGCTAGATAGTAACTAATTGATTCGGGGAACGTAGTAATTTAGGGAAAACTATGATCTTTGCCTGCCATACTGCAGTTGCTCCAGTCAGGCCAAATTCCAAGACATTATGTTATTAATGCCACACTGTAGTTGTACGTTCATCACTCAGTGGTTCCGGCTTGAGAAAGGTGTCCTGCTTTGGAGTGGGCCATCTCCATACGCTTTGACTGACCTAGATTGCTTTATTGGGCCATTGTACTATTTGATCCATGAGCTAAATATTGACATAGAATAAGGTTGACTATGTAACCTCAGATGTGAAGTGTATATTAGGAGTTATCATTTGTCAGTGAGTCAATTGTTGTTAAACTTTATAGCAACAATAACATTCGATAGATGAACTAACACCTGTAATCTGAGGTATAGGGCTATAGGCTGCAGTTATATGTCCACTGTTCCCTTTTGGTGTATGTGACTGTAGACTTATCTTCTTTGCATAAACTTGCGATATGGCCTGATAAGTAGGATCTGGGTATAAACATGAGTTGAGACTTCCATTTTCTTCTCTAATCTCATCATATAGCTGAATGCAAGTGATGATTGGTGTCATTATTTTCTTGGACTATCTCTAAGTTATTTCACTTGCATTGGCTGTCTGAGTCATTTCATGTTACTGGTTATATGTACTGTGAACTTGAAAGCTTAGTGTTCGTCTTTCCGAATGGTTTTGGGGATTTTGCATCGACATAGGTATCTGTGTTTTCTGTCATTGGATTGCATAGCTTTTTCTTATTTTCGCCTGACGAGTATGAAATGCTGTTGAAGTGGCAAATATATGAGATCAAAAAATTACTTGAAATCTTGATGTAAAGTTTATATTGTTTGTTTCTTTTGTTTCTGCAGAGGCAGTGGCATATGGTGGTGACGAGAATGAGGTCGTTTAGCTTCAGAATTGAAGTATCCTCTTTGTTATATGCTCAAGAAAGTTTATATTTTTATTATAGGTAATTTCTTCCTAAACAAGTCTTTTGTATGTGTTCCAGTCTATTGATGCAAAAGCAGCCAAGGCACTGGAATGCCCATGTATTGCTGACTTGCGGAGAGGTCCGTGTGGAAGCCAGTTCTCAGAGGCCTTCCTCTGTTTTCTCAAGAGCAATGCTCATGAAAAGGTGAGTATAGTGCACCAATGAAAACTCTGTAAGATAGTCTGCCTCCATGCTTTTCTTTTCTTAAGTGCACTGCTTAAGCATAGTCGAGTATTGCACACAAAATGAAGTGAAATTACTGTAACACTAGTGAAGATGAAGTTTTTGAATGGCTGAAAATTGAGCAGTTGTATGTCATCCTTCTCCCAGCTTTTCCTGATTCATTTTGCTCTTCAAAGCAGCGTTTTTTTATTTTTATTTTTTATTTTTATTTTTATTTTTTTGGTTTGTGATTCTCAAAAACTTCTTCATAGCAATCATCATACCTTGTGTTTGCCTATATACAAGCGCCTTGTTGCAATTGGTTGAGAACTGGCGAATCTCTATTTTTCTTTCACTCTCAGTCTCTTTCTGGCTATTCTACCTTATTTCTGGATACTTTCTAACGAAAATTGTGTACTTTTCATTGCCTTTGTTACCTAGTAAGACTGCAACAACAGATGGTAAATCGAAGAACTCATGACACTAAGTTTATGATTGGTAGCATGTAATCAACCTTGTAATGTAATTCGCTTTGTAGTTCAAAATGGCTAGAAAATGCTATTATGAAGGGGGATCAGATTGATTACTTGTTGTCTTGAGGTGATGTAATGGTAATGATATAGGTTTTACATAACAATCATAATTACATTACTTGATGTAAGTCACCATCTTTTCTTGGCGATTATAACCTTCCCTTATCTCTCCTAATTTCCCACTATTCTTGTGCTAAATAGGTGGTAATGGACCTGATGGTGATTATATTACACCCCTCTCTGCTAATTATGCCCTAATGAAAAGCAAAGTGTTTGAATGGCCTAAAATTGCAGTCCTTTGTGATTGTAATCTTGTTTTTCCTGATTTCTTCCCTTGCACTTCAAAGCTGCTATTGTTTAAAGCACTGTAACTACTGATTATTGAGAGCCTAGAATGGCCTTTGTTTGGTTATGTCTGTACTCTGGAACAGTTTCTATGATATGAGTAAATCGGTTGTTGAATCTCTTATATTACTCCATTAAGAGTTAGTTCAGACGGGAATACAAGCAATATGATTTTTAATATTTCTACATCCACATGCTAACTGCGAACACTTTCTCAGTTTCTTGCTTGGATTCTGAAATTCTGATAACGTTTTGGCTGTATCTGTCTCCATTTTCAGGGTTCAGACTGTGTTAGTCCGTTTGTGGCACTGCAGAAGTGTGTAAAAGCCAATCCAGATGCGTTTCCTAAGGACATTAATGAAGACGAGCAAGACTCAAACAACGAAGCGCGAATCCTTCGTGTAAGAATGGCCCCACCTACATGGTCTGAAGAATCACAAGGTCCTAAACCTAGGCTTTGAAGCAAAAAAGTCACCCCCCTTGTGCCACTATCCTTCACAGCCTAACAACAAACCACCGTATTGGACAGTCCACATTGAGTTGAAAGCAGCAGGCTTTGGTCCATTTGTCGGAATCTTCCAGGAAACCTCAAGTCCCTTAATGCAGCTCGTTGCAGTTCATGTTTTGAGATGTCAGGCCAGGCACTGGTAAAGCGAGTTTCTTCATGTTATCAAACTGACAAACTACAGGATCATCGATCAACATTCTTTTGCTTCTCATACAGAAGAATTGTTTCTGGCTTATGGAAATGGAGATTTTAATTGTCATCTCTTCTAGACAATTTACTAGTCCAAAGACCACATGTTTACAATGTACAGCTTTTGTTTTCAGAGGTCAGCCTACGCTACTTTTGCAACTTCTTTGTTGGAAATCGGCATTTCTCGAACCAGAAGGATAAGTGTGAATGGGAGGGAGTATTATGCTTACCTTAATTATCATGTGTCGATACATTCTCCATGTGTTAATTCTGCATCTTGAACATCACGCGACAACCCTGTTTGAGTATCTAGCAAATTGTTGGGTCCAATCTTACCTATATTTTGTAGGCCTGAAATCAAGGGCCTCAGTGGGTACATCTGGGAACACCCTTGATTCTTTGAGCCACGAACTATTCACGACATACACTCGACTGATGATAGTTTGTTCGAGGTGAGACGGGAATGGTCGAAAAACATCGTCGAGATATTTGATTCGTTGAAATCGAGAATGTGGTTGATTGTAATTCCAATGTTTCGTAGTAAAACAGTTAGGCATAACCCTAGAAAAAAAAACCGTTAAATCCAAATCGAACATCATCTTACCATCCCGTCCACCATACAAGTTAAAAACGTTACTTAAAAACTTTGATTAAGTCGGCACGAAACTCGACCAGTTTAAGTTAACTCCGCCAAAGAGAAAATACTATCGAGAAGGACAGAAGGTCTTATCACCAAAGCGAGGCTTTTTTTCATTTTTTTTCTTCTCCTCTAATTGCATCCCTGTTTTGTATCTTCACTCAGAAGTTGCATCAAAAACAACACACACGACGTCGTTTTTCTCCCGCGAATCATTCAGTTCAGGTTTGTTCACTCAATTGCTTTTTTTTTTTTGCCCTCTCTCTCTCTCCTCCTAATTTAAACCCTTTTTCCCCCAAATTTCACACCGGAATCAAGTTAGGGTTCCACTTTATGATGTTAATTGCTGAATAATCGATAAAGTTTCTGTCTTTTTTAGTGGGTTCACTTTTAATTAGGGTTTATGTTTGAAATTATTGTAGAAGTTAAGTACTGGAGAAGTTACAAAAATGGATCAACAACAAGATGAATGTCAGAGTGGTGGTGAACAGAAACAACATGATGAGGTAAAATTTTTCATTTTTTCTTCTCTTTAATTTCATGGATTATACTGGATTATGATTATGATGGTGTTTGTTTGATTTCTTTAAAAGTTCGAGTTACGTGCTCGAAAATTTCGATATCGAGCGGTGGCCGAAATCGAATTTTGACTATTCCAGGTGTGTGCAATTGTCCAGTTGATGGGTTATATGGATTGTGTGATTAGGGTAATGATTTAGTCGAGGCGGAAATTATTAATGCGAAGACAATACAGTTGTAATGATAATAAGACTCCTTGTACAATTGCTATGGCTTGAGTGAAATCTGGCTCAGGGAAAAAAAATCTTCACTTTAGAATGGTGTGGTGCACTGGTTTTATAGTGGAACTTTGTTAAACAAAAAAGAAGGGCTTTTGATCGGGTTGTTTAGGTTTTGTTGCTGTAAAGTTATTTGAAGAACCGTTTGTCACAACAATTAGAACCGTTGTTAGGTGAGTCACTCTACAACTTACATGTATTGGTAGTGGATGGAGATGGAATTGTCACTGTAACGCAAGGTTTGAATTCTCTGTTTCGATAAACTAAAGTTGATGTCTTTGTTGATATCGTCCTGTCAATAGCCACTCTTAGACTGCAATTGAGCGGGTCCGGCTGAGGCCTTAAGTGGGAGTGCATCATCAGATAAGACTATACGTGTCAAAATGCTAGGAATACAATGAGATTCGGAACATTGGAAAACCAATGCAAACGGTTTCTGGCAGATAGTAATTTACATTTTATTAGACTGCACTTTCATTTTGGGGATTCTCATTTGGTGTTGGATGATGCCCTTGGGACGGACTATTTTTGTTATTTCTTGAAGCTGCATTTAAAATTGATTCCCATGCTGTCTCACAGTATTTAGCGGATTCGTTATTTGATACTATGTCTATCCTATAATTAGGTTAATAGGCTACATGATGGCAGTGGTGGTGAACAACATGGAAAACTAGATGACGAGGTGAGTTGTCTCAAGAATCCTGCTAATGCATAATGGGGGAAACTTCGTGTATTGTATTTTGATAGGTCGACTCTGTGTCTTTTTTTGTCTAAAGAAGTGTGCTCTAATAGTAGTTTAGGTATGTGTTCTTATCATTGCACTAATTGAAAAATGAATACCATGCTATCCTGCCTCTTTGGTGTAGGCTTGTAGTGTAGTCTGTTTAACAAAGTTTCATCTATAAGCTTGAATCTTTTTCTCTTTTTGCTATTTGTTTAAATGTAGTTGTTATGTTTTAAAAATGTTAATTTTAGCTTCAACGATGGCTTGATTTTGTTTTAGCGTAATGTCATAATTGATAGATTGATTACCTCTTTGATAAATGTGTTGAATGCTTTTGATAACTATACTCTGTTATCTTTAGGATTATTTGTCGTGCATTGACTAAAGGAAGTTATGTAATTAACATTCTTTTTTTGTGAAGGTCCTTAGTTTTGAGGTTGATTGCTACTTTATTCTTTGTGGCTGCAGGAATTGGTTGCTCGTATTGAGGAGTATAAGAAGTCAATTGAGGCAAAGATGACTCTACGTCAAAGTAATTTGAATCCTGAAAGACCTGGTAAGTGAATGAGATCTACCTTTAGGTCTACCCTGGTTCTTTTGAAATCTGTTTCTCTTGTATTTCTTATGAAATAGTTATCATATTATCCTACTTAGACAAATGAAGTACTTTGCATCTTTCTTTTAGTGGATTGGACCTTAGGGTGGCACGTGGCTTAGTGAAGGCCATGAAGCTTTACTTTCTTTTCTTGAGCATGAAGTCCATTTGAAGTTATGTTTCTTGTGTATCTTAGGCTAAGCACTCTCATTGGAAGATTGAGCTGTGTCAGTACTCAGTACGAAGGCACATAGTTTAAGTTCCCACATTCTTATTGGAAGTTTATTTGACATTGTCCTTTTTGGTATTTAATGTTTTACTTTTTGAATTCTGATCCTTTCTTTTCCTTTCTTGGAGATCCTGGTTTTCTGAGGACACTAGATTCCAGCATCAAACGCAACACTGCAGTTATAAAAAAGCTTAAGCAGATAACTGAAGAACAACGAGAAGGCTTGATGGATGAGTTGCGAGGCGTTAACATGAGTAAATTTGTGACCGAGGCAGTTGCAGCTATATGTGATGCTAAGCTTAAAAGCTCAGACATACATGCTGCTGTTCAGGTAGCTTGTTTGCTCATGGGATTTGTTTGTTTTTAACATCTCAAGTTTTTTCTTACTGTTTTTGTATGTATTAAATATTAATCAATATCTTTGTTGGCGCATGAACTGCTTTGCGAGTTTGATTTTGATCTCACCTTCGCTTTGCAGTTTGATTGGTTGACTGTTCACTGTTTGAATTTTTGTTTGTGAGTTTAATTGCTACCTCAAGCTCCCACATGGATCTTTGTGGTCGATAATTTATCTTCATGAATGACCGTACTAGTTGAACACATATCTCCATTTGTGCCTTTTTTTTGCTAGAAGACTTGTTATTTGTTTAATTTTCTTTTTGGGTAAGAGACCTCGTGCTTTTTGAAGAAGTGCAGCGGAAAGGGAGGGAATAGAAGTGGTGTTTTTACTTTTTAGTGCCTGGATTTTGCAGCATATGTTTCTATTGTGTGTTTCTTTTTTGGTTTTGGTAGCTGATGTGGTTTGACGTTGGACAGATTTGTTCCCTGCTTCATCAAAGATACCCAGATTTCGCATCAAGCCTCAGTTCGGGCTTGTCGAAGGTGTTCTTTCCGGGAAAGGTAGTCGATGATCTGGAGGCGGATAGAAATTCAAAGGCCATGAAGAAGCGTAGCACACTGAAGCTTCTGTTGGAATTGTATTTTGTTGGAGTTATTGAAGGCAACAGCATTTTTATTAATATCATTAAAGATCTTGCTAGTGCAGAACACTTGAAGGATCGAGATGCTACTCAGACCAATCTGTCTCTTCTTACTACTTTTGCACGGCAAGGAAGAGTTCTTTTAGGGCTTCCACTATCTGGACCAGAACATAATGAAGAGGTAAGCTTGCTGCTTACACTTGGTACTTTCGTCTTCTGTGCTAGTTTCCGTGTGTGTGTGTGTGTGTGTCGCTGTGTGTGTGTGGGTTGGCTAGTGTTTTTGATCTTGACTTTGCTTGTGGAGTTTTGGACGGCGTAGTCTTTTTTCTTAGCCTGAAGAGGTAGGGAAGATATGTGTGCAAGTAATACTTTCAATGATTTAGCAAATTCATATAATATCCGTGTGTCTATTGTATACATAGATTAGTGATTACTAGTCTTCAGTGTTATACATCTGCGGTCATTTATTTTTGGGTTAAGGTTTGTTGATGTTATTTGTCTTCAGTGTTATACACCTAGCTGATGCCTTGCTATGATTACAGTTTTTCAGGGACCTTGGTATTTCAGCTGATCAAAAGAAAATTTTCAAGAAGGTCTTTTATGGATATTATGATACCATCACTGAAGCTTTACAGACTGAGCACGCTGTAAGTTTTCTAAGCTTTGGACATTGTCCCACACACATATATAACCTAAATTTTTCTCCCTTCCACTCCTTTGCTACCTCAGTTTACCTTCTATCTATTATGTTTCTTTACCTTCAGACTGCTTATGTTATTCTTTTTCTGTTCTTGAATTGTTAGTGTTAAGGATATAGTGTGTTAACGTTAGCCATGTTTGTGGGATCCATGCCTCCATCATGACACGGGCTCCGGGTTTTGTATATAATAAAGTATATTGTTTATAGATATTCAATCTCACCAGGCAAAGTAAGAACTTATTTCATGAGTCTCATTTCCTTTTACTCACTCGTAGTGTCTTACGTATGTTTAAGCTTTATGTTCCTACCTCCCTTGTCATTTTTCCTTTTGCTTCCTTGCCTTGAATGGAGCCTATACATTCTTATTTTTTGGTTCATATTTATAAATTTAGTTGCACAGCTGGTCTTTTCCCTTCTCATTAGTTTCTAATTCTCGAAATTTATTTGGTTTTAGTCTCTTCGGCATCTGGAACACGACAATGCCAAAATTCTGAATTCTAAGGGGGAGCTAAGTGATGATAATGCTTCTTCGTATGAGAAGTTGAGGAAGTCTTATGATAATCTTTATCGCGGTGTTTCATCGTAAGTTCATTTCTTAGTTTATATTTCAGGTAGTGTTGTTTTTATATGTTTGATTGTGTGGGGTTGGTGTGCTTGTTTTGACTTGTCATTTGATAGATATTTTACCCCTTGTTTTCTTCTTCTTGTTAGCTTAGCTGAAGCCCTGGACATGCAACCTCCAGTGATGCCAGAAGATGGCAATACCACCAGGGTGACAAGTGGGGATGATTCTGCATCTTCAGCTACTCGGAAAGAATCTTCCACTGTTGAACCGGTATGGGATGATGAAGATACAAGGGCCTTCTATGAATGCTTGCCAGATCTTAGGTTTGTTTTTGATATATATTGCTTCCTGCACATCTATCTGTAGGTTGCTTTTTAAAAAAAGGCTAAGATATTTGACTCCCCCGTGCCTTAAAAAGGCACAAATGGTGAGTCTTAGGAGGGCTATTTACCTGCTAACAACTTTCTGTCTCCAGAGCATATGTTCCAGCAGTTCTGTTGGGTGAAGCTGAGTCCAAAGGTCATGAGCAACCCGCAAAGATGCATGAACAGTCAGCTGTAAGGACTTATATTCTCTATTGGTACAGCACTTTTTTTGGTAGATCCATTGTGTACTGCCATGTAGCTGCAAGTACAAATTTCATTTTTTAAGGAGTTTATCTTTTAATTCAAGCAAAATAATGCATCACTCTGTAGCTCAAATTTTTTTTTTTTCTGGTTTTAATAGGAGTAGCTTAGAAGTTGGTGAATGTTTTTCTTCTGAAGTAGTGCCTTCGGATCTGAGAAGATCATGGAGGTTTAATTACGTGATGTTTATTTGTCAGGATGCTGCTACAGAACCTGATCACAGTCAGACAGGTACTGAGGATATTGTGGAGTCCTCTTCAGACCCCGGAGCTTCGCCGGATGGCAAGTCAAATGAGAAAGGGAAGGATAAAGATGGTACAGTAAAGAACAAAGATGCTGAGAAAGATAACCGGAAAGAAAAAGACACTGATAAAAAGGGAGATAAAGATAAGGAAAAGAAAAGTCTTGACAGTACCAATTTGGACACTCTTTTGCAGCGTCTTCCTGGATGTGTCAGCCGTGACCTTATTGATCAATTGAGTGTATGTATATTGGTGTATTTTAGAATTGATGGCTGTTGCATTATTTTGGCCATGTTTTTCACTTTGTTTGCCCTTGAGATCTAAGGTTTATTTTGCTTATATACATTCCAGGTGGAATTTTGCTATCTTAACTCAAAGTCAAATAGGAAAAAGCTTGTGAGGGCATTATACAATGTTCCAAGGACTTCCCTTGAGTTGCTGCCGTACTATTCGCGCATGGTGGCGACATTGTCAACCTGTATGAAGGATATTGGCTCAACGCTCGTGCCTTTCTTGGAACAAGAGTTTAAAGATCTCTTTAATAAGAAGGTTGTTTTGAAGTCTGTCTTGTAACTGTCTTATTTTATCATTTTGACACCAACACAACAACTGAGCCTTGGTCCCAAAATGATTTGGGCTCGTCTATGTTGACCATCATCGTGGCTAATAGTTATGTTAATAATCAATGATTTGATCACTTCAGGATCAAATGAATATTGAAACGAAGATCAGGAATATCAGGTTCATTGGAGAGTTGAGTAAATTCAAAATTGCTCCAGCTACCACTGTATTTAACTGTTTAAGGGTATGGTTGCTGAATTTCACTAGTAGTTCTGTCTTTTTTAAGATAGTTTTTGGTGAGTTTTTTTGCAATATGATTATGGTTGTTGCCAATGGAGTCTATAGTACCAGTGAATCAGTTATGCTTGTTAGTTTTGTATGGTTTGCTTTTTTTTGTTTTTTAGAGCTTAATGCTATATAATTTGTAGGAGTATTTTTTTTTTTTGAAGTTATCTTTGTATGCTGAAGTTCTCTTATCTGCTTCATAGTAGTTCAAATTGGATATTGTTGACTTTAGAATCGGTATTCACCTTATTGTTTGACGACAAGTTTCGTAAGAGTTTTCTTAAACCTCACTATCTCAGGGCAATAGATAAATTACGGAACTTGTATTGATCTTTTTCGTTTTAGTGATATGTGATCATATTTGACGCATGATAGACTGATCTCCTGATTGTATGTTCTGCAAGGGACGTCTAGTAGTCTATTGTGGATCCCTGTCTTGCTTTTTTATTCACACTGTTGGTTTTGCTTTCACAGACTTGTCTGGATGACTTTAGCCACCATAACATAGACGTGGCTTGCAATCTTCTGGAGACATGTGGGAGGTTCTTTTACCGCTCTCCTGAGACCAATGTACGCATGGCTAACATGTTGGAAACTCTTATGCGCCTGAAAAATGTAAGGAATTTGGATCCTCGTCATAGCACTCTTGTTGAAAATGCTTATTATCTGTGCAAACCTCCAGAACGACCTGCTAGAGTCTCTAAAGTTCGCCCTCCGTTGCATCAGGTTTGATCTATATGCTGACTTTATATTATTTCTCTATTTATTTGCTTAATGATGGTGGTGATACGAGGCTTTTTGTGTTGGTATCTGCAGTATATTAGAAAATTGCTATTCTCAGATCTTGACAAGTCATCAATTGAGCATGTGCTCAGACAGCTCCGCAAATTGCCCTGGAGTGAGTGTGAGCCGTATTTATTGAAATGTTTTCTGAAGGTTCACAGGGGAAAATATGGGCAGATTCATCTGATTGCATCTCTGACTGCTGGTCTCAGTCGCTATCATGATTACTTTGCTGTTGCTGTTGTTGACGAGGTAGCTTTTTGTAACTATGAACATTGTTGGCTATATGGCATTTTCTTTTAAAGTTATAAATCATGAAAATTTTATGCTCTGAAACTTTTTATACTGCTCACATCAATCTAGGTTTGTCTTAAATGAACTTCACTCTTGAATCCTCTTTTGTCAAGCAATTTTAATTGATAGTTACATACTGCTGCATAAGACTTGAAAGAATTTATGTACCTGAGGCGAGTTACAGGTTTTGGAGGAGATAAGGTCGGGATTGGAATCGAACGACTATGGGATGCAGCAAAGGCGTCTTGCACACATGCGTTTTTTAGGGGAACTATACAACTATGAACACGTGGATTCATCAGTGATTTTTGAGACACTCTATCTTATCCTTGTTTTCGGCCATGGTACAGCTGAGGTATTGATCTATAATCCTTATGGTATGCTTATTTGTCTGCTGCAGTCAAAATGTTGGTTGCGGTATGAGCATTCCATATCGGCCTATAGGCTTTTACTTTAGTTTATCTTTGTGAATCTCCATTTGTATGGTTGCCTACCTGCTGTTGTATCTTCTCTTTGACGAGTCTTATGGCAGTGTCTAAATTGCAGTAATGGCTTGGCAGTCACATCGTAAAGTTGTTAATTATGAGTTTTTCTGAATTCGAATAAGACTGGATGAAGTTTTAATGTTCTTATTATTGAGAAAGAGGTACCTTTTAATTGGTGAAGTTTGGGTTTGTCAGTTACTGACCCTGAGCTCCCAAGTTCATCTTGAGACTAGAGCCAATAAATAGGATTTCCCTTGTTTCTTTCCTCTGCAATGCTAGGGAGGCTTGGGCTCAGCTGGGATCATTAAGTTGGCCTTACTTATTACGCCTTACCTCATTTCTGTACTCCTTGCATGGCTGCATGCACCTGCCTTTTTCCCCATCTTATGGTCCCCAGGTCTTTTATATAAAAAAGAGTAGAAAACTAAAGGACTATTTCCTCTGGGTTTGAATAGAGGCTCCCACAGTTTCTACCATCAAATTTCATTCCTAATCTTTTTTCTTCTATCAGCATGGTGTTCTGGACCCGCCTGAGGATTGTTTCCGTATCAGAATGGTGATTACGCTCCTTGAGACCTGTGGACATTACTTTGATCGAGGCTCTTCCAGAAGGAAACTCGATCGATTTCTGATACATTTCCAGCGGTATACTTTAAACAAAGGTGTCCTGCCGCTCGATATCGAGTTTGATCTACAGGTACCTTATTCTACTAATTCTTCCCTTCTTTTGCTGTACGTGTAAGGTTTCACAGATACTTGTTATTTGGATTAGCTACTTACAAAGTCCACAGTACATTAGTCCCATCGGTGTGCCATATTCTGTCTTGCTCTCCTCTGTGTGTGTGTGTGTGTGCGCGCGTGTGTTTTCGGTGTATCGATCTGACTTATTATATTTTTTTTTCTTTTAGGATTTATTTGCAGATCTGCGGCCAAATATGACACGTTATATGTCGATTGAAGAAGTCAACACAGTTCTTACAGAACTAGAGGAGCATGATGTTAAGGCCAGTTATGACAAGCAAATAGAATTGGAGAAACGTTCAAACAGCATCACTCAAAACAGCAAGGCTATTGGTCAACCCATGGCAAATGGTGTTGACGGAAATGGTGGTGGTGTACATGATGCAACAGGGGATAGTGACACTGACTCTGAGAGTGGTTCAATTGGTGCTGAGGCTCACAATGACGATGGGGTGTTGGATGATGAGAATCATGATGCTGGGAGTGAGGCTGAGGATGATGATGAAGAAGAGGTCGGACCTGTTTCTGATGAAGATGGGGAAATTCATTTTAGAAAGAAGGCACCAAACCTAGATCCCAAGGAAGAAGCTGAATTTGATAGAGAGCTCAAGGCTCTCATGCATGAAAGCTTGGAGTCACGTAAGTTGGAGTTGCGTACTCGGCCAACACTTGACATGACTATACCAATGAGCGTTTTTGAGGCTTCCTCAAAGGATAATCATGGGAGAGTAGTTGAAGGTGAGAGCGGCAGTGATACATTTGATGAGGAGAATGGAGGAAACCGAGAAGTCCGTGTTAAAGTTCTAGTGAAGCGTGGGCACAAGCAACAAACAAAGCAAATGTACATTCCCCAAGAATGCTCTCTTGTCCGTACCACGAAACAGAAAGAAGCAGCTGAGCTTGAGGAGAAGCAGGACATAAAGCGGCTGGTTTTGGAGTACAATGACAGAGAAGAAGAGGAGCTTAATGTGATCAATAATCAAATAGCAGGTTGGACACAGGGTGGGACTGGCAGGAATGCTGGTCGTGGTAGCATTTGGGATGGAACTGGTGGGAGACATTCTGGCGTACGTCGTTTTCACCATCATTCAGGCGGTGGATACTATTATGGACGAAGAAGATGAAGCAGATATGTTCGTAAATGTGACTACATTACACTTGATGACTTGACTTCTCGAGTTCTCGTATATAAGCTGGACAGTATACTTGTCCCAAAACCGTCATTCTGGTTCTAGACTTGTGGTATCTAGATGTTCCTGGTTTGTGGGGAAGCATTCTTTTGGACAAAACTGGTAACTTGTACCTCCGGGAACAAGAATGGCGGCTTCCCTTACGCCTCTGAGGCTCTCCTTACAGTCGGCACAACTGTTAAGCTGGCTGGAAGACGTAGCGCTGATTAACAGTACTTCCGACATTTTTATTATTCGAAAGAAAGGGCATAGACTTAGGTTCCAAGTGATTGTAACTTGTTTCATACGAGATTAACTGGCACTGTAAATAGTTTGGTTATGTCTGCTCTTTATTTCTTCACCAATTTGTCGCTTGAGGTGTGTTGTTTTTGGGGGGTAAAACCGTTAAAGCGTAAAACAGACCTTTCACTCTCCTAGCAAGACTATAATCTCCCTTGACGAAATTTTCTGCTGTAGATACGAAATGATGAACTATTATCTGCTCGAATCCAGTTCTTATAATGCCGCTTTTGCATAATAACTACGTCGTTTTACTTCTTTCTTTCCGCGTTTCCATTAAACCGTGATAGACGAGTAGCTAATGCTACAGGTAGGAAACGTGATTGATCGATAACAATAGAATTGTCCATTCTAATTAATTATTAAAAAAAAAAAAAGATAATTAGTACGAGAAGTGGTGGTGATTTAGGAGATGTGAAAAACTTTAAAAAAAAAAAAGAAAATATCCCGATAAAACAAAAATCAGATTTACAGGAAAAAAAATAAAAATAAAGCTTCAAGAAGAAGGAAGAGGATCCAAGTCTCTGTGTGTGTGTGTGGGTGTGATTTGCACGAACTTACTATCCATCGCAAAGAACAAGAGGAGAGAGAAAGTGATATAGAGAAGAGAGAGAGAGAGAGAGAGAGAGAGAGAGAGAGAGAGAGGTATGCTTCTCAATCTTCCCGCCCCCCAAAATCTAGGGTTTCTCAATTATCTGATTCCTGATTTTCTGATTCCACAAAGTTTAGTTTTGATATAATTCGATTCGAACGAATTAATCTTCGCAGTTTGTTGTTGATGAAATTATTACTCGATTTTCCAGATCAAAAAGTCAGCTCTTTTGATTAATCTGATTTTTCTGCTTGTTGAAGAAGATAGAATTTGTGATCATCTTGCGCATTGTTTGAATTGAAGTGTTCTGTTTAGATTATTGTCAATTCGGTGTAGCTTCTCGCACAAGTTTTGAGTTGTTTTTGCGATTGATTGGTGTGATTATTGCAATTGATTGTTAGCAAGATTAGATGATGATGATGATGATGATTGTTGTTGATGTTGTAGTAGTAGTGAGTTGCAGTGTGTTTCGGAATTTACGGAATGTTTTGTGTTTATTCCGTGGATGAGAAGTTGATTGTGTTGCGTAGATTGTCGGAGATTGATGTTCCGATTTGTTGATGTTTTGGTTGAGATTCGAGTGCGATATCTTTCTGATGAGTCTGTCGATATGCTGCAGTAATGATGACGAAGTATGGATTGGCGATGCTGCTTATTGTGTCGCAGATATGCTCCGTGTTGAGTTTTGAATCGACTGGACCTGCCTTTATGTGGTCTCCTCATATTGACATGTAAGGATCAACGTTATCGTTCTCGAGTGTGTACTGGAGTATAGCTTATGTGGGAGGGACAGTTGCATTTTAACTTGTCAAATACTCGTAACATCTTATCACTGCATAATAAGTTGGTTGATCCTATTCTATTCTTTTAGGTATAAGCATGTAACTATTAGAAAATGAGAATGTAAGGATCAACGTTCTCGAGTGTGTGTACTGGATTATAGCTGATGAGGGAGGGAAATGTGCATCATAGATTCATAACGTGTCAAATACTCTTACCATCTTATCACTGCATAAATAAGAATGCGAATGAGAATGTGACAAACCATCTGCAAAGATATTGTCTTGTACACTCTTGACATACTAAGAGGATTCTTCTAGTTTGGTTTATGTGCCTTTGTTCCTACAAGTAGTCCGAATTATGAATTTGAGTTACTTTTATTGGAAATAACATAGGTGTTCTTTGTAGCAAAAAGGTGAATTGGTAAGGTCTACTCGTATTTACTACCCTGCTTAATCTGAACAGGGAACTGGAAGAAAATGTAAATTACCAAACACTGTCATCGAAAGACTTAGCGAAGGCTGTTATGTCTGAAGGAAGCTGGTCAAACATGATGGTATTTTACTTGTTTGTGATAGTTACTCCGACATTTTTATTTCTATTTTAGTCTATTATTGCTTCAGTGTTTTGGTTACTTATTGTGAATTTGTTGTCACAGTGTGAGGGTAAAAGTTCTCATCAACCTGTGGATGTTGCCGTTGTCTTTGTTGGGAGGGAGGTATATGGCTCACTATTTTTCTTCTGATTTTTTTCTTCGTTATTCTCATTTCTGATCTACTTGTTTGCTATTAGTTGCGTGGTCTTACATTAGCAGGGACTACTTCCTGTGATCGTGTGTTTTATGACATGGTCACACCAAAAACTGTGTCAGCCCTACGAGCATGTTAGGTTATTTGCAAGTAATAGGTATACAAATTATAACACATAAAAGAGTGTAAGCTGATGTGTATTGGGAAGGGAAATGGAAATGAAATAGGCATGTGGAAATTGGGAGGAACTCGTATAATTAATCCACTACATACCTTGAGTAAATGTAGCCCAAGACTGGTGAATGTCTTGAATGATTCAAAAGTATTCGTACCAGTTGCGGGTTGTATGGGGATCATTGAGATGAATATATACTACCGAACTGGTTTGGACGAACCATCTGCATATGGAAGCCTAGTCTCAGTTGTCTTTTCATAATGAAAATAATAGAGATGATTAAGTTTTGGACTTGGCTTGGTGGTACTTAAAATCCAGTCTCTTAGGGCCCGTTCGGTATCACTGCCGTTTTCAGTTTTTGGTTTTTTTGCGTAAAAAGTTTAGCTAAATAAGTTGCAAAAACTAATTTAAACTGTATGTTTCTATAATAGTCATACAGAAAATAAAAACTGACAACTGAAAATTGAAAATCACTCTTTCTGGTTTTCAAAAACGGGACTTTGGTTTTCAAAAAAACATAAAACGATACCAAACAGGCCTTTAACTTTTACTGTTTGAAAGTTTTCTGGTTTGTATGCGCTTATTATGCAAATTTGCTATGACCTTATTTTTATGAGCTTTGAACTATGGGCTTAACGTTTCACGGTTTCACCCCTCCTGTGCTTTATGACCTGCATTTTTTTGTTTCCTTCAATGGCAAAGCATGACTTTAACCTCCTGTCTGTAGTTGCGATCGTCTGACATATCTGGAAATGTTATCCAAGATTCTTCGCTTGTGACTTTGCTCAAGGTAATACTACCTTCTTTGTTCACTTGCATGCATCCCTAGCGGCCTAATGTTTAACGTGAAGATTAGTGTCTTATGGTTTTCCATCCTCTGAATAGGACTCTTTCACGAAGTCCAATTTCTCAATGGCCTACCCATATGTATCAGCAAAGGTAACAGAAGGTACCCTAGAAAGTTCTTTGCTTGGAGAGTTTGAAGAGTCATGCGACCATAAATTGGGAGTCGGGAGTATCACTGTTACGGACTCTTGCTCAATAGAGGACAAACAATTTTCAAAACTTTCAGGCATGCCCTCAGTACAGGTAGTTTATATTTGTGGATCTTCTATTTATGCCATTGCTATGCTGTGCATTATCACCATTGTTTCTTATTCCGAAGTGGGTTAATGGATAGGAATATGTTGCCTCAATTATGGAGAAAGGGACCAAGGGCCAAACAGATTTGCTTGTGGTTTGCCACAGAGGTTTCAGTGCATTGAAAAACCTTGACAATCCACAACGTGAAGGTAAGTTATGATGTAAATAACGTGAAAATTGGGTGTTATGATTTAAGTTCACAAAAATTTCTTCATCGAGATTCTGGAATCCCTTATGAGGCTTTGTTATTGCAGGTGATGTATTCTCAAACTTGATGAGTTCATTGGACAACTCCGGGGCAAAGTATGCAGTACTTTATGTTTCAGATTCGTACAACCTCATTGAACACCATCAATTAGGAAGGTTCCTAGCTGAAGCTTCTGGAAATGCTTCTGCGGATTCTGTTTTCTGCAATGGAGTTTGTCAGATCAAGAAGTCCCTTCTTGAGGCTCTTTTTGTCGTAAGTGTCTCTCACTTCATTTCCTTTTTGTTCTTTCCCGTTTGCATTTTCTTTTAGATAGATCATTTCAGCATAAGCACTTGAACTCTTTGTTTAGACCTATATATCCAATCGAGCAAGGCTATAAAAGCTAGATACTATCTAAAGCTGTATGCAAATAATGTGTAATCTTGCGGACAAAGGTGTTGCGTAATACCCTCTGTTCATGATTCATGAATATGATGAACTTGTGGTTGGAGTCATTTTCTGCTTGGACTCAGATGAACTAATCATGTTTGCTGATGTTTTTCTTTTGAATTCCAGACCATAGTCTTGCTTATCATATTGATCTCTGGATTCTGCTGCATGATGGGCATTGATTCACCAACAAGGTTCGAGACACCACAAGAATCTTAAACACCTTGGTCTCTTGGATGATTTCTTTTGTAGCATAGCGCCACTCCATCTAGGATCGATTCACAAGGTGTTCACAGACTATCGAACAAAGAGGGAATTCAGCGTTCGAGTTGATGTTACGTTGCTGGTAGATGATGTATTATTATTATCTTTGGCCGGAGGGAGAGATGGCCTTTGTAAAATTTATTCATATGCTTCTTGGCAGTTTCTTTTGTTTGCTTCGCCATGATGTATTTTTGCCCAATTCGTTACTGTACACAACTTTCTTTAATAAAGCCCCGCGGCTGAAAATGTTTGATATCAATAATGCACCAGTCTTGACTACTGCGTCTGTCTTCATTACTCGAATATTGCAACGCTTCTTCGTTACTCAAATATTGCAACGCTTCTGTGAGGCAGGATGAACCATATCATCGCCATACGCCGATCTTGCCCCAAATGTTGTCTGCAGCTTGTTACCAGCTTGTTGATTGTCCAAATTGAGTTCCTTACCAAAATGTGAAGTACGAGATATCATACAGTACTCTTGAGAAACAAGCCATTTTAATTTGATTAACAATGTGATACGCGAAAATCTGTCATTATAGTTCAAAACAGGTCGCGAATAATCATGTTTCGTCTTACCATTCGGGAAAAACGTGTCACGAACATCCATGTTTCACCCCATAACGACGAATTTTGGTCTACTAGTTGTCGGGTGAACCCAACAAATTTGTACGTACAACTTACTCTACCAAAATGTTTATAAACTGAAGGAAGAATTTTGGTCTACTAGTTATCGGGTTAACCCAACAAATTTGTGCGTAAAACTTACTCTACCAAAATGTTTATAAACTGAAGGAAGACATAGAGACTTCCACATCAGTGTTCTCTGACCTCCGACGAATTAACCGGGCACTCTCCCCAGTACTTCAACATCAGGTGACTAACTTTCTTCGTCAAATTTTGCACTTAATGAAGCAATGTTTGGCAATTTTATTATTTTGCAGTTAAATCTCGTCTAATATAATTTCGAATGATATGTATGCGCTCTCCAATTAACTATACGATCATTTTCCTGCTCTTTTATATAGCAATTTAATCTGGGATTTGCTTAGATTTTCAATTAGTGCAGCAAAGTTTGTTCCTTTATCAGTAATTTTAGTCTTATTGATGGGATTGCAACAAAGAAAAAAACTTGTTTGGACGAAAATTAGAAGAATTTACTTACTTTCTGCAGTGGTTATGTGGTTCAGATCAATGGGTATTTGCGTATAGCTTACGATTCAGTTGAAAATTTGATGTTTTCAGGCCATTAAAAGGACAAAATGCCCAAGAAATTTGTGTAATGTGATTGGGTTAATTGGATATTCAGTTCATAAATTTGTGATTGGGTCAATAAAGACATGGGGGACAAGGTAAAACCTAACCGGAGGAAATCCACAGCGGGCGATTCTCGGTCAGCTCAGAAGTTATCAGAAATGCCCACAACTTCAGTGGGGAGATCTAATAAGGACTTGGCAATGCTGTTTGCTGGTGCACTTCTTGTTGCTGATGCTGTTCTTGTCTGTCTTATCATTGCTTATGTCCCATGTGAGTCGAATGCGAGCTTGATAGATATTTATTTGTCTTTTGACTGATTTAATTGCTGAAAGTTTTGAGTTTTATTTGCCAGATACTAAGATAGATTGGGATGCTTACATGTCACAGGTGTGTAACTTCAATGACGACTGTACTTCCTATGGTTTGTGCTTCTGTTGAGTTGTGCTTGACTGAATTTTAATGTGATCGTGCAGGTAACTGGATTTCTTGGTGGGGAGAGAGATTACAGTAATTTGGAAGGCGACACAGGCCCTCTTGTCTATCCAGCCGGTTTTCTGTATGTATATTCGGGTATTCAGTTCATCACAGGAGGGTCTGTTCTTCCTGCTCAGGTTGTGTTCCACTCTATTTGGCTAATACGTCTTTGTTAAAGAAAAAAAATTGTTATCAGTGTCTCAAATGAGAGACATCCTTGATAACAGAGTGGATATCATTACTAAATTCGGTTAACTCACAATGATTCTGTTTCATACCTTGTAGGTTTTATTTGGAATATTATACATCATCAACCTCGCAATTTTACTATTAATCTACATAAAGACTGATGTGGTATGTTACCTCTGTTCCTAATATTGCGTGTCTGCATATCCATCTTGCTCCATTTCTTTCTTTCTTTATTTCTTTCTTTATTTTTTTTTAACGAACTATCTTTTATTTTCTTGTGCCTTGAAATCATGTCTTCTTCAGAATTGTAATTCTCACTTAGAGTTCATTCATTCTTCTATGTACAATACTGGTTTTGGTCTTTGTGCTTTAGCCTTAAAAATATGATTGCTTCCCATGATCAGGTCTAAAAAGCTTTGAAAATGAGATGCCCTGGAAACACTAAATTGCCTAACTGAATGATCTTCTGAGCATTACATACACTTCATTGAGTTTGGAACTGTGATCTGTTGGCCACTGCCTGTATCACTTATATTTAGCAACTGTGTCTTTGATTAAATTATGCTTCACTTACAATACCTAATTACCTCATTGTTTATGTTCCAATTAGATTTTTTTTTTCACATGGATTGTTCAAAGAACCGAAGGGCGGCCTTGGCGCACCGGTAGAGGTGTTGCTGTGTGATCGATAGGTCACGGGTTCAAGTCCTGGGAGCACCTTCTTGTCCAAAAAGTGACAAGGGAAGGCTTGCCCTCAATTCACCTTTGTGGTGGGACCCTTCCCCGGACCCTCGCTTTGAGGGGACGCTAATGTGCACCGGGCTGCCCTTTTTATTGCTCAAAGAACCATACTTCAACTATTAGTTTATTTATGCTTTAATTTTGAGCTTTAGGTAAGCGTTATGACATGGAACTATGGAAGTGAAATGTGTGCTCTTGCAAATGAGTGAAGTTTTATTGATTGATTTTCTTTTGACATCTTCACAGCTTCCTTGGTGGGCACTTAGTCTGCTTTGTTTGTCAAAGAGGGTGCATTCCATCTTTGTGCTTCGTCTCTTCAATGATTGCTTTGCTATGACTCTGCTTCATGCCGCTCTTGCTACACTTCTCTATCAGAAGTGGTGCTTGGGGTTGATAATCTTCAGGTACTGTTATGTTTTTGATATTAATGACATGAAATTCACTTAGGAAGAATGGTTTATAATTCCTCTGTACTTCTGCAGCTTTGCTGTCTCGATAAAGATGAATGTCCTTCTCTATGCCCCGCCCTTACTTCTGTTATTGTTGAAGGTAGACGCTACTGGTACTTTCTTATTTTCTGTATCATTGTTTGTGTCCTAAAGGTTGAATCTTTGATACAGGCTATGGATATAAGTGGAACAATTGTGGCCTTAGGTGGAGCTGCCACAGTTCAGGTGCTTGCCTAACCTGCACTCCCATCTACTTGTGTCTGGTTATGTTGTTACTCTAGATCATCTTTTCCTTGGCTGATGGCAAAGTTAACATATATTTGGTGCATAGAATGGATCACCTATTATTTTGGTTAATGTGCTGATTTATGATTTATCTGACTTTTGGATACTTGACAAAATTGATGACAAAGTTCACTAGTTAAGGCTCTAAGTCCGGTGTGTGTGTAGACATCGCGAGTGTATATGCTGTTTCCCCATAACATAAGTTTTATAATGACATATCATAGTTCTTCAGTGCTTTAGGCTTTAGCAGCAATCTTTATCAATGATAATCAAATGAAGATATTGGGTACTTGGGTAGGCATCGCTCCATCTCCAAACTAAAAGAATTTAACCCCAGGCTTTTTCGAACTTTTTCTTTGAAAGCTTTCCCCATTGGTTTTAAAAAATTCACTTGAAAATTGTGAATATTATGTTGTTCTTTCTTTTGTGCATTTATGTTAGGTAATATCTTCACTGCTACTGCTGTTGTGACTGGGGCATTGATTCCAACTGCTCATTGATGTCTACATGCACATTCGTGGCTCTCCAGATCCTGCTTGGACTGCCTTTCTTAATTTCATATCCAGTGGCATACATATCCAGAGCCTTCAATCTTGGACGCGTCTTTATCCATTTTTGGTACATACTTTACCTCTTTGTTTGTGTTGAATTCTTTGGCCCCTTTTTCATGGGCATGCACAAGGATAAATGTCTTAAAAATCTCAATCTGTGTTACAAACTAGATCTGTGAGATTCGGGAGACCTTGATAGTTCAATAAATTGACTTCCAGAGATAATGTTATTATGCTTACCATTCTTGTTTGGCATAGTATCGCTTGTTACTGCTTGTAATCCTAGGATCCAACTTTGTTTGAAACTTTGCCATCCGCTTATTTATTCCAAGTTGATGTCTTCCCTTAGACTCTTGGATGTTTGAGTTGGCTCTGAAAAATATGTGTGCTGTTTGTCTAACTTACAAACACTAAGCCACGTTTGAAACTTGAATTTATTGTGTTCTAGTTGTACACATGTTATTAGTGACTTACCAGGCGAGCACAATGTGGATTTACAGTTATTGCTTTCACATAGCATCTTGGGTTACAATGTCAAATTTCCTTATTCCTTCAGATGTCAACTCATTGAATTTTGACCCGAAACTTATTTCATCTTAAACCTCATATTTTTCACACATATTGCTTTGTTTCCAGGTCTGTCAACTTCAAATTTGTTCCAGAACCCATCTTTGTTTCAAAGACATTTGCAGTCTCATTGCTGATTATGCATCTTGGACTCCTAGCTGCTTTTGCTCATCGGAAGTGGTGCAAGTGAGTACGCAACTGTTCCAATGTATACCTTATTACCACGATATGCTGATTCTTGTATATGTCTTATGCGATGTTTCACTGAAAAGAATCAACATATCTGATAGTTTGATTCTCAGATATGATTTGCTTTCCTAGCTATGAGACGGCTGTTAGGTCTATTATCATACACAGCCTGTTCTGTGCAGTGATATACGAGGTAGCTTGAAGGGGCAGTAACCAGAGTTTTGTTTGCTTAGCTGCTTTTTCAGTGGCTTACGCTGTCTTAATCATCATAGTGGTGACTTCAGTTTAGGAGATGAACTGCTTAATAGGAAGGAGTACCTTGTTATTAAGGGTTGTGGCTTTTTGGACGTGGGGTAGTTGAGCTACGGGTAAACAAAGACCTTCGCCAAGCCTAGTTTGGGGCCTTGACATTTTTCATTGAGAACTTCTTTTATGCTATATTAGATTAGTACTTGCTCTTCCCTAGTGTTTGCAGAACGTATGAGATATCAATTTCTTACCTTCAAGCATGTGACTTGTTCTACCATGAGTCCTGAAAAGCTCTGATCTCTTATGCAGGCATGAAGGTGGGCTTTTCAAAGTATTGCATGGCGTGTATGTCTCGACGATCAGTTGCTTTCCTCTTCAACAACTTTATGCGTACGGCACAACCTCAAAAACTCTCAAGGAAGAACGTTAGTATTCCATCTATAACTTTATGCTTCTTTGTATTTTTTTTTTTTTTTTTTTTTTTTGGTTAGGGGGTTTCTGTGTTTATAGTCTAATTATTACCATTTGCAAATCTCAGATATAGTAACCACAATGTTTGTTGGAAACTTCATCGGCATTGTTTGTGCTCGCTCACTGCATTATCAGTTTTATTCCTGGTTAGTTTCTGGCAGGCACAGTAACAATTATAACGGTCACATTCTCAATTAATAAGCCTGATGGTTCTGATTATGTGATATGACTTTCTTATCGCAGGTACTTCTTCAGCTTGCCTTATCTGCTGTGGAAGACGCCTTTCCCTACTGTCATGCGGTAAGTAGTATGATAAATACACTGCGTTTTTCAAAATGGACGCGATACATTGTGCTTTTGATGTATGAATATAATAAGAGTCCCCATCTACGTCTGTTCGCTGATTTTGCAGCATAGCATTGTTTGTGGCAGTGGAATACTGTTGGAATGTCTATCCATCAAACAGCTACTCATCGAGTGTACTACTTTGCGTCCACTTGATGATACTATGGGGATTGTGGATTGCCCCTCCAGAAAACCCTTACTTGGACGATAAACCGTCTTTCAGAAAGAAGAACTAAGACCGATTAAGCAGCAGCACATTACAAGTTATGTTTACAGATCATTAACCTCATATCTCTTTTTTTTTTTTTTTTTTTTTTTTTTCATAAATGAAAATAGAACACGAGCAATCACAAATATCCAACAGGCCAGATATGACCAGAGATTTTACATGAAAAAGTGTTGAAGAAGCTAATTCGCGTACATGCAATTGTCGTCATAGCATTTGCATCTGGAATCAACGACGCTCACCTTGGCATGATGTGAAATAGCCTTGTCTTCCAATGCTTTAACAATCCTTCTGGCCTCCCCTACTTGAAAGGAATAATCTATATATATCCACTTTCCACGACTATTGTAACATCTAACGTAACTTTTCAACATCATTGAATCCAAAGCCACGGCACTTTTCAGTAAGAAGCAAGCAAACTCTGTCCATAATTCCCTGAAGATATATAACTGAACCTCTTTCAGTTTGCTATGATAAATTGGGGCTGGACATTCATATTTGACATGGGGAAATATACCAACACCCGGCATCTGCAACACCGTGAGCCAAACATCAATGACAGAAACAACACATCAAGTTGATAGTGGATAAAACGAGTAACAAATTAAATTGCACATATAAGTACATACTATTACTAGCATTAAACAACTTTTTGTGCAACAGTGTCAACAACTAAAAGAACAAGTGGAGATCAAACATCAAGATTCAACATCAACAAAAAGGATCTCCTACTATAATGTTATCTGCTATGTTTCAAACATTACGATAAAAGTTGGTGCAAAATTATTTATATGCCATGTTGAACACAATAAAATACCACTAGAAGATGAAAAACTCCACACTGACATGCAAGAGGGAATCCTTAAAGAGTGTTTTATGACAACAAAGAGAAACAAGCACAATTAAGTACACAATTATTAGAAGACAGCAATAAGTATCATATATTTCATCTCACAAGAATTATATAGGAAAAAGACTTTCATTTTTCTTAACTTCCAAATTGTAACATAAAGATAGGCAGATTCCTTTGTGATATAGAAAGCCTCCATTACATTGGTGCTTAACCTGGATTATATTCAAACACAGTGGTGGAAAATAAAAACAAAACAGTAAACACACAACACAACAAAATAACCACCACGGTGAAAAATAAAAACAAAACAATAAACACACAACACGACAAAACAACCACCATTACGAGCATACGACACCGCCTTTGTCAAAGATAAGGAGAAACATTCACTTCGTTGGCAAGTGAATGATATCCAATGATATAAATGATGGCAGGAAACAAGAATGCCAAGGTAATCACATACAAAACTTAACCAACAACTTACGAAATGCACAATAAACAAAATAACAACAGGACACATAATATACTCCCCTTTACTTCAGAAGTATTGGTATTTGTACTCTGACATAAACTAAAGTGTAGAGATCAATTGGAATGAAAAACAGTCCAACGACACAGAATATATCTAACATCAGAGTTTCTATACAAGTATATAACCATGTGTCATAGAGCAATGAAAAACTTTGCAAACACACAACCATCAAGATATCTATGTGTTCCTTGAAGTAACAAGTTTGTCCTTGTAGCCATATTCCTGTCGAGAATAAAAGGTGCTTTTAAAGTTGAAATCAACTACCTTGGTAAAGGAAACAATTGGCAAACTTGTAATAGGGTTATGGGAGGAGATTGGAGTTCTTTACACCCGTGTACAGCGTGGTGTACAATGCAATGTTGTGTTGAGAAATAAGTTAGTGTGCCTACTCAAGTGCCACAAGAAACATTACACTTGGGATGGAGAAGATCTATGAGGAGACGAAATGGGGGATTGGAGTTCATTTCACCCTATCATATTGTGCATATAGAGAGCGTAAAAGAGGCAATATCACTACATATCTTCAAAACTAAAAGTAAAGTGCATGACGTATCATAGATTTATGAATGAATTTAAAAAATTCAGAATACCCACCATCACACTGAGCATCTCCAGTTCTGGAAAGAATCTAAGTGTGTGACAAAGAGTCAACACAAATCCATTTATGTCAGTATCTTCAGCCCTCTTAATCAGGTTTAGCTTCAAAACGGAACCAAACGATTTGCACAAAGGTAGTGTAAGCGGCTGAAACAAAAAAAAAAAACACGGAGCAAAATTAGTGACCACGCTTGTGTAATACTCCTATGTTAGGTTAAGACCAAATTTTGCTCCGCCCTATCTGAAAGCGAAAAAAACAAAAAAAAACACGGAGCAAAATTAGTGACCACGCTTGTGTAATATGTTAGGTTAAGACCAAATTTTGCTCCGCCCTATCTGAAAGCGAAAAAAACAAAAAACTTATTTTCATTCACGCACCTGATAGAAATCTGTTCTAAGACATAAATTTTTGAGGCTAGGGATAGTCTTGATCAGATCACGAAACGTAGAACTTGCTGTAGCTGCACTGGCTTTTCGAAAGTACACATACATACTTTCTAGCTTTGAAGCATATGAGAAAGAGCATTTGATAGTTCTAATCACACAAATTTCGAAGGTCTTCAAGTTTGAGGCGTCAATTTGAAGTTCCTCTAACTCATCACACTTATCAACCATGAGAAAGCTCAAAGATTCCAAGTTCTTACTGATGCATAATTTCTTTGGAAGGTTGCAACACGATAGTCGCAACCACTTCAAAGCAGTTGAACCCGAAACAATGGTCTGCCATTCAGCCCCCTTTAGAGTAACATGACTTAGATTAAGGGATATGATGTTCTTCCATCTAAATTCACATTCACTCTGAACCTCTAAGATGCAAGTACCCAGATGCAAATCCTTGAGATGAGTAAATTGGCCAAGCCAGGAATCAGTGACAACATATTGGTCACCAAGATCACATTTGACATAGTTGTCCTTAAAATCGGTACACATAAACATGAGTCTCAGACTTTGCAGACCTTTATTATTATTAGCAGCAGCAAAGCTGATCCATTGGTCGATGTCGGACTTGTATTGCTTATAATTAAGGCATAAGGAGAGATGGAATGACAAGATGTTCTGTTCTTTCCGATGTTGCAGTACCTGATTTACGCTTCTTACATACGCTGCATTATAATCTAGGCAGGCCTTTGTATGTAAACACATGGGACAACCCGACATTAAACCCCAGTCGAGTTCAACAAAGGGGAAGCTTAAGCACACATTTCTCCACCACTTTGAGACTGTACTCATTCTCCCAACATCTTCAAAGGACAAGCGTCCCAAAATATTGACTAATAATTCTACTGGCAGCTCACTGATATGGTCCTCCTCGGTAAGAGAAGCTTGTGCCTCACGAACCACTCTTTTGCACTTAAAATTGGACTTTGGAGTGTCTTCAGAGTTTTTAATAACATTAGGATATCCAAACCAAGCAGCGATGCTGGTTACGATCACTGAAACGGGTAGGGTCGCATAAATTCTGGATCCATTTTCCCAACTCATCATCTGGATAACTTATAGTATGGCTTTCAATTTTGTGGTATATGATCAATCCCCAATTCAATTTATCTCACCACCAATTAATTCCCAATATATGCACAAACAAAACAAAACAAAACAAATACGAAGGAGTAAAAGTAAACATCGACGCGTCAATGGGTAAGGACGGGATACGAGGGTACGGGGTGGTGATACGCGACAGTGAGGGAGTAGTCGTTGCTTGTGCTTGCAGGAATGAGAAGGGGAACTCAAATGTGGCAGAAGGTGAGGCTATTGCAGCGAGGTATGGGACAGAACTAGCGCGAGAAATTGGGCTACGTGACGTCATTTTGGAGTCCGATTGTTTAAAGCTTATTGTACAGCTGCGTAAATGTCGTGTCGAGAAATCTTCTTTTGGGCTAATAGTCTTGGATATATGTAAGTTAGCTAGTAGTTTTAGCTCATTATCATTTTCGCATGTTCGTAGGAACGGTAACAAGGCGGCCCATGAGGTTGCGTTTTTGAGTAGGTCTTTGTCGGAAGAGATGGTGTGGCTTGAAAACCATCCTCCACAAATTAGCTCTGTATTAGCTAATGATTTATGCAATGAATGAATTCAGATTTCCTGTCAAAAAAAAAAAAAGAGTGAGAGAGAGAGAAGAGGGTTACGGGCGCTAGAGGGAGAAGAGGGTTTGCATATGTATAGCCAGTATAGGTAAGGCTTGCAAAATATCGATTATCCGAAACTCCGATCCGAAAAATTGTTTCGATCCGATATCCGTATCCAAAAATTTGGATGATTCGTATATTAGTCGGAAAAAAATCAGATATTCATACCCGAAATTCTTGGTTATTGGATCGAAATCAAACTAGTTTGCATGTTCGGGCTGCATATTTATATTGTTATACTTTTTTTTTTTTGTTATAAAGGTAGGTATATTATCCATGGTACCCCTGAGGTAGAGGTGATCATGGGCAGGACCGGGTTCGGGCCGGGCTTAGGGTACAAAAGTAGGCCCGATGTGCGGGTCGGGCTTTTCTTTCGGGCCTGGTTGGTCGGACAAAGCGGGCTTTCGGGTCGTTCGAACTTTTTAAAAAAAAAAAAAAAAAAGAGATGTTATTCATGTTACCCCTAAGGTTCTCAACTTTATCTGTGGTACCCCTGAGATTTCTGAAATTCCTATGGTACCCCTGAGGTTTGCGTTTTGCCAAAATGTACGTAAACTTAACACCGTTAGATAGTTGTGATATTTAGAGATTAATTAACACTAGTCGCAGTCATTAATCTATCACTAATTATTTTTGTGCTGAGTTGTCGCAACACTTATGGGGAATGTGCTAGGTTTATGGACTTATAATCTAGAATCCTATTATTGAATCGATTCCACTATTATGAGTTTATTCCATAATGGAAATCAATGATTTGTCCCGCAATTTACTTAGGTCGTGTTTGGAAACAAGAATTTAAAAATTTGTAATCATTTCAATTCCATCATTTGAGAATGTCGAATTTATATATAAATCAAATTTGGACTTGGGATAAAATCCTTGTATCCAAACACCGAAACATAGGGACATACTGTGAGGCTCGCCCCACGTAAAGAGTCCACTCTCTACAATCTCTATTTATACCGTGGCTTGCATATCACTTCTTGTAGTCCATCTCACCACTAGACTCAAGATTAATATGATTTGTCTTCTTTAGACCAAACCATCACAGTTTTCAAAATTGAGTTCGCTCTTCCAAAAGGCATCATGCTAGGTAACTATGGCTATGTTTGGTAAAACTAGCTGAAATTGTAGCTGAATGCTGAAATAGTCGCTGAAAGCTGAAATAGTAACTGAATGCTGAAATAATAGCTGAAAGTTTTTAGCTGATAGTATTAGGAGTGTTTGGCAGAATTAGCTGATATATGAGCTGATATATATAAAATTACATAAAAATGCATTATTTATTTTTAATCTCATTTTATTTTAGCAACTAATTGAGGGTAAATTAGGAATAAAATTATGATAAGCTAGCTTATTTTAAATAAGTTACATGGGGTAACTTATTAAATAAGCTAGCTTATTATTTAAGCTAGTGGTGTTACCAAACCAACTTATTTGGTCAAAGAGCTTAAAAAACTAGTCAAATAAGCTACTTTGGCCAAATAAGCTAGCTTATTGTGCATACCAAACATAGCCTATATAACTTATATATGCATACGTTTGTGGCAATCGCTAGGAAAATTAATAGGTTATTGTATAAATTTATAAAACATGCATGTTATGTACCTTTTTTTTTTTGGTTTAGTCTTTATACACTTCGGGTCGTTTACAGATGTTGATTTTGCTTTTGTATTCCAAATGCAGTTTTTATGTTTTTCAATCGTATATTTTGTATTACTCTATTATTTTATTTGCGCTTCTTTAAGGGAAAAAAAAAAAAAAAGAAAACTCGAATCCACCTTACATTGAATTTCTAATAATTTTGGAAACATTTCCAATTGAAATTCTATTTACGATACGATTATTACCTCGAAGTAGTTCTCATTATGGTTGTCTTGATCAGAAGTTCTATTTACGATACGATTATTACGATATTGAAACCATGCAGCAGAAATGCTTGCCATTGTTAACAGTAGCGGAGCGAATTGATTGGCATGATGGCCAGAATTGTGGTCACTCATCGATGGATTCGGAACAAAACATCAAATTGTGTTCATTACTCAACATGATGATATAATAGATTTAGATTGAAAGTAACCTAATTAAATTACCCAATTCATCAAAAATAACAACAACGAACATTAGCTATGTGGCCTCCAGAAAGGCTCCCGGCATAAGGCAGGGTAAGGAAGCGTCGGATGTACGCTACCCTTACCGCTACAATATAACGAGGTTGTCTACCATTGACCCATAATAAAAATTGTTTCGACAATCGCAATAGCTGACTGCTACTTGAGAAAGGCAATAGATAACGAATTGAGGCACAATCAAACCCTAATTCATGGTGCATTAAATGAAAAAAAAAAAAAAAACAGTGATTCTATGGTGAGACCGTCTTATCGTATGAGACCCAGTTAAACAACATTCATACATGAAAAAACGACATAAAACTTTCAACTTTCTTTGGCATATATATGAAACTCAAATTTTCCATAGAATTGTCTCAATGCGATCCAAATTACACAAACAAAATAAAAGTAACTGCGAATTTAAACAACTTACAAGTTGTCGCATGTAAGCAAAAGAGTTGTCGGAAAGAGCAGGCTGGGTAAATAAAACTCCCAAGTAAAAGAGAACGGAACAAGATCCACTAGAATTACCTTGATTTAAAAAGAACTAGGTTTCTCTATTTCCTCACCAAGCTAGATTTAGCTAACTTGAGACAAAGTAGTCAAAATTGTCAAACTCGATGGTTGTCCATGGTAAAGCTTTGAAAATATATTTGGATATTTTCAAAAAAAATTAGCAAAATTGGTTAAATTACGTAACGGGTTTTCTCACGTAATTGGTTAAATTAAAATACGTAATTTTAACGGGTAGGAAGCAAAACTAGTTAAATTAAAAACACATAGTTTTAACGGGTTTGTTACGTGGGCCATTGAGTAAGAGAAATCGATGAAACCCAAGAACCATGCTTAAAAAATACACCTCCGAAAAACCGAGACTCAAATATAAGAATTCATAACCTTATCAAATGGAAAACCCTACTAAAAGTACATGCAAAATATCAAAAACTTGAGATCGAAATTAAGACGTATGTGTCCATTTATAGAAGATTATTAGGTTGAATTATTGACCTAATCGTATTGGTGGCACGATCATTTATCACAAAACTTTCATGCGAAGCCCTGTCTACTAAAGTGATGTTCAGTTTGGGAGTGGTTTTAGCTTGATTTTAGTAATTTAAGCAAAACATTATAATCTAGTCATGCATTTACGTCTCCAAACTTTAGCGTCCGAAATTCACTTAATGTGATTAAATTGGATAATTACAAAATGGTGAGCGTTTAGGTAGCATACACAAAGCTGAGAGACTTGCCTACATCGCCACGAGACTCCCTCAGTCCGAAAAGGAATGGCAAGGCAAAATTACCACTAAGTACCTGTTCTAACCTGACTGCGATACAATTGCGTATACAGCAAACTTGTTTCGGAAGCACATAATCCCATGCTTCCAGATCAGTAACGATCTACCCAGCAAAACATGATTTCAAAGTCATTGCGTGCATGCATTTCTCAGGCGCAAGGTAGTAATTACAAACATCGTCTTTATAATTACAAGTATATATACTTCTTTACAAGAGGAACGCCTCGTTAGTCTAATTTGTACACACATAAGTGCCTATGCTCTCAAGGGCCCTATAAACTAAAACATCATTCGGGGTTCCAACAAGTTTCGATACAGATTACACAACAGCTCCAACAGTTGCAAAAACTTCACACCAAATTGTCAAGCAAGGGTAATTTGTTTTGTCAAAGAGATTTGTCAAATGACTCGAGAACTATATGCTTTAGATGACATGACACGAAACTCAGAATGTCTTGTTGAAGATGTTTGTAGTAAAATGCACATGGCCAATAACAGTTACCATATTCGAAACACCAGTTTGCTTTTCACACACTAGCTATGCAGTCGTACAAGGAACCAAATACAACATTGAGCCACGATTTACACCGATTAGTATCAGAATATTACCTTGGGTGTCTAGCATGCTAAAGTTCACAAAACCCCGCATGCAAGCAGCATAAACATTACTCTATAAGATCTTTAAATGAACTAATCTATTGTGATTTTTCTTTTAACCTAAAGGACTTATCATGCATGAAAAAGCTTTCTTTTCGACAATCGACAGGCTTGCTTGACAATTTGGCATAAAATTTTAAAGGAGCCAGACTTTAAGAAAAAAAAAGAAAAAAAAGAGATAAGGAAGACCTTGATAGAACGCTTACCTTGGTATCCAACTATCCACATTTGCACCAACCTTCGTAGTCAGATCATCATTGTTCAGTAGTATCAGATACAAATGTTAGGAACTCCTTTGCCAACATGAGATGCATCTTTATTCCATATACAGATCTCCAACTTAAGGCGGCAACTTGTGTGGTAAAAGTAACCAGGCACCAGAAAATAATCCGCAGAAGGACGTTCACTTAGCTGTCCACTAGTGCAACGCGTTGAAGATTGAAATTTAAGAGAGCTGCAACCTCTACGTAGTACAATGTCATACTTAAGCCCTTCCTTTGATAAACTTGAATTGATGCAGCTCACTGCTACCGAGTTTCCATGGCTCAATATAAACAGGATGTCATCTTTCTCTTCTTGAAGAACAAGAAGGTTTTCATCCATACCCAAAGAAGTAGAAAAGACTGAATTGTAGCGAAAACGAACCACCTGACTTGAATGATTTCTACATATATGGAGTGAAAGCTTCCTAGGTGAGGCCCTGAACAGGCAGTTGGTAAATGGACATAAACACGGAGCAAAACTGCACTTCTCTTCATGCTCATGTTTCTCACAGTAACTAACAGTTTCATTGCAACCATCTTTGACATAACAGCATGATACTTTGACTGACTCGACGACCTTCTCCATAGCCCGACAGCGATTGTTGCCAATTTTCCCACAGCATGAGGGACATTTGTTACTGAGATTGTTGCAGCAGGACGAGCATGCTATATGCCCATTGTCACACTATATAAGTCATCAAGAGCAAACAAGGTTCAGAAATGTTGAACAAGTACAGTACAAAGAGCCAAAACATAAGAGCCGCATAACTGCTGCTTATGGGGCTTAATCTTTCACATCATGTCACTGCTTATGTACTTTGACACATACTAAACGATGACACACAAACAAGAATTAAAAATAGGCAAATTTCAAAAACAATCAGTATTTGGTGTGCAGGCTCTTTTTAAAGAGTAACCTCATTCCGTCGCAAGTAAAGCAAACATATAATTGAATTAGTAGTTAAGAAGTTTAAAGAAGAACACAAGCTTCCCTGGAACAATAAACTTAACTAGGCCCAATCAGCTACCATTCATCCCCCATACATTCGCTACTGAGGTGCTGTTAAAATTGGGACTCGGGGGACATCAATCAATATACTAAGAGTTCAAATTCAACTCTTCCAAGAAGTGGTAATTCAATTCCATCAGTGCCATCGCGCATCTGTTCTAACTCTTCAACTTGGTTTGCATATCCAAGCTGGAGAGGAGATCCAGGAGACAACTCTGAATATTGTCTCGATTATAGCTCCAAATGTCACCCAAGGCTTTCATTTTTCAGTTCAAGCTAATTAACCAAATCGCAAGTGTCTCAAACATGTAGGTTTTAAGAAATAAAATAATAAGAACACCAACAGCCACCTATTAGAGCCAAAAACCTATGGTAGGCCCCAACATCAGGTAACACGCAAGCTTGGCTCAACTGGTGATGTGTCCTGAAATGGCTTAACTAAAGGAAACAGCCTCATATCTAACAAGGGCACTCCAAGACTGTCCATGGTAAAGTTTTGAGAACATTTGGCTACTTTCAAAGGTTGGTCAAATTGGTCTAAAACCGAACTATATAATCCATGGTTTTCGACCCAAAATGACCCCGAAACAAAAACAGCTCAAATTCCTTAAGAAGCACCTACAGGTATATTATGGGTTTTCGCGATATTAAAGCCAAAACCTATGGTAGATTCCCAGACTCGCCAAAAACTGCACGGTAGCCTCAACGGGCGATGTGTGTCAAAATGGCTTAAAGGGCCTCAACCAGCCCTCATATCCAACAAGGGTACTCCAATGCTACCCATGGTAAAGTTTTAGAAGATTTGGCAACAATGAAACACATGGTCAAAATTGGCTAATACCGAAGTATATATACCACGGCATTTTTACCTCAAAATGGCCCAAAACAAAAGCGGCTCAATTTTTCGTAGAAGCACCTACAGATAATATGATGGGTTTTAGCAAAATATTCGAGGCAAAATCCTAGTAGGTCCCGAGAATGGCAAAAACTGCACTCTAGCCTCAAAGGGTGAGATGTGCGAAAGGGCTAAAACAAGCTTTCCACTGAGGAAACAAACCTAGTATACAACAAGGGTACCTCAAGGCTATTCCTCGTAAATTTTTCAGAACATTTAGATGTTTTCAAACATGTGGCTAAAATTAGCCAAATCAAAGTATATTATCCATGATTTTGGGCCAAAATGGCCCTGGAACAGGAGCTGCTCGATTTTTTTGTAGAAGCACCTAGAGGTCATATAATGCATATTTGCAAAATATTGGAACCAAAAACCTATGGCAAAACCCAAATATCGGCAAAGACGAGCGTTAACCTCAATATGTAACATGTGCCTAAAGGCCTTAAAGAACTTCCCCAACACACAAACCAGCCCCCATATCCAATAAGGATTCTCCAAGGTTGTTCATGGTAAAGTTTTGATAACATTGTCCTACTTTAAAAAAAGTGGCCAAAATTGCCCTAAACCCAAGTATAATCCACGGTTTTGGCTACAAATGGCTTCGGAACAAAAACTCATCAAAGTTTTGTGGAAAGCCGCTACAGGTAATATTATGGGTTTCAGCAACATATTTGAGCCAAAAACCTATGGTAGGTTCAAAAATCGTGTGACAAAGGGGCTTAAAGAACTTCCATAACATCAAAATCGGCGCATATATCCATGAAGTGCACTTCAACGCTTCCAGGGTAAAGTTTTGATAATGTTTCGCTCCTTTCAAACACAATTGGTCAATATAAGCAAAAACCGAAGTGCATAGTCCATGGTTTTTCGTCCAAAATGGCCCCGGAAGTAAAACAGCACAATTCTTCGTGGAAACCCCTAAGGGGTCCTATTATGGGTTTTAGCTAAATACTAGAGCCAAAAATTCATGTCAGGTTCCCAGGGCAGCGTCTACCAAAAAGGTTAAGAAGGAACTTCCTAACACAGGTTACATCCCTCAAATCCAACAAGTGTACCCCAAGGATGTCCATGGTAAAGTTTTAAGAACATTGTACTACTTTAAAAAATGTGGCCAAAAACGGAAATACAAAAATTTGGTCCCAATGGCCACAGAAAAGTTACAGTAGATTGCCAAAATAGGCAGAATTTGCACGCTGGCCTTGAGGAATGACATGCGGCAAAAGGAGTTAGAGAACTTTCCTAATAGAGGAACCAGCCCTCATATACAATACAACAAGGGCAATCTAAGGCTGTCCATAGTAAGTTGAGAACATTTGGTGACTTTAAAAAGGTGGTCAAAATATCAAAGACAGGAATAGTCAACGGTTCAAAGCAAATGAAGCAATCAAGAACATCCGGATAATATCAAAAAATGGGGTCCTCCTGAATATAGTCAGCATAATTGCTACTTACGGAGGTTTGGCCTTTGCAACAAGTTAGAGACAATATGATCTAACTCCTACTAAGATCAGGTAAACAAAAATAAAGAATTGGCTAAATCCAGCCACAACACATTTGTTAAGCAGAGTCCAAGAAACAACTAATACTGCCATTGGACATAAATCAATACGCAGATGAAATAACGGTAAAAAATTTTTAAGGTATACTCCAAGCTGCCCCTGGAACAATAAACTTAATTCGGCCCTATCAGCCACCTACCCCTCCCCAAGAGATCCGGGAGGCGCTACCAAAAATGGGACCTTAAAGGACATCACTCTGAATATAAAGATTTCAACTTGAACTCCTCAAGCAATGGTAATTCAAGTCAACCTGCCTTAAATCATGCACATCGGTTGTCAAAACTCTTGAAGTTCGTTTTGATACCCAATTTGGAGGGAAAGAGAGGAGACAAAGTCTGGTAATGGCAAGTATTTTCTCCATTATAATTTCAAAGGTCAAGGCGGCACCCAAGTCGTTCTTTTTTTCGCTTCAGGCTAATTGTCAACTTTCAGTACATCGCAAAAGAGGTTCCTTGATGAAGGAAGTATAGAAAACGCAAAACTAAGTGTTTTTTGCACTTCTCCTACTTGGCCAGTGGTATCCCTAGGAGACTTCACAGGACATGAGGTAGTTCACTTCAGGGTTGTTTACGACTTTAAGTTAGGAATGAAAATCTTTTTGAATACCCAATCTGGTAGTGATTCCGGATATTGTCCCAAATATGGTTGCAAAGGTCAAGAGGTACATAAACACCATGTCATTCTTTCCCATGTTCTGGTTAATAGTTTTACTAAGTGATGATCAAGTATCATGATGTGTTGTAATGTTCAGAGCGAGCCTAAAATCTATCTAATTAAGAATCCTAAAACCTATTTATGATGCCGTTCCTCGGAGACTTCATGCCTTCATAAAACTTAAGGAAACTTCTCCTCAATTTTGTCAAAAGTTAAACATACTTTTCAAGTCAATTGCAACATGTCCACCAAACTCATCCTTTTCCAAGTACTAACCTCTACATCACAAAATCTCAACAGACATGCCAAGTTGCTAATACAGAACCCCTTCAAAATTCCAACTTCTCCATAGAAAATTCTTCACATATTGGGATTTGGGCATTTGCAAAAATCTTTTTTTTTTCAAAACTTCTCTAACAATCCTCAATCCGATTTCACTTCGACAATATACCAACCAAAATTCACCTCATAAGAACCAGACAAAAACGAAGATGGCAAGTTCAACAAAGCTTCAACTTTACGCATACAAAAAATGTCAAAAAAATTGAACCAAAGCAACAAACTTTACCAAACAAACACAACAAATCAAGTCAAGCAAACACAAAAACACAGAAAAGATTGAAACTTGAAGCAAAAGGGTTAGAAAAAAAAGGACCTGAAAGACAGGAATAGTCAAGGGTTCAAAGCAAATGGAGCAATCAAGAACATCCGGGTCGGATAAGATGACAGAAACGGGTCCTCCTCCTCCTGAATTGTTGGTTCTAGCCGTTGATTCAATCTCACCTCCTGATTTCTCTACTTCTTCATGATCATCATCACCATCATGATTGATGGGTTGATGATCATGATCATGATGAACGGCTGATGCAGAAGAAGAAGGGGGGTTTGGTGGGTCGTATGTTCTTCTTCTTTTGGGGCTGCGCACATAGAATTCCTCCTCTTCATCTTCTTCTTCCTCATCTTCATCCCTCCAAACTGAGAATTTCGCCATTTTTTCTACTTTCTCTCTCCTCCTATGTGTCAATGTCACTCCACCCTTCAACTGCTCTTTACTGTTTTCTGGTCTGTGACAAAATGCGTGCGGAAATGGAGGTTAGGTGACGTGATGTGGCACGTTTTACCTTATCGCAACCATGAGAAGAAATTAAAAATGATTGCGATAAGGTAAAACGTGCATGGTAGTTCTATCAAAAAATAGTCGATAGGAAGTCAAAACATCAATTAATTTACGGTAAGGTTGTCGGTTTATCCGTCGAATTAATTTGGTTAGCTTAAAACGAATTTAGTGGGTAGTTGTCTAACTGAAAGTGGTTCAATAGGGTGTTGGAACACATAATCCGTACATTAAACTAATGAAAGGCGTAAAGGGTGGTTTTCACTTGAGATCAATATCACCAAGTGAAAATGGTTCATAGGTTGGAGTGTGAGGTAACTCTCTTCCGTCTTCATTCATGGTGGTTTAGCAATCTTACATGGAGTAAAAAAAAAATCACCGACTTTGATGTTCTAACTACTAAGTACTCAAAGTTTTGCTCACTTTTTCTACTTTGGTGACACAAATACTATAGTAACACTATTGTATAATAGTAGGCAATTTTGTGGATTCTACTATTCTACTCCGTAATATATATACTCTCACTAATATCCGCACAATTTATTAACCTTTATTATGTAAATTAACGTTTTAATCTCGTCTTTCCATTGCCGATTAATTGTAACTCCATTACCATTCGTAATTTCAAATTTGGCTAGATCGAACATCTAAGTATCACATCGGGTCAAAATGTAAAATAGTTCATGATGCTCATGTTTTTTTTTTTAAATGTAATTTCACACTTTTTTTTCTGGAGAAAATTACTCCACATTGCAAAAATTAAAATTTAAAAGAGCTCACTTTCTCAGGCCCCCAATCCTGAAAAACACTCAACAAGAGAGAGACAAGAGAAAAGAAATGGAAATGAGTAGCTTAACCTTGACGACACCACCATCATCATCTTCAACCCCAGTAAGCTTCTTCAACAAGCACCATGAATTTATACACTTCAGACCCTCAATATCCGCAGCAAAACCATCAAATCCATGGAATATCTCAAGCATAAGACAACCCAGAAAGCTTCACATTCAAGCCAAGGCAATAAAAGGCCAAACTTTGTCTTCAAATTGGGAAATTGCAGGTACAACAACAGCTGCACCTTGGTTGCCCAGATTTGAAGAACTTGATACCACCAACATGCTTCTTCGTCAGAGAATCATCTTCCTCGGCTCTCAAGTTAGCTTCTTTCCCTTGTTTTCATTAACAGCTTCTATATTACGTTGTTGTTGTTGGAAGAATGAGGTTTTTGGGGTTGTTTTATGGATGAATATTAGGGATTTTATGTGGGTAATTTAGTTGATTGAATTGAACTTGTGGGGTGAGAATTGAATGCGTATAATAGAAGTTTTTGCATTTTTTTTTTTTGTTGGAATTGCATATCAAACTTCTCTAGCACTACTTTGTTAGGTTTGGTAGGTTGTTAATCTGGAGGGTAATGTGTGTGAAAGTGCAAGTGAATTAGGTTTTGGATATGATTTAACTGATATAATCCGAGGCTTTTGATTGGTGATGAAAAATGAATTTTGCTTTGCTTCTTGTTGAAGCTAAATTCTTAATATTGAGATGAATTATGGTACAACTGTGAGCTAAATGGTCTGGTAACTCGGCTCTCAACTAGTGGGTGGAGAATTGAGTGCTTATAATTTAGAAGTTCTTGCATTTTTTTTCTAGAAATTGCATATCAAACTTTTAGCACTACTTTGTTACCTTTGGTAGGTTGTTAATTGTGTGAAAGTGCAAGTGAATTAGGTTTTTGGGTGTGATTTAATTGATAAAAACCGAGACTTTTGATTGGTGATGAGAGAACAATTTAGCTTTTTTAGGCATTTGCTTCTTGTTGAAGCTAAATTCTTCATCTTGAGATGAATTGTAGTACACTGTGAGCTTAATGGTTTGTTAACTCGGCGATGCTTGATTGGTGTTGAAAAGTGTGAAGGTAGAAAGATTTGGACTGATCTTTATATGGCTTCATGAACTAATAGTAGGAAAAGAGGGTTAGAGAGTGGTTAAGGTTTTGATTTGCTCACTTGCCTTGATGGTGTGCAGATTGATGATACTACTGCAGATTTTGTCATAAGCCAGCTCTTACTGTTGGATGCAGAAGATTCGAAGAAAGATATTAAGTTGTTTATTAACTCTCCTGGTGGATCAGTCACTGCAGGTACTACCACAACTCGATTGCCATTCTGCATACTTGATTGCTATATGTTGTATAATGGTTATAACTTGGAGAATATTTGATAGGTCGACAATTGTGAGTGAGGATTTCTGATTGTGGGTTCCTCATGTATGGGGAATGGACGAGCTCACGAGCTACAAGCTCTTTTTTTTTTTTTTTTTTTTTTTTTTTGCCTCACCTCTCTCTGAAGGTATATAAGCTCTTTTGTACCAATTGAACACTGATTAGGCCTTCTTATAAGTTTTTACTGTTGCATCTTTCCTTCAGAGAAGAACCCCATTCACATTCTGTCTTGGGAATAGTGGTGCTGCTATCTTAGTGACTTCTCTTCTCTTTCCTTCTTACATTGCCATGTCCAAAAGCTCCTCGTCCATGCTGAGGTCTCTTGAAATCGATTGGGTCATTCTATGCTACATATTATCAATTAAGCAAAAAGGATAGAAACTAGATCAAAACGGGGAAATGGTGCTCTTTTTTATGATGATGTGCTTGCTTTAGTTAATTTGTCCCATTGCCTATGCTCATCCCATTTTTTCACTTGTAGGTATGGGAATTTATGATGCAATGAAGCAATGTAAGGCAGATGTATCTACTATTTGCATGGGATTAGCTGCATCTATGGGCGCATTTCTTCTTGCTTCTGGCTCTAAAGGGAAGCGCTATTGTATGCCGAATTCAAGGGTGATGATCCATCAGCCACTTGGAACAGCTGGTGGCAAGGTAAGCTCTGAGCTTCTACTTGGCTTTATCTCTAATTATCTGATACCAATTTACTCTATCTGTCTAGATATATAGTGAGCTTCATTTACGTTTTCCCTCTGTTGAACAACTTGAATCCGATGGAAAAGGACCACTTAGAATCTTGAAAGGCCGTGAATTTCCAGATAATTGACAGACTGTTGGTTTTCTAGTTGAAGAATCCAAAAGTTGCACCGAATTCCTAACCAAGGTGGATTTGAATAGGTGTCACTAGCTTGTTCCGAACTGGATCCCTCTTAATAAAGAAAATCTAAATTTGTAACAGAGTTTAGCCAAAGTTATGGGGTGGGGCGTGGGGGTTCCAAAAGGAGGAATTTTTGTCATCCTGAATTCTTTGAGTACTTTTCTCCCAAAGTAGTCTGCAATAGAGTTAGAATTGCTTACCGGAAAACTGAAATTTCAAGTCTGAGAGCTGATTTCCGCATGACCATATGGTCAAATATGTTCCTACTCAATGTTAGGCGGCATCATGGTGATCTGCTCTGATGATGGGTTGTCTTGGATCAAGTTCCGACGCATGTATCAATTCACATAGAAATTCAGTTGTAGCAGCACTACAGGCCTTAGCATTCATACCTGCACCACATTTCCAACTGCCAACAGCCGACCTAAGGGCCAGGAGGGGTAGTGGGCTACCCGTATGATGGCTGTGGGGTTGGGTACCCAGATGCTGGATGTTCTGGAGAGTGCAAAAAGAATTGAAATTTAGTTTCAGTTCCTTGTTATTGAACAGTCCAGATACAGACTGATTAGAGAGTATTTGGGTGATGATTATAGAGCTAGTCAGTTGCACATCACAACTTTACTAAGGGGAAGAAGGGCTGGACTGGGTGGCGTTGAATCTCTGATAGACATTTAGGACCTTTTTTGGAGGACTGCTGATTCCTTAGTTTACTTTACGCCAGGTCAAAGGCTTTGTGTCAGAGGTGTGAAAATTATCCTAAATTAACCATGTTTGTTATGATGATTAAAAAAGGAAGATTGTTGGATCAAGAGCAGCCATTGAATCATTGATATTCCCATTAGAAAGGTTATTGGTACAAGTTGTGATGTAAGTCATCTAGTATAGATGTCCACAATAAAAAGTGGTAGGCCGTTAGTGACATTTTGGGGTCTGAGGTCACATCGATTACCAGTGATTGACCCAAGGAAATTGACCTAAGATCCTGGTTCAGAGCTCATTCTGCATTAGTTCTTGATTCATCATGTGAGCGGTGGGCAGTAAGCCCTTAGCTTAAAACACGCAGTCATGAATCGCTTGGTGAACTCTATAAGTTGAACATACAAAACCTCAATGTTTGCTTAACAGTGAAAATGTTTAGAATCAGATTTCAGAAATATGAAATGCCTTTGGGTTGTCCTGGTGGGCTGGTGGTGAATTATGTCATGAGTCTTTACAGGTTTCCTTTTGCTTGAGAATTTAATCTGGTCTTTTGTGTGACTATATTGTCTCAGCTTAATAATGTTTACATTTTGCTACATCTTCTCTGCATCTATGGTTGTAAGGATTTTCATATTGGAAATAAGGCTTGGTTGTTGTTGTTGTTGACTTCGGTCTCTTCTGTCAATCCTAGGAGGGGTGGATGGGGAAACATATGGTTACTGTTAGTATATGATGAGTACATGATCAGAAGGATCTCGCTTTTCATTGCAGTTAAATTATCAATTTACATTGTGTTCTCACTGTGTCTAATAAGCACAAGCACCCATGATCCTTGTCATATGGACTGTTTGATTCCACAAATGTTGGCGAGGATATGCATAAGCATATTAAGCACATAACCTGATCACCATCCGTGCTCATAATTTCAGGCAACGGATATGAGCATACGCATTAGGGAGATGGCATATCACAAAGTCAAGCTGAACAAAATCTTGTCAAGAGTCACTGGGAAGCCTGAACAACAGGTTGGTGGTCACATAGCCTGTTACATTTACTTCGCTCTCACCCTTACACAACTGAAACCTAAAAACTGGCTTTGCTTTTCCACAGATTGAATTAGACACTGACCGCGATAACTTCATGAATCCTTGGGAAGCAAAAGCATATGGACTAGTAGACGCTGTTATTGATGATGGTAAGCCAGGTTTGATTGCACCCATCGGAGATACAGCTCCACCTCCAAAGACCAAGGTGTGGGATCAATGGAAAATCGAGGGAAGTCGTAAAGCCAAGAAGAACCTTCCTTCCGAGCACAAGATGTTACAAAACCAGAGGAATGACCAAGAGAAAGACGCTTCGACTTCAGTATAGCTGTAAAACCAAATCTTTATCATCTAGCTTTAGCTGCATACTGTTGTTCTCAGCTCTGTTTCTTTTCATGTAGAACTAATACCCAAATGTATCACAACTGTACACAGCATTTCTACAGCAATGGATATCCCATTTTTACGTTGGTCAAAATTGTTTTATAACCAACTGTGATCTCGTTACGCACTTAGGCTCCCACAAAATTTGAAAAATGCGTAAAACCAAACTTTACCAAGATAAAGTTTTCGCCTTTTTTGTGTAATTGTTGCACACAAGTCTATAAAACGGCGGGTATAATTTGAGAGACATGTTAACCAAACATTACCGAGAGAAAGTTTTCGCCTTTTCAGTGTAATCGTAGCACACAAGTTTGTATGAAACTATGAGTTGCCAAGATAAAGTTTTCGCCTTTCCGGTGTAATAGTTGCATACAAGCCTTTGTATCGGGTCAACGTGCCATAAAACGATGCGTTTCAAGGATCAAATATAAGCCCATCATTCTCAGCTTCTACCCAGAATTTTTTTTGGCGCAAACCCAGAATGCAGTTAATCTCATTTTCTCTCTCCTCAAATTTTTACCCAACAAGTTCAATTCCGTTGGAATTTACGCGGGTAATAACCAATTATCCGAAATTACCCGCAAATTTTCTGGGGAAGAATAAACTGCATAAAATCGAATTCAAATGTTGCTCAGAAAACTCAGCTTCTAGCAGAAGCTACAGAACATGCAAGAATTGCAAGACCCAGTTTGATCCTGCTCTTAATCACCCTCTTGCTTGTCGATTTCACAGTGCCCATTTTGGAGGTAGTCTTTTTACTTCACTTATTATTGATTTAATTAACTTTTTCTTTTTTTACCATGTGGTAGTAATTATTGGGTTGATTTCTTTTGCAAATTTTAATGTGAAGAATTGTTGCTGAAAGATTTTTACTGTATATATGTGATTCTAGGCTTTTTGAGATGTGTTATTATCTTATTGATGTCATTATGTGACTAGCTGTATGAGAAAGTTCCGTGCTTTTGGATTGTTAACGTTTGGTTTCGATATATGTGAGAGGAATTCGAACAAAATTAACAATTCGAGGGGACGGAGGATGTCTTTGATTATTGCCGATGGTTGGATTGGGCAATTGAGTACTCTGATACTCTCCCTTTGCTTTGGGGAAGATTGATCACTATTTTCGAGTTTCGTTTAGAGCTCAATTTTACATAATTGTTGTTCTCCTAGTCCAATATGATAATTTAACTTAGGAAGTATAAAATGTGATCATATGTATTAGGATGAAATTAAAATGGAAATGAGATCAAACGGATGGAGGAAGTATTATTTGAGTGGTATAGACCTTAAACATTGACATCATTGCCCAAATACCTCAAACTCCACGCCCCGTCTACAGGCGAGGCAGACAGGGAAGGTTGGGAAAGGGAGTGGGTCTGATGTATGGAACTTATGTACTGAAAACACAAGAGGTGGTTTCCGAATGATCTAAAATGTACTTGTCGATAATTGCAGTGTAAGAGGCGTAGTGATTTTAGTGAGCCATTATAAAAGACCTCCCTTTGAAAAAGGGTCTATAAAGACTGTGATTTGAGCCGCTAGGTGCTGTAGCCATGGCTCAGATTGATTAGCCATTCTGTGGTCATAGTTACAAGAAGGCCAAAAACTTCAATGTTCTCCTTCTAATGTATCTTTAAACACCTTTGTTTGATTCTTAGAGGGGTGGGGAGGGAACTGGATAGCGACACATGATATATGGCACAGAACATTCTGCTGCTTGCCAAAAAAAAGGGAAAAAAAGAGACGGTCTGTTGGCAGATTATATTGAATCTGTGTAGTGTTAGGACACTGTGTATGTTGCTCTTCGGCAGTGTAATTTATTGGTCTGAACTTTGTCCACCATATGTATTGTTCTTTTTTTTTTTTTTTGGGGGGGGGGGGGGGAGGGGGAGGGGGTTCTAGGTTGAGGGCAGACTTGGACTGGGTCGCACCAGCAATCTGGGTGCATATCTTCTGTTCGTTATCGGACCATTACAGATCTATCATTGAGGATGTTTGCTTACAACCTTATTTGCTATAACTTGAGTGTGATCTGAGGTCTGTAAGTAGGCAAGTAGCCTAACAAAAGAGCATATCTCTTACCCTTTCCATAAGGCAAAAATATAGATCTGCATTGTCAGTAAAAGACTAAAAGCCCTCAATGATAAGTGTGAAGTATAGAATGCAACCATTGACTTTCATTTTCAACTTTTCTGAAGTATATGATTTTCTCTGTTTTGCTATTCCTTCCTAAAGCACTTTGTGAACGATTGCATTTGTGGGCATGTTATGATGTCACTTTTTTCTCCGCTACTCTTCTCTATATTCTATGAAGTTATCAGACTTCTGTCAGTCTTTGACATGCTGGCTTTTGGATGGTATTGATCTTTTATGATCAAACTTGTAGGATTGCCTATCTATTTAAGGAGTCTGGCTTTAGTAGAGTAGTAAGGGATTGTGTATGCTTGAGACAAGGTGCGCTTATTACGCAAATGATGGAAAGAGGTCAAGGGCCGGTCCATCGCTAATGGGAATCCTTCGATATTTTTTGTAGGAATTGTGGTGGAATATAAGTCTATCTAGTTAGACTATCAATAACCTCCTCTAAGCTACAAACTTTTGATTTGAAGTAAACTCTAGCACTAACTATATACTTAATATGTATTACAATCTAATCATGATTATGCTCTCTGCTAATAAATAATCTTGCATTCCTCTCCTGCCAAATTGTGTAGATAGGTGCATTAAAGTGCATACTACCCAGCTGTTCCTCCAGCTTCTTCTGTTTGCCTTGTTATTGAGCCATTTTTACAATTCCATGCATCCTTACCCTGAATATTAACATCAGTCCAAATTCTGATGCTCTCCCAGATTTTGCTAACAAATTCACACCTAAAGAATAGGTGTCTGTGTGATTCTGCAGCCCTTTTACAAAGAACGCACCTGCTTGCCATGTTCATTCCTCTTTTCATTAAGGTGTCAGTTGTTGCCAGTCTTTTTTGAAGTGCAAGGGCTGAGATGAAGCTGTGTCTTGGGAGATTTATCGCTTTCCACACAACTTTACTCTAATAGACTTCGGGGAACTTGGTTCTGAAATGATAAGCTTTTCTGGTCTGAAATTTCCATCGTTCTGTCCAGCTGCTCATCACATCTCCAAAGCTGCCTTGCTCTCCAATTTCATTTTTAACTCTGACCAGGCTTTTCCAATTTTCGGGGTCTGTTTTTTTGCTTTCAACCTGATCCACTGTTTTATCTTTTAGTTTATATGCTTTTGTCATTTTTCCCATTAACCAGGCTGACCATCAGAGTGTAGCCTCCACAGCCGCTTTGCTAACAGAGCCGAATTCCATGACAAGACTTCCTTAATCTCCATACCTCCTCTCCTTGGTGCACAAATACTAAGCCAGCTTTTGTACTGCATTTTCCCTTGTCCTGGCTCAATGTTCCAGAGAGAACGTTTGCAGACTTTGTGTATTTTCTTGACAATGTTCTGTGGCATAAGCATACAGGCTTTTCAATAATTTTCCACTCCAAAAATCACAGCATTCAAAAGCTGAATTTTCCCTGCATAAGAGAGAGTACAAGAGGACCAATGCATCACAACTTTTTGAATCTTCCTTACGATTTTGGTGTAGTTTAAGTATCAAATTCGTTTGAACTGTTAGACATGATCAGCCGAACTATCATGGGTCTAGCAATCTTACTTTTATAACTGATTTTGATGTGCTGTCCTAACAACAGGAGAGACGAAAAGGAAATTTGAGAGTGTTTACACTGGAGGCACAATGAACACCCCAAATTCCGGCCAAGTTCTCGAGTACTGGCATTGTTGTGGGTCGGAAGATGCTTTTAATCCTGGATGTACATCGTCTCCACACTTATCCTACGATGACTGATACACTCTTTTTACCGGCTTGTTTCATGCTTCAGTGCTTGTAATATTTGTAAATCAAACCAAGTTTTACAGTTCTAAACATTCTACACTTATGCTGTCAAGATTCAGATTTTCAGGCATGATATATACGAAGCTATTCTCAGTGTTCATTTCATTGTCTTTCTACCCTACCATTAGGTTATGTATACGTGTAGATCAAAGTCTTTTTCAATCTTCTGGAACATTTCGTTCTCACCCATTTATATGTAATTTTTTTTTGTTTTGTTTTACAAGTGCAATACCTAGTACATACATAATACATGGACATATCACACATGGTTCTATACACTTAAAAATTCATATTATACTCGTAAGTGGATCACACATACATGATACATCGTTCTATACATTAGTCTAGTAAATTTTAAAGGTTTTTTTTATACTCGTGTGTAGATTAAATTTGATAATCGACTCAGAAAGTAAACGAGAAAAATCGTGTCAAAACGATAGTTTAAGTAATTGTTAAAGCAGAGTTAGTGGGTCATACCTACATTATTTTATACAGTTGTCAGATAAGCTATAAAAGTTGTTTTATACTCGTGTCTGCATTAAAGTTAAAAATCGACACGGATAATTACTGAGAAAATCGTGTCAAAACAACATTTTAAGTAACTGTTAAAGCAGAGTAAAAGTTGGTCACGGCTACATCGTTCTATACAGTTCTTTGGTATAAGTTAAAAAAAAAAAAAAAAAACGGGATGTATTACACACATGTCTACTTTAAAATTAAAAATCAACCCATAAAATCAATGACAAAAATCATGTCAGGACAACCTTTTAAATAACAATGAACAAATTATCACCTTTAAAGTTAGTTAGAAAGAAATCTTGTCAAAATGAGTATATAGATTGAATAACATGAAACCAATCCGAAAATGTACAAGAAATGATACTTCTTTAGGTCGCATCAAAATATTAGTCCTATTAGTACTTTTTGGTTCATTTCCATAGCTCTTGTTCTCAATGCAAGTACATACTCTCAACTCAAAAGTCTCAGACTTTAAAGTGCGCATTAAGTATCTTAATCGTTCTACACTTCTACGCTCTTATCACAAGGTTTAAGCAAGGTTATATGGTCAAACATTTTAAGTGTGTGCATTAAAATCAAAATCGATCCAGAAATTAACCAAGAAAATCGTGGCAAAAAAACCTTTTGAGTAACTATTACAGCAAGTGATCGTGAGTGTCACGCGTACATTATCATTCCAAATAGTTGTTTGGACAGTTATAAAAGTTGTTTATACTCATGTTTGCACTAAAATTAAAATCGACCCAAAAAAATAACTCAAAAAAAACGTGTCAAAACAACCTTTTAATTATTCAGTAACCGTTAAAGCATAAGAATGAGGGTCACACCTACAACGTTCCAATGTTCTATACAATTGTTTGATTAGCTATAATTCTATAAAAAGCCGTATTATACTCATTCAATCATTAAAGTTAATCAACCTGAAAAACACATGTGAAATTTCGTGTAAAAACAACCTATTCTGTAACTGTCAAATCAAATTATTAAAAACGCCTCAATGTTAGTATGAAATCATGACAAAATGAGTCGATTGAATTCACGAAATCAAACCAACCTGAAAATTAAATGATCAAGAAATGATAATCCTTCAAAGGTAGATCATGAATTGAATAATGTTATTACTTATTACATCAATGCAACTTCGCAAGTACCATATTAGCTCAACTGCTCAAGGCTTGACATTTCTTTTGGTTCATATATAGTCCTTAGTTCTGGAAATGTTAAAAACGAGTAGGGCAAAATGTCCAAACTCGAATAACACCATCTGAATAGCCAGTGAATAGAGTGTCTCCATCATTGCTCCAGGCCAAGCTTGTGCAGTAAGATTTCTGCCCACCATATGAACAAAGCATACATGTTAGTTTCTATAACAATCATACTCACGTAAAAATATAAAATTCATCAAAGACATTCAACATTAATCATGTCAATTATCATTATCTTACTTATGCCTATGATCTAGCTACATCTCAACCGAGGTTACCAAATCATAAATAATACATATACAAGTATAAATTAAATACTCCCAAAATGGCAAAATCTACATAAAAACGTTTATCTATATATGTAACGCCTGCTTTAATTTCTTTTACATAAAATGTATTTGTAACGCCTGCTTTAATTTCTTTCACTTAAAACATATATGTAACGCCTGCTTTAATTTTTTTTTACAGATGACATATATGTAACGCCTGCTTTAATTTCTTTTACAGAAAATATATATGTATCGCCTGCTTTAATTTCTTTTACAGAAAATATATATGTAACGCCTGCTTTAATTTTTTTTTTTTTACAGATGACATATATGTAACGCCTACTTTAATTTCTTTTACAGAAAATATATATGTAACGCCTGCTTTAATTTCTTTTACAGAAAATATATATGTAACGTCTGCTATCATTTCTTTTACATAAAAACGCGTAATTCATGACATGGACCTTAAGCATTTTGCATCCATAATTCCATATACAATCAAATAAAAGCCATTTATTAACGTACATTGGATCAAAACTTATTACATACCTGATTGTTTTTCACAGCAGGAGGAGGAGTTGGGACCAATTGCACCACAATCTTCTTACGATCATCATCATGACCATTATTAGACTCCAGACCCCCATTTTCATGACCTTGACGATCCTCGAACTTGCGACCAAGGGACTCATGCTGACCCGGCAACAACTCTTGGACCAAAGTCTTGGTCTCAAGGTTCCAAATAGACACGGACCTCTCACTAGCAGCAGCAAGCCAATACCTCGTAGGACAAAACCCAAGTGCATGGACAATCGCCCCCACGCTCCTCTCATATAGGACCTTGGCTTCTCCAAGGTCCCACAATATGACGACCCCATCTCTGCCTCCACTGGCACAGAGGGAGCCATCAGGGGACACCGTGACAGTATTAACATACCCGCGGTGTCCCTCAAGGGTCGATACCAACTTGCATCGACCCACGTCCCAGACCTTAACGGTCGAGTCCCAGGAACCTGACACGACCTTGGCCGATAAGGTCTGGGACGGGGTGGGGGTTGGGTAAGCGCTGTCAGGTACAAACCTGACAGCACTTACCCAATCGGAATGACCCTCGAGAGTGAACTTGCACTCGCCGAGGGTGTTCCAGACGCGGACGGTCTTGTCACGGGACCCTGAGATGATCCGACGGTTGTCAGGGGAGAAGGCAACGGAGAGGACGTCGTTGGTGTGGGCGGAGAAGCGGGTGGACTTCGCGGTGGAGGAGAGGTTCCAGAGGCGGAGGTCGCGGTCCCATGAGGCGGAGATGGCGTAAAGTCCGTCGGAAGAGAGAGCCACGTCTTGGACAAAGTTGTTGTGACCGGTGAGACGGCGGACTGGCTGGCCGTAAGCGGCGGCCGGAGAGGTGGTAAGGAAGGTGGGGTCGGGGTGGAGGGCCCACACGATGAGGGACTTGTCACGTGAGGTGGAGACGATCATGAGGCGGGAGTAGTGGTCATTGGACGGGACTTGGATAGCCGTTACGGCATCGGTGTGGGCTCGGAGTGTTCCGAACGGGATCAGGTATGGTTCGGATGACATGTTGAGTTTTGGGTTGGATAGGAATAAGATGAGAGGGAGAAATGATAGTGCAACTGTTGGAAGTTAGAAGAGGTGGTAATGGTGGAGGATGATGAAATAATGAAGGGTTAAAGGACCTTTAAATATAAAGTTTTAGGGTAGAAAAACAAACATGAGGAAAGTGAGTTGGGAAATGATTTAAAGCAAGGAAATTTAAGGGATAGTAATCTATAAGTTTTAATTTTACTACCCTATGTTTTTGTGTGCTTTGAGATGGATTTCAAGAGAGTTTTCTGGTAAGTGAAACGGTGAACAGTAAAAAGTGAGTCAGAAAAATGAAACAAATGAATTAAATGAATGTAAAGTAAGTTTATCGTGTGTCCATTTACATTTATGGATTGGAATTAGCTTTGAATAGGTAACATGATTCATCATATACAGTATATAATATAGAGTGTTAGATCAGAGTAACTGACAGTCAATTTAACGGATGTCTTGTCTCTGTATGAGAAACTCGTCTTTTTTTTTTTTTGTGTAAATTATCGTGGTCGATAAATGCATTTGGGGTTTGGCCTGACGTTTTTATCCCCTATTTACCTCATGAATCATGATGGCGAATACGGAAACATATGTACAATTGTGTCATTATATTATTGTAAAAAGGTTTGATAAACTTACCCTTAATAGAATTTTAATGTGATGCTTGAATAATCGACATGATGAGTTTTGTTTTGGATAGAATGGAAAAGTGATGACAGTGCAACTATTAGAAGAGTTGATAATGGTGGAGGAAGAAATGAAGGTCTTTTAGAGGTTTATGGTTTGTGAACAGACGACCTAAAAATAAGGTGAGATAGGGAAATATGAGGCAGAGAAATCAAGGGAATAGGCAAGTATCTCTCTTAGCTTGTGTCCAATTAGAAATGAAGTAATACATAATTAAATATGATCTAATTTTACATTTTACAGTTCTCTTTATCACACTTCTGGTACTCCATGTCATTGTTGGATCAACACAGAAACTAAATAGTATATAAGTGAATATAAAGTAATTTTTTTCCCTCGTGACCAGTCACGCCCTAACACGCGATTCATCTTTGCGATTCTGGCTTGGTATTAGGTCATAATACACAATTAAGAGCCACGTGTCAGTTAAGAGTTACTAATTACAATCATAATTTCTAACTGATCAGAATTACAACAGGAGTGTGTCTGCACGAGAAACTGCATGTTTTTGTGTTATGTTAATTATTGTGGTCAGAAAATACATTTGGCATGAGATTATGTCCCCAATTCCCCTTAGAATGAATATGGCTTAACATGTATGAAAATTCATGTACACAAATTGTATATTAATGCAAAAGGTTTAATGAACTCTATAGAATATCTTAAGGATGTGATCGACATAAATAGTTTAATTTGCTTAAATAGCATAGATCATCCATTCATACATATTACCACGGAGAATTTGCTTCCAAATGTTTTTCACTCTTGATATTATATCTGCTTATATATGGACTCTTTATAGTATTAAACATTTAAGCTTAGAATGAATTCCATTTAGGCATTTAGAATAGTATGATCGGGAAAGGTTTTGATAATGAATTCCATTTAGAATGTCTTAATCTTATGTGATCCATAATTTCATAAATATAAATCTTTTGCATGCTTAAATAGCATAAATCATGCATTTATTCATTGTACTACTTTACTTCCAAATGTTTTGATGCTTATAAGGGACTCATTGAAACATGCATAGGTAATTAGGTGCACTGATCGTAAATATCAAATTAAAGAGTCAATGTTATGGGCCGGTAGCTCTTTGCTTATTGAAGGCCCGGCCTGTTAATTTTTGGGCTTCGCCCATGAATTACTCTAGTCCATAGGATACAAGCTACTCCCTCCATTCTTTAAAAGGCGATATTGATACTCCCTCCATTTTATTCTTTTTTTACGTCGGGCCGGGCTTTATGAGAGGAACTCAAGCCCAACGTAAACAAATGAATGAAATAGATGGAGTATTTGATACCAACGAGAACATGGTATAATTTCCCTAAGAACATGATGCACACATCTAGCTCTACAACAACAACAACATCATCCAAGCCTTATTCCCAAAATCTAGCTCTAAAAAAAAAAAAAAAAAAAAAAAAAAAAGGAGACACGCATTTGACAGCTTATTAGGTACATTTAGTACTCCGATGATTCGATGAGTCCAAACGATAATTAACAACGAATATGTTTTTAAACTCGATATCGACTCAAAATACGTACTCTGTATATTATTTCAACATGCATGTCTGGTATGTTTATAGTGCGTAAATGGAAAAAGTAATACTCCATGTGATGCTTGCCGTTTTGGTCGTCGCTTCTAGCGAGGTTAATCATATCTTAGCTCAATCACTAAGCTTCATTAATAAGTACAAAAATCAAATTCCTCGGTTCTTAATTATTCTTCATGTCAAGGAACCTTCCATAAGAAAAGACTGAAACTTCTGACTTCTAAGAAAATGCCCGATTATTGTATTCGCCAAACAAGCCGCCCCAACTGCTTCAAACATCTAGATGCAACGTTAAGCTAATCACAATCTTACACGTAGTCGTCGGTTATTATTTAAAATTCAGAATTGATAATACTCTAGAAGTCTATCCTTTAAAAAATGGACCTACGTACAATACCATCAATATTCTCCTATACTATTAGAATCTTGTACTAGTATATATATTTGGACCCTCTCCATAAAGTTTCTCATCATAATAATCATACACAACTTTCAAATTAAATCTTGTCACATACACTAAACACCCTTCTTACAAAATAAAGTTGTATTTCTACTCACAACTTAGAACTTTTGAAATCTTCAGCAATAATGGAGATGATTATTTTCTCTTCAACACGGAACATTAGTAATCCTCTAACTTCCTTCACCCCACTCGTCACAAAATCGAGACAAGCATCGAGAAACACCAACGTCAAAGTTACCTCCGCTTTTAGAAGAAGTAGCTCTAACAACGAGTCGTCGTCGCGGCATCAGGGGAGACTAGTGGACGAAAACATGATTGTACTAAGGAAAAGGATACATGAAATGAAGGTGGTAGAAAGAAATTACGAGCCTCCAAGTGAGTGGATGCAATGGGAAAAACAAATATATGTGCAATATGATGAGTATATTTGCATGGTTTTAGGGTTGGTCCAAACCCAATTGATGAACACACGTCCTAGTATTGCCCTTGGTGCACTAGCCTTGCTCACGTTGAGCGTGCCCACTTCGGTCATTTTGCTTGCCAACCACCTCGTTGAAGCTGTTGACAAAATCTTATAAATAATTCGTCATATTTCCTCCGTCCCGATTTATTCTTTGCAATCTAATAGAATATATATAGGAAAATTTTGAACTACACAAAAAAAAAAAAAAAAAAAAAAAAATAGAGTAGTTAGTTTTTTTATTTGTGTACTAAACTAGACTACTCTTAGCTTCTTTTTTTGGGTGGTGTGATGCTTAGATAGTTAGATTGTCTAAACATGGCCTAAGTTTTTGATGGCCATCATGTTGGAGATAAAAATATATATATGATGATTATTGTATTATGTTCTTAAGGTATTATATGAAGCTAATTACTTATGGTTTACATCAAATATATGAACTAGCTAGGTAGTGCTCAAGTAATTTATTGATTCAGATGACTCTTTTTCGTTTATGCTCGGAGTATAGAAAACAAAAACCAATTTTTTTACGTTTGTGTTCTATCAAAAAGAGAACTATCCTAAAGAAATAGAAAAATGCCTGGATCTTTTGTTCTATGTTTGTGTAAATTAGATGTCATTTGATTTCTTCTCAAAATATATAACCAAAAATAAAAGGTAAGAGCACATTCGGTGAAAAGAAAAATAGTAATCCACGACATATATGGACAATCATATTGGCTAAATTACTTTTATTTACGCAAAAATAGCCATTAACATAGAACATATAAATTTGAATATCCACAAGTACAAACTAAAGTTCATCATACGTCAAAACTTTTAAAATTAATTCATCATATCGATCATATGTACTTTGAACAAAATGTCCAAGGTCGTCCCATTTTTCGTCCTAACACTACTACTATGCCTCGCCAAATTCAGCGAGGCAGGTATTTTTGGAACTGGAGATATAGATATCTCGGTAACGAACACATTAGGCCAAGGCAAGAAGCTCAATGTTCATTGCAAATCCCGAAACGACGATCTTGGTGTGCATGAAATATCACCTGGGCAAGTCTACGGATTCAGAGCTGGCAAAAGTTTTTGGGGAAACACATTATTTTTTTGTGGATTTACATTTGATGACAAATTGCACCACTTTGATATTTTTGTTCAGAAGAGAGATGCGTCAAAGTGTAAAAGCGGTGGTTGTAAGTGGGAAATCAAGGAGTCTGGCCCCTGCATGTACGCATATTGGACACAAAAATATGACCGTTGTTTTGGCTGGAACAAATAATCAACTAGCTCTATATATGAGATAAAAACGATACTGGAAAAATTAGAGTATACGATGATCACATGAAATTGAGATTTTCACGCGTCATGTATATAGTCGAATTTTGTATAGGAGATAAAATTCTTTGTATTAGTATGAAATTGTTAGCTTTGATGGCGGGATACTATGTGTCTGTTTGTCCAAATTATTCTAAATATGTTTCTATTTTTCATAATCAATTTCTTTAAAAACTGTTTTTTGAAAAAATAGTGAGTGTTTGATTCAACATATTGCAAAAACACTTTATTTGTTATTGTAATCTATTTTTATTTTTTCCAATTTAAAAAAATCTCAGTAATAGATTATTTTTAAAGAAATAGCTATAAAACGATATGCTTCTGTTTTTGGGGATCAATACATAAATAAGAGCTTTTATTAAATAGTTTATAATTTCTTAAAAACGTTATGGCTATGTTTGGTATGCGCAATAAGCTAGCTTATTTGGCCAAAGTAGCTTATTTGACTAGTTTTTTAAGCTCTTTGACCAAATAAGTTGGTTTGGTAACACCAGTAGCTTAAATAATAAGCTAGCTTATTTAATAAGTTACCCCATGTAACTTATTTAAAATAAGCTAGCTTATCATAATTTTATTCCCTATTTACCCTCAATTATTTACTAAAATAAAATGGATTAAAAATAAATAATGCATTTTTATGTAATTTTATATATATCAGCTCCTATATCAGTTAATCTGCCAAACACTCTTACCTAAAAACTTTCAGCTATTATTGAAGCTATTATTTCAGCTTTCAGCTACTATTTCATCATTCAGCTACTATTTCAGCGTTCAGCTACTATTTGAGCTAGTTTTACCAAACATAGCCTATGTTTTGCCAAGTTTAATTTCTAGTTTTAGAAACTAAAAACACTTTGAAAAGTTAGGCCAAACACATACTATATAATTTTTTTCGATTTGTGTTACTTCATTCTTCGGACCGAAAACAAGAAAATATCCCACTGAAATATTTCAAAAAGAATTAGAATAAAATTTAAAATTTATAAGATCTATTTACTTAGTAGGAAAGGTCTTGTATGTACTCTTGTTTGCATATTATTGTCCATACATACTGTAAATAATTAGTTTATATGCTTTCTATATATATATATATATATATATATATATATATATATATATATATATATATATATTTGTTGTAATTAATTAGCGCCTTTGAACGTCATATTCTTTCTATTTTTGTTGTATTAAATAAGCCTTTATATTCTTTCTATTTTGTTGTGCTATTATATCTCTACTATAAAAGCAAGGAAATGCTTGGAAATGTGATTACATGCACCAATTGCTAATAAATAAAAGGTACGTATACCAAATATTGCTCAAAAGAAGATATGCGCACAATCGTAACGTCTATGTGTATTAGTGTATATATTCTTTCAAAACTAGCCATTGGTATACAACATATAAATTTGAATACCTCTAAAGTTAAATCAGAATTTCATACCATCACTACCATAAACCCTAAACAAACCGTACCATTCACATTGATCTGATCTCTTTGCATAAAAATGTCGTCTAATAAGGTCATTTCTGTGTTCGTCCTAACACTACTTTGCCTCTCAAAATACAGCGAGGCGATATTTGGACTCGGGAAAGCAAATATCTCGATGACGAACAAATTAAGCCAAGGCAAGAAGCTCAGTATACATTGCAAATCGAAAGACGATGATGTTGGTGTGCATGAAATTGCACCTGAGGAAGTTTACGCATTTCAAGCTGGCAATAATTTCTTTGGAAACACATTGTTTTTTTGTGGGTTTACGTTTGATGACAGAGTACATTACTTTGATATTTATATACAGACGAGAGATTCAGCTAAGTGTAAAAAGGACTTTAGTGGTGATGCTATGTGTGATTGGCATATCATGGAGTCTGGCCCTTGCATGCACAATATTTTTAAAGATGATTTTAGCCGTTGCTTTGACTGGAACACCAGTCGTTGAGTAATATTCTTGTAATTTATTATTTATAATAAGTATATCAATAATATAATTATAAAATGAAAATCGGGTTTTTATGCGCCCAATATTGATCAAGGGACTTATATATGCATGGTCGAATCCTGTATGGTGACCATTTTCTTCTTTTGTATTAAGAAATTATATTGAGTTCGATCTTAATAATACCGATAATAATAATACAGGGGTCATAGCAAGTGTGTTAAGTATATATATATGAGTAAATATTTATTACATTGTGATTTTTCCGATCACAGAACGTTTTTCTATAATAATGATCGACAAATTTTCAACTTCGCTCGGAGCTTGACAAATCTTCCCAACATATCATAAGTTGAGTCATTCCTAGTTTCATTGTAGACCTCTAGATATTTAGCCTTCTATTCAAATTATGCGATAATTGTTAAAATTCTTTTGGCTTTTTATATCAAACATTTACGACAACAAAAATTAAATTCTCTAATTTTAGCATACATTTTCCATTTAAATTATTCAAAGCACTAATTCGAATGAACCTCGATCTTAAAACAACTTGATAACTCTCAAAACAAGCAATAACCACTACACAAAAGTCATGATCAAGATGATTGATAGTAATTTGAACAAAAGTTGGGGGCTAATGTTCGTTATCTTGCTATTTGTTCTCATGTTGTCGTTTAATTTAAGTCATGCTGGACTTCAAGAAGACGCATGGGTTCGTGTGATAAATGATTTGCCCAATGGGAAGAAGTTACAAGTTCATTGCGTATCAAAGGACGATGATCTTGGTAGTCATGAGCTGAAAAAGAAAGGGGAATATTACGAATTTAAATTTGGTCCAAGTTTATTTAGGAACACATTATTTCATTGTGGGTTTTTATGGGATCATAAGAAACATAAGTTTGTTATTTACGATCAAAATAGAGACGCACCTGAATGCTGGGACCAATGTTATTGGAAGATTAGAGAATCTGGTCCGTGCAGGCTCAATTCCAAGACCAAGGAATATGATATTTGTTATAAGTACAATAAACATTAGTAATATATGTAACGTAATTACTCCCTCCTTTTCCTTGAATTGTTAACATTTTGACAATTTAAAGAGACGAGGTGAACTAATTAATTAGGTAGCTCAATTGGCGGTACTTATGCCTTTTACCTCTATTACAATGAGATTCGATTTACAGGTTATCCTCCACATAACCTAACTGAAAAATCGTTTCGGATCGGAGGGGGATTAATGTATCCTTTGTAGGGCTAAATATTATTTTTGATACGGGTATAATAAGGCTCTTTTAGTTTTTGCGCGCTTAATCTTTCTTAATTGCTAAGCTAAGATCTTGTTAACAGATAGCTTATATAAATTAATAAATCTGTCACACAATGTGATCCATTATCTATAATGATGTGCTAGCTAGTTGAGTTTCTATGTGACGGGGATCGGAAGTTTCGATTTGCCCATGAAGGTCATTATTCCATATATTTGTCTTCTTGATTAAGACACAAATGACACCGATGTGTGGCGTGTAGAAAATGTAAAAGAGCAAAAATGTCCAAAGACACGGCACTACCATTTCACGCAAATTGCACACACGTACAAATTGTTCCAATATCGTATTAATTACTACGTTAATGATATTAAAAATCCTGTTTCGTACGTACTATCATATTTACATTGTCACAGCGTTGCACATACTCCCTCCTACTCAAAGATATTTTTCTGTTTCTTTTTGCAGCTTTGAGTTGCCATGTTGGGAGCTATATTTAGACCAAATGAATCGTTCACTTGCTTTAAAAATTAATAAGTATTTCATTCTGCATTGCAGTCAACCAACTCTACTTGATTTCAAGGTAAACGGGGCTTTCATTTAGTCTACAAATAGTCCCCAACATGGCAACTCAAAACTGGAAAAAGAAACAGGAAAATATCTTTGGGTAGGAGTAGTATTCGGTATCACCCAATTAATATAGCTAGTCCCAATGTCGAATCTAAATCACCGAGATATCTAACCTTGTTCTTTTTTCGTTTTCCAGCCAATAATAATATTTACACATTTTAAGAAAAGTAGATAAAACCCGTACATTATTCTTGAAACCCCTAGATTCAGTGTACTACTCTGCCGGGCGTGCCGGCTGCCGGTATCTCCCAGCCACTTATGTTCAATTTATCGTTAAATAAACTATTAAACTATACTAGACGCGCTTTTGGCTCATCCCGTGTCGTAGTGGACACGGTGCAGCCGCAAGTTTAACGAGGATTTGGCTTCTCTTCCACTCTACTACTATATAATTTCCTAGAAATTAACACACATTTCTTCTATTTCAATGGTGACCAAAATAAAGCCTTCTATAAATATCAAAATAAATTATATGTCTTTCATTTTTGGTACGTCAATTTTCAATTCCTTACACATTATATACGCATCCAATTTCTTGCAAATTAAAGTCGCAAGAGGTTGAGTTTTTTTAGTAAGACAATGGAAATGACCATGTTTCGAGCATTTTGGGGTCATTCCACCGCGAAATGTTGGTTAAAAGATGGAACGAAGAAAGTCTATAATCCAAGATTGACGTGTAGAGAAAGCGAGATTTTCAGGCATATATGCTACAAACAACAACGAGGTCGTGTTACTAGCACTAGTGTTATCGACTGTAAAAGAGGGGATGATCAAGATTTTGGAGGGGGTAGGATGGTGGATGAGGATATGATTGTACTTCGATTGCGAATGAGAGAAATCCAGATGTCAGAAAAAGGTGAACAATTCATTGATGCGCCTTCAAATTGGATGGAGTGGGAAAAGAAGTATTATTTCATGGATTTTCACGAAAATGTGTATAGAATAGTAGGTTTGTTACAACTAATTCTAATGGATATGAGGCCAAGTTTGGCCCTAGGAGTAATAACATTAGTCATGTTAAGTGTTCCCTTCTCAACTTGTGTGCTTATGCTTCATTGCATAGAGATGATTAAAGGGATTACACCTTAATTTCTCATTCATTTTTCCTCTAGTTTACTTGTGTATTAAGACACTCCTTGTAATTAGTGTTGAGCTTAATCAATGTGTTAGTTATTCTTGTGTATACTACTCTATATAATGAGCCTTTCTCAAACCTCGGCATAACTCTTTTTTTTTTTTCTTTTTTTTTTTTTTTTGTTATTAGACGAAAAAACTAAAACTACATAAGGTCTATTACATTCTCCCAAGGAGGAATAAGTTTCACATTATTGTTGAAAAGGTTGTTTGACATCATCAATACCATTGACAACAGTTTGACAATCTAAATACACAAAAATATCGGTCACATGTTGGGCATGGAGCCAGGAGAGGCCTAAGTATATGGCATAACTCTTCTGATCACCAACATTCTGCATCTTATTTGAGTAAGGCTAATATTTGAAAGTATTTCTTCTTTCTAATGTCGCATTGTTTTTTCTTTCTTTAGAGCGTTCATTTCGATATATATGAGAATGTCATATCTATCTAGTTCTACTAAAACAGAAGCCACTAGGACACGTGGCATCCAATGGCTACACATTTTCCCGCTAAAATTTTTGTTCCTAATAACATGGTTTTTAATAATTTTGTTCCTATTAATTTGCTACAAATTCTAACAACTCTAAGTTAATAATGAAAAAACAGCTAATAGCTAGGGCCTTTTATTAACAAAAAAAAAAAAAAAAAAAAAAACACAACTTTAATATGTTCCTAATAATTTTCTACGCTAAATTTATGAGACCATTTCAACCAAATATATATACGGAGTATATCCCAAAATTTTGCTCTTCTTTATCTACTTTACAATCAAATTTTGTCCTCTTACTCACTGATGTAGTGATTAACCATTTCAATGGCTAAAGACTCGCTCAAATAGAGGTAACTAAAGGTCACTATTCTTTTCTTTTTGTGATTTATTTGTGTAATCTTCTAATGCAAATTTCATCTCTATTTCTAAGTCATGGGATTGTAAAGTCACTGAAATTTTGAGTTGGTAAATAAATTTGCCATAATACAAATGTTCCCTTACTAATATTCATACTTAGAGATACATTCACGCACACACACTTTGATGAGATTGCATTTTATCAAGTGCAAATTAAAGTCATACGTATACATGATAGCTAAGCTATTCAGTTTTTTTTTTTTTTTTTTAAAGAAGTCCTTGATATCTTGAGTCGGGAAATAGATTCGGGTATATAACTACGTTTCGAACGCCAACAATATAAATATGTTTTAACAAGACAAAGTTAAGCTAGACGTGTTGCCGCACGTTACGATATTAAAATTTTTGGCTACAAATTTCCGTGCATAGCACGGGTATTATACTAGTAGAGAGTACTAAAAAACGGACCAGGTAGATTGTTTGCCATCGACAATGGTTGGTAATGAAAACTGGGCTTTCCTGGTCATGCGTATTGGATAAGCGTCTGAAGCCCATTATTCATACGAAGAACAACCACATTTCTTGTTACAGTTTCCCCAAGCTAACAACTCAAAGTCACATCTAGTCCATTGCAAATTACTCCCATTTTCTTTTATGTAGCATTTTTCTTTTTCTTTTTTGCAATAAATGCTTGTCCATGAGGAGGGTAAAGGTGTAAAAAGTTGCGTGTTCTCGCTCAATTACTCTAGATTCGAAACCCGTTTGCATTAAAATTACTCTTTATGACTCTTGTAGAACCGAAAAAAAAAAGCTACATGATACTACTAACATTTGAACATTTGCCTCTTCAAGATTCTTTGTGTCAACTTCTTGATATTCCCTACATTTTTTTTTTTTTATTAAAAGTTGCTTTCATTATCTGCCTTTTCATGCTATAATAAAGTTAATTTGATAAATATATATGTCTCATTTGAAATATTCTATTAACACTAAACATTAGTAGCCAGCATTATCCATGAAAACTTAATCATGTAACATAAAAATAAAACCATTGTCCTAGTCAAGATATAATTATCCGAAAACAAACTTACTATTTCAATTAATTGATCTTAATAAACTCGATTTCGATCACTTTCTAAAGTACTTGATTCTAATATATAATTCGAGTTTTCATGAGCTTACTAATTCTTCAACTTTGACGGGTATGTAGCTAAAAGGGGTGTTTATCTTGTTACAATCGACTTTGCACAAAAGCCATTACTCGAAAATTAATTAATTTTCGAGTATTTTCACGTACAATTGCTTAGATCGACATGGCTGAAATCTTGTTTTCGAAGGTATTCAAAGATGAGAAGGTGAAGGAGGAGAGTATATTAGTTGGTATAACACCATTGATGAAGCTTATAACGTTAACATTAATTGGTGTAGTATTAACTCATCCAAAAGTCAAGCTTGTACCAAAAGATACATTCAAGCTTCTTAGCAAGCTTGTATTTGCCCTGTTTTTACCCTGCATGATCTTCACCCACTTAGGCCAAACCATTACACTCGAAAATTTTACACATTGGTGGTTCATCCCAATCAACATAGTCCTCAGCACGACTATTGGTTCGATTTTAGGGTACGTTGTCGCCTTAATATGTCGGCCTCCACCTCAGTATTTCCGGTTCACTGTGATCATGACCGCGTTTGGTAACACCGGGAACCTCCCATTAGCGATAATAACCTCGGTTTGTCATAGCAAGAGCAACCCCTTTGGGCCGGAATGCAAGAAAAATGGTGTGGCTTACGCTACTTTTGCACAATGTGTTGCTGTTACTCTTGTGTATACGTTTGTTTACCATATGATGGAGCCTCCCTTGGACTACTATGAATTCGTTGAGGATTCGAGTGATGATGAAGAAATCGATGAGGAAGAAGAAGGTGGTTATGATAGCGGCCATAGCGCAATGAGCTTACCTCTTCTCAATGACGCTGAGTGGCCGGGAATGCAAGACAAAGAAACCGAACTTTCAAGATCACCTTTCATTGCTCGAGTTTTTAGCTCTTTGGTTTTGTTAAGTGATTCCCTTCATTCTGTTCCTGAGTTCAGTCTGTTAGACGAAAATGAAGGAGCTTCTATGATAAGCTGTCTGCCAGAGCCGAAAGTTGTTAGGAAAATCAGGATTGTTGCGAAACAGACGCCAATTAAACACATTGTTCAGCCTCCTACAGTTGCATATCTTCTAGCTGTAATAATTGGAATGATTCCTGAATTAAAAGGACTCGTATTTGGTGATGTGGCTCCCTTGTCATTCATTACTGACAGCCTAAACGTTATGGCAGGCGCGATGGTGCCATTCGTTATGCTAGTCCTAGGAGGGATGCTAGCCGAGGGTCCAGATGATCAGTCTAGACTCGGGTTTAGGACGAGTGTAGGGATCATTGTAGCGAGGCTGTTGGTGCTTCCTGTGATCGGGATTGGAGTCGTGATTTTGGCTGAGAAATCGGGTTTTTTGGTTGAAGGTGATCAAATGTACAAGTTTGTGATTTTGCTGCCTTATGTCACACCTAGTGCTATATTACTTGGTGCTATTGCTAGTTTGAGAGGTTATGCAGTAAAAGAAGCCTCAGCACTTTTGTTCTGGCAACATGTCTTTGCTGTGTTGTCTATTTCTTTGTACATGATCGTCTTCTTTAAGTTTCTCATTTCTTATGATTAAGATTTTAAGAAGGGATTGTATGTTAGTTGGTTTATGGAGTTTTAATCCAAATTGATTGTTAATATATGTACATTATGTAAGATTATGACTCTTTTTTCATTTCCTTGGAATGTCAATACCAATATTTCGCCTCTCAAACTTATCTTATCTAGATAGAAAAATGAGCAATGTTGGTCTTATGATCTTATCCCATACCTATTAATTTTCACCTCAACGGATATGCATATTTGGTTACTAAGTCTCAACGAAAACATCTTAATTAAGTTACCAACTTTACGCATAATTCTAAACAATGATGGATTAACCTCTTGACACGTCGGAACCGGAATTGAATCACTCGCAAAATGAGTTAGATTGGTCGTACATTAGACAATTTAAAGTGTCTACTTCTAGCGTGGCTTTGATTGTACTCGGTTAGCAAAAATGTCCCAACTTAAAAAAGACACACAACAAAGAAACAAAAAAGGAGGCAAAAACCCCCGATCATCCTAGGGAAGCGTGACAAGTAAGACACTTCCCGGCGGAATCTTCCTCAAAACTTTACCCCAACATTCACTCTTATACTTTTCCATCATTTGATCATCACCTCACTTTTTATAGACAGAACAAAAGCACACATGATGAGCAGAACAAAAAGAGGGCAATCACAATCACAAAAATGGAAAGTGTCTAGAACAAAATGATTACTTTGTGTTATTCTTTATTTCTTTTTTTGGAAAGTTTGCTGCAATTGTAGATGACACAATAAAACAAACAAACAACAAAAGATTAGAAACAAAGTTGTAGTATTTTCTGGGCAAAGTAAACCTTAATAGAGATGGAGTACAAATAATGAGGAAATCAATACCTTACTTCATTGCTTATTATTTTTGTTTTGTTTAGTTTTTTTGTGTTTTTTTTTTTAATTAAACAGGAAAACAAGATGAGAAGAAACCATCCCTTGTAAGTCTTTGCTATCTCATCTTGCTTTCCTTTTGATATAATTGCTACATTTTCATGGCAAACTCTTGTTTTTTGTTTGTTCAAGCTAAAGGTGGGTTCTTTTTCATCATTGGTATTTTGGGTTTTTTATTTGATTTGACTTTTTTATGTGGGTTTATGATTTTGAGACATGGGTTTGATTCATTTTTGTATTAGGTTTATGAATTTTTGGATTGAATGATTGATTACATAATGTATGAAGAAGGGAAGTCTTGGCTGACCGGTTAGGGTGTTGCTTTGTGATCGAGAGGTCACGGGTTCAAGTACTGGGAGCAGCCTCTTGTCCAAAATTGACTAGGGAAGGCTTGCTCTCTATACACCCATGTGGTGGGACCCTTGCCTCGCAGGGACGCCAATGTGCATCCGGCTGCCCTTTTTATTTGATGATGTTTGGACTATGAAGTTATGATATTTTTGTAAGTGTATGAAACTCCCTGATATGGGGTTTCTATGTTGTATTCAAATGTTCAATATATAGAAATATGCAAGTGTAGTTCGGTAATGGACATTATTACTGGTGCTTGTTTGGAGTGGCAGCTTCTGGAAGTTCTAGGATGGGTTATTCTTGTATTTGGAAATGTTTTGAGGCATGGGTTTTAGTCATTTGTTGATTCTGATTGATAAATTGGATTGATTTGATAATGTATGATGTGATTATAACTTGTTTAGAGTGGTAAAGCTATGAACTTCTTACCATTTTGATTAAATGTAAGCTTCTTTTCCCTTTGTCTTTGGTTTCATCAACCTTATTCAGTGGGAATGTGGGATGGAGGTGTTCTTTCAGGTTGTTTTGGCAGGATTTTTGTTATGTACATAGGCGGGAGCCATTGAGACACCGGATTGATGTTGTTGTTGTACCGTCTTTGGTTTTATCAATGCTTCACTCAGTAGGATTGGGTGTGCTTTCGGATTGTTATGTGGTTAATGTCATGTAATTGCAAGGTTTTGTAGTTAACATGTCCTATACTTGCACTGCAGGGTATATTTTGCATATGACTTTTGGAGATGATTATGGGAACTATGCTATAGAAGAAGTGGTTGGAGTTGTTTCCACTTTCTACTGTTTATGCATCTCGGCAGATACTTCTGGTGGGGCAGTTTCTTAAATTCAAAAGAATAGTGTTTGTCAAGGCAGGATCTTGTTTTCTTATCGAGAAAAAGAAGAGAGAGTTCTGTTTGGTGTTGCTCTCGAATTGGCGTGGAATCACAATCTGTGGAGGTGCTTTTGAGAGTGAATGCAGCTGAATGAGGTTTCTCTAGGCAGCTTCTTCGAACTTTTTATCTGACAGGATGGATGTGGCTGGTGTATTGCCCCCACAGAAACTGGCATTGTGTAGGATTTGCCATGATGAAGATGAACCAGCGAGGATGGAAGCGCCATGTGCTTGTCGTGGGAGCTTGAAGGTGTGTTTTTCAAACACTTTGAAGTTGCTGACTTCATATAGTGTATGGTTCTGGACATCTAACTGAAGGCTGCATTTTCTGCATGTTCAGTCTTGAGCATCGCATAGATACATCGTCTGTGCATTTTTAGACTTGTCTACTTGACTGGCTTTTCATCGTCTGTACATAAATTAATATTTGAGTGTTACAGTATGCTCATCGTAGATGCGTTCAGATGTGGTGCAACCAAAAGGGGAATACTGTCTGTGAGATTTGCCTGCAGGTTCTCTTTTTCCTCCTTGATTACCTATCGCTGTTTGAGTAACAATTACCAGTATACTGACTTCACCTTTGCTTATATGACTTTATATGAGGTATAGGATTTCAAGCCTGGTTATTCTGCGCCACCCCCACGATTACCTTTCACTGTCATTCCAGTGCGTCTGAGGTACATCTCGCCTCTGTACATACTTATCTATTTGCAAAGGGCTCTGTGCCTCTGTTGTTTTGGACTTATGGCTAACTTGATTATCAGCTTCCCGATTGAGCATTTGTTAACTGCTTCTAGTTTATGGCTGACTGATGGTCAGCCTTGTCGGAACTATGATTCTGTGATGCCAACTTATAACAGATTTTAGAAGCTATTTGTCTCTTGGTGACTTCTGCTAGTGCGATTTTTGGTTCTTTCTTCATTGCATTGCGGCTTCTGCAGGGAACCATGGGAATTACCAACGAGTGATCAATATAATCATCCACCAGTGTTTGCTGCTCAACAGACTTTTTTCGATCAAGGCTTTGATGATTATGGAGCTCCCTCTGCAGGCATAATCTGTTGTCGTACAATAGCAATAATAGTACGCTCTTTGCCTTCCTCCTAGCATAATTATATGTTCATTTGCGGTGCATGTCAGAACTTGTCTGTTTGATTCTAGAGCAACCCTCTAATGAGACATCATAATCTGAATCCTAGTGGAAACTGTAGAAGTGTAGATACCAAGTACTATCTCAATTGTCATCAAGACCTTTCCTATGGCAGACTCTGTGTACAGAACAGCCAGAATATACCTCTGTCAGACTGAGTACAGAATTATAAAACTGGTGCCTCGATTAATTTTGCCCTTATACTCTTATAGTCATTTTCGAGCAAACTGAACTCATTTACATCCCCGTCTCTTTTTATTCAGAGCTCTCCCTGGTTTCAGTTCATGCCCCCGACTTCTCCTATGTCCATATATGTGCGCAAACTTAACACATGAAAACACTATTGTAGTTTTTAGACTTTACCCATCGAAAATAGGAATTGTAGCTTTAGTAACTTTTTTTGGTGTGTGTTCTTTTTTTGAATGACTTCTCTCTCTATTGAGTTTGCTAACAAGCGGTGCATCATCTAGATCATGAAGAATGACCTTAAATTTGCTTTTGTTGTTTGCCAGCAGATTTTGGTTCTGCTGGTTTTGCGCCATACCCTGCCAATCATCCTTAACGGTGCTGGAGAATACTCATGGATGCTGTATACAGTAAGTAACCCTTTGTGCAGGCCTTAATATTCAGGTTGTGCAAGTATTTTCAATTTGTAAAATTGATCAGTACACTCACTGAGGTGTCTAACTACTTGCAGTTATTGATGCTGAGGACCATTGGGATTCTTTTGCCGTTGTTTGTCATGTTTAAAGCATGTAGCATCATCCGCCATCATCGAAGGCAAAGACAGGTCAGTGAAACACGCAAAATGGTTTTCTAGTCTGAAATGAAAGTTATTAAGTTTCGCCACCTTTAGGGAATCGTTACTATCCCCCCTTAGATACTGTCTTTCCCATATGCTGATGTTTTAAATTGATAAGCTTTACTGATCCAAACCCGATACATCATTTGAAACTCTACTGTTCTGTGCAGTTGTTTCTGCACGAGACACAACATAAATCTCATCTCAGTTGCATAAAAGCGTTCTAAATTTTACTATAAACTTAGAATTCGACATTTTGATGCTGAACTTATTTTCCACATTGCTCATTATGTTTGTAAATGAATGAAAGTTCTTACTTAGTTATGTGTACTATTTCCCCTTGTTCAGCAGCCACCGGCTAGCTTCCAGTTTACAACATCAGATGAAGAAACCGAACTAGTACCACCTCAGCTGCCATCTCATTTCATCCACATACAGTAACTGTCATCAAACAGACCTGCCAATGTGAATGCCTTCACTGCTATGTTGACGCAGAAGTGCTTACAGTGATGTCAGTTACAAAAGCTAATCGTCAAACAGTGAAGAATCTTAGAATCCATCATCTTCAGATGAGCACAGGTCGGTATGAGCATCAATCGCGCAGTGGCCAGTGAATCAAGTCATATGCTCAAGATTGCTTTCAAGCGTACATAGCAAGTTCCAATTAGGAAAAATCACGGTGATGTACCGTGCTTAGATCGTGCAACCACATCGCAATGCTGTAAGTAGCTAGTAATGCACTAGTACTAGTACTAGTACCTGTAAATATGACACTCAATTCTTAAGTTTCTAATATTAAGGGCTTTCACTTATTGAATCCATAGCTCGGAATTTATCCTCATTGTTTTCGATTTTTAAACAAACCCGAGTCCCTTAAAGGCTACAAATGTCTCAAAATTATTAATACCGGTTATTAATTTTTTTGTTGCGTTTATACCGTCCCATTCGGAAAAAAAAAAAAAAAAAAAAAAAAAAAAAAAAAAAAAAAAAAAACATTAATACCGGTTATTAATTTTTTTAATTTTCCAAAAATGGAAAGTGAATAAAATCAAGTAGTAACGACGTCGCTTCATAATTAGACGTTAGAGAGAGAGAGAGAGAGGAGAGAATAAGAAATGTTCCGCCGGCGTATCGGAGCAACCGCGTATACCGCCGTGCGCAACTTCAGAGTAGCGGCGGCGGCGGAAAAGTCACGAAATATCACTCCTCGATCACCGGCAAAAAATCCGTCGCCGTTGTCGTCGTCATCAGGTGGAGGAGGAGGTAGGGAAAGCTTGGGGAAGAAGCTACTGAGTTTAGTGCACCCAAAACGCAGCGCAGTGGTGGCAATACGGCAATGGAAAGAGGAAGGTAACTCTGTTCGTAAGTATGAGCTTAATCGCATTGTTCGTGAACTCCGCCGTCTCAAACGCTACAAACACGCCCTTGAGGTTTACGCTTTCTCTCTCCTCTTTTTTTTTTTTTTTAGGGTTTAGGGTTTTCGTAGGGTTTAGAGTTTTAATTTGATTTTATGTGATTGGTAGAAATTTGATTGTGGATGAGTTATTTGATGATTGCGGATAGAGGCAAAGGTTGCGTACATTTGAAGCTCCTCGGTCCCTTGTATCTGTAGGGACTAGGGAGGACTAGTGAGTTGGGGTTAGGGGTAAGATTGCGTACATTTGGACCTCCTCGAGCACTCCTGAGTTGGGGTTAGGGGTAAGGTTGTGTATATTTGGACCTCCTCGTGTATTACTGAGTTGGGGTTAGGGGTAAGTTTGCGTACATTTGGACCTCCTATGAACAAGGATTATTGTCGTGTTGGGGTTAGGTGTAAAGTTGCGTACATTTTGGACCTCCACGAGACCTTGCATCAACAGGGATTACTAGTTTACTACTGTGGGGATTGTGTTCCGAATTCAAATTTTGTATTTTAATGGTTCTGTTAATGCCATTGTGTGTGAAGTGTGATTGTGTGAACTAACTGGAACATATATGCAAAATGCAGTTTGTATCTAAACCCATTAACAATCTATGCTCGCCTATAACATCAGTGCTGTTTTTTCTTTTATTCTAGTGTCATTGATAGAAGAAACTAACATAAAGTGTATAAAGCTGATGGCAAGAATTGAACTTCAGCCCCGTGTATGAGTATGACAAGGATTGGGTTCCTTGTGTGTGAAAAGGTTATAAGTTATAATTTTGACTGTAAGAATTGAACTTCAGCCCCGTGTATGAGTTTGACAAGAATTGGGTTCCTTGTATGTGTAAAGTTTACAACTTTGATGGCAAGAATTGAACTTCAGCCCCTTGTATGAGTATAACAAGAAACGGGGTCCTTGTAAGTGTAACACCTTTGGGGAGAGGTTTGGTGTGGTGATCTTTTTGGTCCGGTATAGACTGAGGAGGGGGGGAGAGGGAGCAATCGGTTTCTAGGTTATGCAGTTGCACTTGTGTGAACTAAAAGGCCGCTTTACGGCTTAACTGATCAGAACTAAGTAGGCAAACTGCTAAGCATGCTCCATTCTGCATTGTACACCCTTCCTCCCTTTGTCTGTTGTATTGTACTGATTAGTTCTACTATGGTACTGAGGAACTGTGAGACAACACTAGATTCTTGTACCAAAAAAAAAAAAAAAAAAAGAAAAACAGCAGTAATGGCATGTAAAAAAAAGAGAGAAATTGGAATTTAAAAAGCATGTATTACATACATGTTGTATACTTGTATGCAGTAGTGATTTAGGAGGTGTTAACTCTTTTGAGAAATGATGCTTCTGCTTAAATTTTCATATTTTGACTGCTTCAATTTGGTTCATTCTCTTAGATTTGTGAGTGGATGAGAATGCAAGAAGATATCAAGTTGTTAGCTGGGGATTACGCCGTCCATTTAGACTTGATTGCTAAACTTCGCGGCCTGAATAGTGCTGAACAGTTCTTTGAAGATATGCCCGAGAAAATGAGAACAGAACCAACACTTTCTTCGCTATTGCACACATATGTGCAGCACCGTGCTTGTGATAAAGCTGAGGCTTTGATGGAGAAAATGGCAGAATGTGGTTACTTGAATTCTCCTCTTCCGTATAATCACATGATGACTATGTACTTGCAAAATGGGAAGGTCGAGAAGATTCCTGGAGTTTTTAGAGAGTTGAAAAGGAACACAAATCCGGATATTGTAGCTTACAACCTATGGTTAACCATGTGTCAGTCTCAGAGCGATGTTGAAGCTGCTGAAAATGTGTTTCTTGAAATGAAGAGAGCTAAACTTGAGCCAGACTGGATTACATACAGCATATTAACCAGCTTATATACAAAGAAGGAACTAAATGATAGAGCTGAATCTACATTGAAAGAAATGGAAAAACGTGTGTCTCGCAAGCACCGAGCCTCATATGCATCTCTTATTAGTTTGTATACTAATCTGGGTAAGAAGGAAGGAGCTGAAAGTATATGGAAGAAGATGAAGTCTATGTATCACAGACTAAATGATGCTGAGTACATGTGTATGATAGATTCCCTCATAAAGCTCGGGGAATTGGAGAACGCGGAGAAGCTTTATGATGAATGGGAGTCTGTTTCTAACACAGGTGATTCTCGGATCCCAAACTTATTACTTGGTGAGTACATTAACAAAAACCAGATAGAAAGAGCTAAAACCTTTTATCAGCGGTTTCTGCAAAAGGGTGTCAAACCTAGTTATTCTACCTGGGAGATTCTTGCTCGTGGTTACATGAAATCTAAACAGACAGACCAAGTTCTTCATTGCTTCGGAAACGCTCTCAGCTGCGTGAAGATATGGGAACCTAAACTGGAGTTTGTATGTGAAATGTACAAACTTCTGCAGGAGCAGCAGAACATCGAGGGTGCTGAGAAGTTGCTTAAACTACTTCGTAATGCTGGGTATGTTACCACTGAAATCTACAAATGGCATCTTCAAACTTACGCCAGTGCTGAAAAGATGCCTCCTATAATTGAAGAAAGAATGGCAAAGGACAGGGTTTTGCCAGATTCAGAGACCAGGGAACTTATCAAAGTTACCAGTCAAATGTGTGTTAGCTGCGTCTCAAGTTGTCTATAAACACATTCCATTCATACTGACTGACTGATACTTTCACTACTATCATGTCAAGAAGTCGAGAACATCCCAGTAAAAAGCGTCAAGAGGTCAAATCGGTGCTATTGTGAGGGCATGTCTTGTATCTACAGGAGCATTGAGATTTGAGAAACATGCTTGAAGCGAGACGCATTGTCAGGACTCCGGACGAACAGTTCACCGGTCTTTCGACGAGCTTGGTAATGACTAGAAATGATGCTCCTTTGTCTTCCCTTCAACTTGTGAAATGTGAATGGAAAGCTCAAGTTGAGTGTTGAACTGTTGATGGTTGATCTGTTGTACAAGTTGTACCAATTTAAGCAATCGTCAACTTGACAGATTTGGAAATTTTGACTGGTGACTTTCCTGGATAATACTCCATGTACTGTATATTCTAATCTTACCTAACAAATGAGCAGATCTTCTCTGTATTTGTTCAAAATTTCTAGTACTACACGTTTGTCTAATCAAAACATTACTGTATACTCTAGGAGCCGACTATCGTAAAATCGACCTTCTAAATTCGTGGTAAAGACCAAACCGTCTTGATATTAAAAAGGTTATGATTGGTCTATAACCGTTCTGACATAATACAAAAGAGAACATGATTCTTCTGACTCATTGGAATCATCGAGATCTATGATTATTATTTACTCGTGTATTTTTAGATACGTCGGAAAATAAAAATACGGAAATGAATTTAATTTTTTCTAAATTACAAAAATAATTATAAAAAAAAAATGACTGGCACAGAAACGGAGGTTTTAACATAAGGCAGTTACGAGCCAAAGAGGGAAGATTGCTGCTGCATCTTCTCTTGGTTTTCAAGAGCATTAAATTTAAAAAAATCCAGGTAAAAACCTTTTCTTTTTTTCACATTTTTACATGCTTTTAATTTATCAAATTTACCTTTTTATGTAATTATATCCATTATTTATATCTGGGTTGATCTCAAAATTTTATCTTTTCACTTAAAAATCCACTAATTTGGACTTTGAAGTTGTACTATAAGGTAAAATTAGGGTTTGTTCATTGATTGACCCAATTTGATTTGGGCATAATTTCTCAATTGTAAGCTTCTGTAGATTGATCTAAATTCTGGGTACTTGAAATTTAATGAGAGTGGTTAAATTGGTAGTGTAATTTTGTGGTAATTTTTAACTTGAAATTTTTTGTGATCTCAGAAAATTGAGCTAAGATCAAACATGTCAGCAGCAGAAGATGTGAAGGAGCTTGTTGGAGAAGATACTCCAAAGTCAATGCCATCTTCTGAAGTGCAGGTTTTGCTTAGCACACCTTCATACTTTTGTGTTGGTTTTGATGATTTGCTGAATTTGGTTTTAACTGTCATTTTGTTGAGGATCAGTGTGGTTTTTCGGGGTTTGAATTTCTTCCTTGTGTCGTAAGATTTCGGGTTTTTCTTACTTGTAGGAAGCAACCTTGAAGAACAAGTATGGTGGAATTATCCCCAAGAAACCACCACTTATCTCCAAGGTATTAGCTTGTGTGTGTTTGAGCATTAATTTATGCTCGAGTGAACTTTAGTTGGGTGCAAGCATCGCGAGAATTGAGGTTCAAATCGTTGTTCAGTATCCATAAATTTGAGTTTTTCCGAGTTTGCTGATGTGTTGTAGACTTGTAGCAGAAGATCCACTAAAGCTTTGAATTTTTATGATAGGATCATGAAAGGGCATACTTTGATTCAGCTGATTGGGCTCTGGGAAAGGTATATCATTGCTCCTAGATCGCGCACCAATGATTATTTCTGTGGTTTTCTAGTGTAGTTTTCCCTTGTACCTGTTTTAATGACTCTTTGTATGTTGGAAACAGCAAGGTGCAAATAAGCCAAAAGGACCACTCGAGGCTCTTCGACCTAAGTTGCAGGTAGATCTTTGAATCTTAGTATCATATTGAACTTCGTATTTTAATAAATACATTCCTCACCTTCGATTGTGCTGTATTATGAGTTTCTAAGAACCTATTATCCAACTATCCAACTGATTTTAAGTTATGCAGATTATGTCTTTCATCAGTGAACTCTTTAATGTAGATCATATATTAGATGCGTCTATAAAATGAATTGAATGCATCTCGAATTCTCGATGACACATTGTCTATGATTTTTCTTTTGTTGCCACATCTTTGCTGTTAGTAAACACCTTACTTGTCCTAGAACTGATTCTTTCAAGTAAACATCTGCTAAAGAAGGATGGATGATAAGATAGGTATTTTCGACATGAATGGAATTAGTCTTGCTTTTGAACTTAGCCCACATTTTGGCTCGTCATCCTTGACAAATATTTCTGCTTAAAGGTTGAGTAAGCCTTTTGAATAGGAGCTGTCTGAGTCGAGTATTATTGGCCCTTGCCCCAATTGCAAACCATTTATCTGCTTCAACAAAATGTTGTGCTTTGCTGTTTATTGTGGTCCGAAATCACTTATGAGGATTTTGTATGCCCACGACTAAAAATTGCTTCTTACTGTTGTGCTTCTTACTCGCGTACGCTGTCCTTTCCCGCTTCTAACACCTTCAAATGCTACCTACCATATATGGACCCATTTGGTGATTTTCTTATCTTTCACTATAGAGTATTTTGAAATGAGATTTATCTGGGGGCCTTTAGGAAGTACTCTCTATGCTAGCTCGTTTAAACCAGTTAATGGTGAGCCAAATGTACGTGTTGGAGTCCCCAAGGGCCCTAATCATGTATACACCATAAGACGATCATTTGTTGTAGGCATGTTGTGGCATTAGTACTCTACCTACTTGATTTGATCTTCGTAATCATCTCACAATGACCCGTGGGAAAAGGACTCATTGTTCTATTTGTTGACAGCCCACTCAACAACAAACACGATACCGGAAGTCTCCTTATGCCCCATCAGAAGGCGAAGGTAATAACTTAGTTCATAAAATGTTTTCTCAGTCATGCAATTGAGTGTCTAGTTTCCCTATGCCGAGCTCAACTTTCACACTATTTTTATGTAGATGGCGCTCCATCTGAAGAACCAACTGCTAATCAATGAGACGACACTGCAGCCTTGTGGTCTTATTCAAGATTGCTCATTGTTATTCTCGGTCTTCTTCAGATAGAGAGTAATATTATGTTGTTTTACTTAGAATAAGACTTATGACATATGTACTCCATTCGCTCTATTATGAACTGATGCTGCTATCAAGAGTCCTCTGTTCCATTGTTTTTATCCGATTTGGGGCAGTTTTGTTTTACATTCAAGTACTTCAAAAGTTCAAAGTGCCATGGCTGTGAATGTAATTGAAGCTTTCAGCAATGAGTTCTTGCGACGACACCCATCTTTTCTTCTTGTTACTTATCTTCGCTTTCGGCTAGAAGCATATGGAGTAATGTGGTGCAAGTTTCCCAGACTTTGACACTTTCTACAGTAGGCTTGTGTGCATTTTCTTTACAGACGAAAATTACAGATATCGCACAAAAGCACACTTTACGGCTGCCCGAGTTTCTGAATTTCAGTTTACAAGAATAGACACAATCAGCATCAAATCGGAACATGGAACATTGAACTCGCTATCAGTTGATAACTTGTGGCACGAACCGATTAAATCAAATCACCAAGATAATGGAGACATGCAATACTGCAACTAGAATACTCTTCAATTGCGAGCAGTTCATTACAAACAACATAACAAAAGCCCAGCTGACCATCATCATATGTCAGAAGCTTGTGAAAGAAGGTAGTCTATATAGATTATAGACCTACATTTAACCATTGGCTTGATTTACATAAAACAATGTCCCTAAATACTCCATCCCATCGTATCAGATACATTCAACAGTATGTGCAAATATCATTTTGCAACTGCGAATGCTGAAGACACAGTAGAGAGCAAATTTAGTTAAGTTTTGTTAAGATATGTCGGTCAGTAAGCACTCAGCATGAAGTCTCAAAACCCATTTGCCAACGATAAAGAACTTTGATCATAATCAGTATCACTCAGGTGAAACATAAGGTTTCTATTAAAGTAAACTGATTTAGTTGCGGAGAAATGCTACTGTTGCAACACGTGATCCCTCAACGCCTCCAAACATAAATGTTGGGTAAGATCGAACATGATCAACATATTGGAAACATGCTGGGGATGTTGTAGCTTCTTGGACAGTTGCGTCTTCAGATTGGCTGACAGGAGCACCAGCATATCTTTGGTTGAACCTCTCTACCTCTTGAATCAACTCATCTTTGGTACTGTTGCAAGACGTTATAACCTGCAATTATGGAGAATCTCAGAAACGAACGAGGATTAAGCATCCCAATTCCTAATGTCTTCAGAAGGAAAAAAGGAACCCAGCAATTATCAACCACCACTTCCCCCTCCAGTAATGATGAAACCAACCTTCCGCCAAAAAAAAAAAAAGACTAATACTTTTATCTGCAGTGCAACTTACCAGTAGGCCGCCAGATGCCACTAATTTTGCAACAGAATCCCAGTACATGAGCCTGAAAAAACAAGGACAGGAGACATTGGGCCTCAGAGCAAGTCCACAAAATATGTACACACTAACTATGCTGAATAAGAGAATGCTACTGTCATAAAAGAAGATTAGTGCTTGACCCATTTTGAGTAATGAGACTAAAAATGCCAGCATGTCAACGAAGGATTTGGCACATACCTTTTGATAGGACCATCAGGATGCAAGCCAATGGCGTCTAATGTTCCTTTATCCATTACAAGCTGAAACTGTCTTTCTAACTTCGTGTCAAGAACATCATCAACCTGATTTTAAGAAAGACAATATGCCGCCCGTTTCAGGCCATAGATATCTAACGAAGCAAGGATCACAGCAACAGTTTTCATAGCAAAGGAATGCTGAAGTCTGCCTCAATTTGCAACTCTGGTTGTGAGAAAAAATACTCTTCCAGTCCTACCTACTAAACCATCTAAAGGTCACATATGGTTCCCATAGATAGGCTCAACATATCACACATCACTACCAATATCCCTGCTTAAGCTGACAGCAGAAGCTCCACAAAGAAAGAGGGAAAGTCTTTTCTTTCTTTTTTTTTGTTATTGAGAAGACGGTAAAGCAAACACCAAGACACCAGATAACAAAGATTGTACAGTGAATCCATAATAATTTAAAAGAGATGAAAATGCAACTGAAAGATGAAACGATCAAAGAAGTGTCTTCAGCATCACTAAACCCAACGTTTGATATCGGTAACCACACATCCCACCTCATACACATGGGACTCAGCCACAAGACGAAAATAAATTTGAACTAGATACAGTGTATATGGAAGATCATACATAAAGAGTCATTCAATCAGATGTCTGGTCAGCTAACCCAAGCACCAAAACAAACAGCCCATAGATAATTATCACTGATGTCAATTTCCCTACAACATAAATCACAGAGAATATTTAATCTCACACATTAAAACATGGAATATTACCAAGAATGTAAGATTAGTGAACCCATCTCTATCAGCAAGGCCACGAGCGAGGTTAACAGCCCCTTCACTATAGTCAACGCCAGTTAAATCTGAAAACCTGAATCCAAATAAATAGGAGTTAACTTTTATTGCCATACATCAACGATCAATACTAGGCGTTGATCTCCAAAAAAAAGAAAAAATCAAAGAACAATCAATACTGGACATGTACATTTATACTAAACTTCCACAGATACCACAATCCTTTTACCATTAGACTACTATCTTTCCATTTTCCTTGAAGATAAACTATTCAACTGCTCATAAATAATATGGACCTTATATAATAAAAAACTACTCAAATGTCCAACTTGGTAATAGATTGTTGCTTGAAAATGAGTACAACCAAAAACAACCATTCCTTAGTACAAAGATGATTTGGGGTCGGCTAACATGAATCGTCATTGAAGTCACCATATGTAAGCAATAAAAGGTCAAAGTATGCAATCAAAATTGATAATAGATTGTTCCATTGTAAATGAGAAACTCGATAAAAATGTGAAGGTAAGAAGCCAACAGATATACAGAACTTTTTGCAGTAAAATTACTTTACGAACTTCTTCAGTTGATTCTTATCCAAAAAAAAAAAAAAAATATATGAGAGAGAGAGTACTTCTTCTGTTGATCAGTGGTCACTAATGGAGCCTAGGATCCCTCTGAATTCCTATTAAATGCTAATTTACGGAGACACCTACAACTCTACAAGACTATCTGCGTAGTGCGTACACCCCTAGAAGTTAACAACTCCTCTTAAAGGCATAATTATAAAGCCCAACTCTCTCTACGTACATATTGAGCTAACCAGCAATCAAACATCCAGCATCCGGTAATACAATATGACTCCAACTAATTAAAGAACAAATATGGTGTCCCTCTATGTATCTGCATTATGTCAGTAGTCAACTTTCCCAAACTATGATCAAACAGTGACAGTTACCACACAAAGCACACCTCCTTGACAACTACTACGCAAAATCTACTTTAGTTCTCCTAACATCTGGGCTTATTCAGATGTAGAAAGACTAGAGTTTTACAAGTAATAGCTAGATGATTGGAACAACTATGTCTCACGTTGAAATCCCCATGACTGACAGCAATCAATACACGGCAACTGCTAGACAGAAAGCATACCCTAAGAAGCATCAAAATCAGGACCTCGTCCAAATGCATAAATCTTGCAGTCTAAAGAATACCAAGAGAAGTTTGATTAGTACCCATGCTTAGCAATCTCTTGAAGAAGCAAACCGTTGCCGGTCCCCAGGTCAAGTACACTCCAACCTGCCAAGGTATGAACCTCATGTTCATTTTGTTCACTTTTGTCACCACTGGCGTGATTTAGAATGCGACGTTTTGAAATGTCCATGCACAAGCTCTTTGTCCAAGACACAACAGCATCCATGACTTCAGGTCCAAACCTATTGAATGCATGGAAAGGCGCAACAATGAACAAAGTAATGTAAGCAAAGTAGTGCAAATTACTGTAGAAGACATCAGCTTCACGTAAATAGTAGATTGCAATTCTATTTATCAGTGAGAGAAATCAGCACATGAAAACACAGAACTGTAATGACCATTTGATGTGCACAAGATACTAATCAAACTTAAAATCAAGAAAGAACTCAATATCAAAATTTAGAGAAGTAGTATTCTAAAATTACATCATCGGGTGCAATCATGCAACACCCCACAGCGTACATTTTTTTTCCCAAACCAGCAGATAAAGTTGTACTACAATACACACATGAGGCGCACAACAGGCAGTTCTATAAGTCGTACAGCACCTCCAAACAATCAAATTGACATTATCAAACTTCTTAAGTATCACAACCAAATTAACAAGGAACGACATGATGAGGGCTGCAAGAAAAGATACAGTGAGTATAACTCACCAAATTTCACCAGCATGCCCATGCTGACGAAAATTCTCTAGCTCTTCTGAGTAAGTTGAATCCCAATAACTCTGAAGACCCAGCATGGAGGATACCCCATCTCCGTCTTCCTCCTCCTCCTCTTTATACGAATCCTTGTCTGAACTGTCACTCGTCAAGAAAAAAAGCTGCTTTAATTCACTAATGTGCACTCATATGACAATCCTATCTTGCAGCTACCCAATGCCTTGCGAAAACCATCATACATTCCTACATTATGGTAGCACAAACAAACTCACCTTACAAGCTTCCAATATCAACTAGCCCATAATGTTACCAATTACCACAACCACAACAAAAACAACAACAACATGTTTACCCCAGCGCCTTAAAGGCTCCTACCATAGGGCGGAATAAAGGGGGGGGGATGTACGCAAGCCTTACCCCTATTGAAATATAGAGAGGCTGCGCACCAAATGTCACCAATTACCACACGAACAAAATGCCAGTTTATTTCCTTGAGCAGATAAGCACTCATTTCGCAACTTTTGATCTAACACGGGCAGAACCCACCGACAACATTGACCACAAACAAATCCCAATTAATTTCACTCGGTAAATAGCACTCATTTCGAAATGGGAACTCTTTCGACATTGATCACAGCCACAAAACCTATTGATTTTAGTCATTACAGCAGCGGAAATTTCGCGGTAATAGACCCGAGATCCTGCTACTGATCACAGCAAAAATACCTAATAATTCAGCCCCCAAAATCTGGCAGATTAACACTCATATCTCAATTCCCAGATGCAATTCCCAATAAAATACTACGAGTCAACAAAACGACGACGCATAAACACTCATTTCGCAAGATTTCCGCAACAAATTAAGCTCAAAATGATGCCACTAATCACAAAATTGAACCCTAATTAAACATAAACAACAGCAAATTGGGCGAAAAAAAGATGAACAATTGATCAAATTAATTAAACCTAATCGACGCGGAAAAGGAAGAAGATTGAAGAGAAAGGTGTGGAAGGAAGACCTGTAGTCGGAAGAAGGGCGGAGATTGGCGGCAGCGAGAGCTTCAGTGGCGTCAGCGTGACGCTGTTCGTCGTCAAGAGTGCTGCCGTACTCGCTCTTGATAGACCAGGAATCGGCGGCGATGGAGCGGTCATCATCGGAGATAAGATCGGAGGTTGCCGGAGTACGAGGCTGCTGAGGGAGCTCCGCCGCCGCATCCTCCGCCGTAGGAAGCTTAATTCCCGCCATATATAATGTATCGATATCGGTGTCGAGGAAAATGGGAAGAGTATCGATGACTATTTCTTTTGAGTGCGCGACGAGTCTGTCTTCCCCCCACTTTCTCTCTTTATATACGGAGTACCAAGTACGGGAGTACTTGTTCAGTCTTAACTCATTTGTATATTATACAATGTATATATACGGAATAGCCGTATTTTTTTCAGGGCAATACAAAAAAAAGAAATAACAGCAAATTCACGTGGTGCACCGGAGTTCGGAACTATGTTAGAACGTGCATGGTGCACCTATGTTTGAAACTTGTACACTACGGTACCTCCAAATTTTGTACCTATAGGGCATGTGGTGTCCCTATTCATTAACGTCGTTACCATGTGGATGGAAAAATATGATGTGGCAATATGATTAATGAAATTAGTTTAATGATCGTCAAATTCATGTGGTGCCCTCGAACTATCTCAGAACGCACATGTTGTTTTTAAGTTTGAAACTTGAACACTTTGGTGGCCACGAACTTTGCACATATAGGCACAATGTACCCCTCCTCACTAACGTCGTTAGCATTTGGATGAAAAACGATGATCCTTTGGATTGCATTCAACAACCTCCTTTCAGAATCGCTCTCTCAAGCCTCTTATTGGTTGCCTCACTCCCTCCCCTACTCGCTACCTTTGTTAATTATTCTTCTTTGTCGCATAAGTGGGAGGAGTTTGACGAGCCGCTCTATAATCATCGTCTCTGTTCCACACCAAAATGCTTTTTATTGCTTTCCAAATCGGTCCTCAAATATAAGCTTCCCAAACAAGGCCCCATCATTGGTTTACAACATGAAGCCTATTTCCGCAACTTCGATAACCTCCACAAGACTCTCCTCCATCTCTTTGGCGATTATCTATGTTTGGTATGGTCCCAATACCCTGGAAGAACAAGTCACAACCCTTATACCGGTCTTCATTTCACAATTATCAAGGTGTTCAAGAATACCCCTCAGGGTGGTTTGACAGCTTCCGTCATTGGGTGCTCCTGTCATTGGTTTGACGAATTTTAGCCCGAAAAATTGCGTTACTCATTGTAGGCTCAACGGAACTAGCCCAAAACTATAACCCAATCCGAATTTGTGGCTGCAATACAAGTCATGGACTCAGTGGTGGGATATTTGTGGGACGATATTGTACGGAGTAATTTGTATTTCATTCATTTGATTAGTCGGACTCGTGTAGGCCTAATAATGCATCTTATGTTTAATGTTGAATATTATAATTACAGCCCAATAGAACCATGAACTAACACATCTTGTTTACCCCAATTTCACAAATACTATCTACTATCCCAATATAGATTCATAATTTTGTATATGGTGGACAAGTTACCCTATCGCATTTCACAAGATAAATATTCGGTTCAACAAAAATGCCCTCCCTCAAAAAAAAAAAAATACGATGATGTAACAAATTATAAAATTTAACTCGATAAGTTTTCCAAGTGTTTGAACATTAATGAGGGTTTTCGGGTGAATATCGTCCATTTTCCTTGAAAAGAGTCCATTTTCCATGTTGGAAATTGTAACTTGTAACTGAGGGTTTTCGGGTGAATCATAGAGCCAGGGAGATTGGCAAACAATATGATAATTTCACCCCCGACACTAGCAATCATAAAATCATTTATCAAAGATAGGTTATATGGGAGGCCAGGAGGATGAGGCAAATCGGTGAGGGAGTGATCATCGAGGTCGTAAATGCATCCAAGTGTTTCATGGTCAGTTTCCATTTGCATGACGTCGTCACAAACCCCGATAATGTAAAGACGGGAAGCTGCAGCTACGAGTCTAGGTATCCCCCTGCCCTGGAAGAAGAACAAGGGGAGTAAATTTTAAGTTTTTAACGGCTTTAATCTAGTACAGTAATACCAATGACCAAATCAAATAATAACCAAAATCAATCAATTTTCATATGAATAACAAAACCCAGCAGTGATGCGTTTAAAGAGAAATCAAGCATAGAGTGGTTTGTCAAGTAATTGAATTATTACCAGCAATTCAATTCAATTCACCACCACCACAACAACAACAATAATAATAAGGAAAATTTGCCAGACCGCACCTTTTAAGTTTAATTTTGCGAAACCGCACCTTTTAAGTTTAATTTTGTGTTGGGTTGTTCTGAAATGAATGAATTTTGTCCTGAAATGGATTGTTTTTGTTCTGTAATGAATGATTTTTGTTCTAAAATGAATTATTATTGTTTTGGATTGAATGATTACTAGTCTGAAATGAATAGTTTTTGTTCTAGAATGATTGTTTTTTGTTCTGAAATGAATAGTGATTGTTTTAGAATGAATGATTTTCGTTCTGAAATAAATAGTATTTGTTCTATAATGAATGGTTGTTATTCTGAAATGGGTAGTTTTTGTTCTATAATGAATGGTTAATGTTCTGGAATGAATGGTTACTCTTTTGGAATGAATGATTTTTGTTCTGAAATGAATGATTTTTGTTTTGAAATCATTCCAGGACAAAAACCAACTATTCCTAGACAAAAACCATTCATCTCATAACGAAAATTAACCATCCCGAAACTAAAGTCGTTTATTCCAGAACAAAAGGCAACCATTCTAAAACGAAAACCAGTTATATGTGGACTAAAGGCTTTTCTTCCAAAACATTATGCATTCAAAATAAATTGTCGAATTGATTTCCCATTTAAATCATTAATTTTCAAAACAAAAATCATTCATTCCATAACAATAACCATTCATTTCAGGACAAAAAAACATTCATTTCAGAACAAAAAACATTCATTCCAGAACAATTACCATCAATTTCAGGTAAAAAATCATTCATTCCAAAACAAAAATCATTCATTTAAAAATAAAAATCATTCACTCCAGGACAATAACCATTCATTTCAGGACAAAAAACATTCATATCAAAACAATAATCATTCATTTTGAAAACTAAAATTATCTAGATATGTTTTGTAATGACTTGTTTATGTCTAAAATGATCGATTTTTTTTTTTATATTTTGTTTACAACCCACCGAAGCGCTCTAAAGCCGGTGTTCTTCACCGTTGTTGTCGGGAAGTGGGCAAATGGGAGAAGAGAGAAAAGTGGAAGAAAGAGAAAATGGAGGAGGAGGGAGAAAATGTGACGCGGTGGTGGAGGGTGGTGGAGAAAAGGTGACGTGGTAGTGGATGGTGGGGTCGCCGGAGGTCGAGGGGTTGCTAGGGTGGCGGTTGGTAAGTGAGGTGGTGCGTAGGGTGGCGGTTGGTAAGTGAGGTGGTGCGTAGGGTGGCGGTTGGGAAGGAGGGAAGAGAGAGAAATAGATTGGTTTTATTGGGCCAGTTGGTTTAATAAAATATTGGGACTATTGTTTTTCAGTTTTTCTGCTTGGGCTTTAAAAACACCCAAAGGTACATCCTATCCTCAAATCTAACTAAAAACAGAAGCCCAGCTCGAAAAAAGCCCGGGGGGTACCATTCTATTCATACCCCTAGGGTACGGTAGTATTTGCGCTCCACTCAAGTTCTCATTCTGAAATCCTAGACTGCCAATTTTAATCCCAACGTAATTAGGAAAACTAATATTAACCCCACCTCTAAAAATTAAAATCTACCATATATATTAGTGTCAAATTAGGAAAACTAATATTGATGATCTGTTGGTAACAACTCTAACAAGTACGATTTCTTTGGCAAGCTTGTGACACACTCTTTGCAAATATTGCTCTCATTATCTGATATATGTATACTAGTTTGATGGCTTGTACAACGCACGCGCTACTTATGTTAAACTTTAAACTTATGTAAACGATTTTTTTTTTTACCTAAAATCTCATTTCAAACACCCGTGTGATAGTTGTAATGTAGTTAGATGGAAACTCACCTTTAAAAGCCTAAAGTCATGTTTCGAACACTCGTGTGATATTTGTAATGTAATTAGATGGAAACTCACCTTTAAAAACCTGAAATCTCATTTCGAACACCCGTGTGATATGTGTAATTTAATTAGAGGAAAAATCACGTTTCAAAAGCCAAAGTCCCATCTTGAAACACCCGTGGGATATTTGATCAAATTGTCATAAAGCAAGTAATTATTATATTACATAACTATTTTTCATAAATCAAGTAATAATGTTTTATTACTATATTAGAGGTTACCATATAAAAACGTGTTATTGATGTATTAATTATAAATAATAAATTACAAGAGGTTGGTTGGGAGCCGTGAAACAATATGGGCCCCCACACCCTTGGCTATAGAAAAACCAATACGATGGTAAAGAGAGATGTTTTTAGAGCTTTGTAGAGGGTAAGAAAGTGCGGGGGAATGGAAGGGAGTGATCTTTCAGTAAAAGTCTAGATACGAATGCCATAGTTTTCGCCAAAAAAAAAATGCCATAATTTATCAAGTTTCCGAATTACAGATGCAGTCCTATAAAACTGGGTCTTAATAATATGGGCGTGCTTTGGGTACACTTTACCGCAGTGTACATGTATACTCAGTCTTTTAACTTTTTAAGAACAGGATTAGGGAAAGTGCAAATACGGAAAGAAAGAGATATAAATTGGTAGTCAACGCCAATAGAGAAGCCACATACGATTTTTTTGAACGGGTGTCTACAGAACACATGTTAAAAATCCATATCAATCCTTAACTAAGTGGGATTTTCACATGAAAGATACAAAATATGGAATGTATCCTCCTACTTCTCTAATACTCCGTATATCCTAAGTTGGGCTGGGCCTCCGTTTCTTTCCGAAACAAGTCAATTCGGGTACTATATATATACTCGACAAAAGAAAGCTCTACGCATTCCGTATTCCCGCGTCTGAAATTAGAGAGAGAAAAATCAAGGAAGATAGAGAGAGAAAGAGATTACGATGTTGTGTCCAAGGCCTGTTACTAGTGATGATCTTTTTGGAAACGGGTTTCGGGGACAGCGGAGGCGTAGCCGGTACGATTCATTTTATTTTTATTTTTATTTTTGTTGATTAAATCTCAAACCTTAATTTGAAATGATTTGTTCCGAAAAGTCCCAATTTTACATGCTTTTGAATTTTTGGTTTGTCGGTGTTTTGAATTGTTTGTTTGTTTGTTTGTTTGATTGACTGATTGATTGATTGATTGTTTGTTTGATGTTGCTGCTGCTGTAATGGAGTGTTAAATTGATTGTCGTGAGTCAGAAGCCTTAATTCTAATTGTTTCTCTGTATCCCAATTGTTCATCGATTATTGATTCTGTGTGCAAAATGGCTCATAAAACTGTGTGCGCGCAGGTCTCTCTATGTTTCGATAGGGGGGTAAGACTTGCATACGTCCGAACTCCGAACCGGGAGCCTTTAGTGATGTTGTTGAATTGCGTAATGATGATGTTAGCATGTGCCGCGCTTTGGGACCTAGTGGCTCTGCTTCTGGTAACTATATCATCATATTCTGTACTATGCTCACTCCCATAATTACTCCCTATTTTCTCATCTTTTTCTTTTTCTCTGCTTGGTACAACATTTAACTGGGGTTAAAGATGTTGAACATGTTGTTGGTACAACATTTTTTTCTTGTTCATGCCTTATCTAACGTCAGATTGAATGATTACTTACTCTGTATTTGTTTATGGTCTTTTGAAAACACATGTTCTCTCTTCAGTACTGGCCAAATGATCTAATTGATTGTCATTACAGTGTGCTACGATAGCTATATTCCTTCTCGGCATTGATATTTTTCAGTATTAGGTGTTGTATTTTATTCCATGTATGGTTTAAAATGGATGAGTTGAACAATGATGCTCTACTGACTGAATTATTTCGCAGCTGCAACAGGACCTAATGGATGTCGCATGTGTTTCTCAATGATCCATCACCCTGGCACTCGAGACTTCCACACTGCACGTTGACTGGTTGCAGCCAAGGCTTTCTCCCCCATGTACTTCAACCTCAAGCTTTGATATCCCAGCATGTATAAAGGGTAATGAGTGAAAAGACCTTATGGTGTGAGTGCTTTGAATGTTATCTTGTATTATGTAATCTTATGTTATTTAGAATCAAGTTCAAGTTCGATGTGGAAGCTCAGATTATTAGTTTGACTCTGCCCCTGTTTATCCATATGCATCTGTGTCACCTGTATTCGATTTGCTACCCACTATTAGTTTTACCAAAAACTTGGGCAAATACAGGTTGGGCATTCTCGGGGTCGTCTTTAGGCAAAGTCTACACCTGAACAGTCCAAATGATTTTCCATCCATAATAGTGCCTAATTAATTGAAGTTTAAAAGCTTCGTCTTCATTTATCACACAATCAGTCGTTTCATTTATCCCACATTTACTTAAATCTACGGCAATTTGTATTTCGAATTGATATGTTTAAGTTGGACGAGTTAACACATTTCAATTTTTTTTGCAAACTAAACGAAGTTAAAAGTTTTCGAGGGGAACGAAAAAATTGTGGGGGCATGAATTGGGCGTGATTTAGGAGAAAACCAAGTAGAGATAGGTTTAGGTAGAGTTTTGGTAAGAGAGCTTATGAAATGCTAATTTTCCCAAAAAAAAAAAAAAAAAGTTGGTGATTAGCTGTGAGTGTGACAATCATTTAGCTTGAGGTGCAGGCTAATAGCTACCGTACAAGTTGATTGTCTACTCACTACGCTAACCTTAATTCACTCTAAACTTGCATTAATATCAATCAACAATACTATTACTAGAAACTGCTTTAATAATAACTACTAGTATATTAGAGGTACCATATGATGGTGAAGACTGAAGAGAGATGGGTTTTAGAGCTTTGTAATGGAAGGGAGTGGTCTTTCTGCCATAGTTTTCGAAGTGAAGAAACCCCATCTGAACCAGTTGTATGGTGGTATCCCGTTTTCCTCATCCCTTGTTGCTTGCTATACACGCGCTTGCTCCACCAGATACTTATCTAGGCTTGATGTTGCTACGCAGTTATTTTTCAATAGTGCTGATGTTGCTATGTCACGCTGTTACTTACCAGTAGTAAATCAGTAATGCCATCTGATCTTGCTCCTGCTCTTTCACGAGTACATTTTATGGAACTTAGGATTTTGACACCATAATTTTACATTACGTACCTTATTGAAACCGTATGTATATGTTTCGCACACAAGCGGCAATTACACTGAACTGGACTGTTGTTTCTACCACAATGTCAACCTCGTAGAATATACGGAGTATATATTAGAGAAAAACATTGTTCACATTCTCCGATCTTACCTACATTACATACTACTTTCCTAGAACCATTTCTTCAACACTATATTATACACATGATTGATATGGCTACCCTCACCAATTCCCCCAATGCCACGCAGATTCCACCCGAGGCCGAAGGAATTGAGGTATTCCAGATACCTTAATCCTCGGTACCTTCCGGTACCTGATAAGGAAACAGTATGGCCAACCACACGGTCAACTTCGTTATCAATAATAGCGGCTCCTTCACCCTCGTAAATGAAAGCCTTACACTTTCGATATCCTCTGCGTGTTTCAAAATCACATACTGCTGATCCTTTACGCCTCACAAAGTCTTTAACAATTGTCCAGAAGTCGGGGATGTCCGACTCAAATCCGTGCTCCCAACCTAACTCATAATGTCTTGAATCCTAGATATATCAAAATAAAGGTACATCAGAGAAATTAAACGGTAGCACACGATTAGTATCATACAGAAACAATACAAGAAAACCACAATATCTAGCAAATCACAACTGATGGTCAATAGTCTCAGTATACCATGAAATCTGGGTGCTAGACTGTAATTCACCAATCTTAACCAGCCTCAAAACATTTGGAGTTCCATTGACAGTTCCCAATCTTCCCTAGATTTAAACTCAAGCACAACATCCACCTGTTGGCTGCAAGGGTCTAACATTTCCCCCCTATGTCCCTTCTGCCAGCATAACAATAAGTGCCAATCACTTACGCCACCATGTAACATCATCCAACACATCTGGATATCTGGGTTACTCGGTCTATACACTACAATAAATTGCTGAAAATTGGAACATTGAAATGATCTTGTTCTTAAAAGTGCTGGAAAATTATCAAATTGCTCTACTTTCTCCACTTACTCAGAACACCAAACCCCCCATCTGCTCCAAAAATCACCCTCCAGCAACAACTTCTGCCCACTGGGTCTATGCCTCTGTGGTTCACTCACCCGAACCCTCATCTTCCACTCCTACCATCACCATCCACACCTCTCAATGCTGAAAGCACAGACCATCAATGATTGTCTGCGTGATTCATCCAAAACATCTTTACATACTGAAACGGTCTTCACTTCCTCATCAGTTCACTTACGTGTGACTACCCTTCACCTGGGTATGCAATGAGCACAAACACATAATCTTCCTAGGCCAATTTCTTTCTCAACCCTTACTGCCAACGTTGTCCATAAACAAACCTCCATCCATACACAAACACAACCTGGTGCTCAAGATCAAAGGGAAGTCTGACCAGCACAAACTGGCATCTCTCCACACATCTGGACATCTGCATCACTCAGTCTACGCACTACAATAATTGGTGCAATATGGATGCATCGCAATGATACCATTTTCACTAGTGCTCGAATTGATAGCTTGCAACCCTCACTTATTGCTCGGAACACCACACTCATCTGCCCGAATAACCCGCCACCAGAGACACTTTTTCCCTGCTAGTCTAGTTCGCTCACCAGAATCCTCATCCTCCCCTCCTACCATCACTATCCACACCCCTCAATTCCGAAAGCACATACCATCACAGATGATCTACACGAATCATATAAAACATCTTTCCATACCAAAACTGTCGCCATTTCCTCCTTACTTCCCTTCTGTGTGACTGCCAGTCACAAACACATAACCTTCTCCTGGTACATTTCCATCTTCTTTCTAAATATTTCAGCCAAGTGCCAATGTTGTCCAACCACAAGCCTCCACCAATACACACTTAGAGAACCTGGCGCTCAAGATCAGAAGAAGCGCGTCTCTCCCTTAATGCAACAATTCAATGTTGTTCCTTCGGTGACTTGCACATTTGCAATGGTGTTTTAGTTTTGTTTTTTGGTTCATAATTTATTTAATTGCTCTCCATAATTCTGACTGTCCATATACTTCTCTCATTAAAATCCTGCTTTTCCTTTAAATAACATAATTAAAACTAGGTAAATTCAATTCTCATAACTAAGAAGAATACAACGAAAGCAAGTAAAATCAATTCCAATAAGATATCTCACCTTGGAATAACCGGTACTGGGGTCAATCTCATAATAACCATCACTAACAACACCACCCAACTTCATGATCCAACGCATCAGACCTTCCACTGTCCGTTCCTTTTTGTCAAGTGTGTTAAAGACTTCTTTCAGCCACTTTCGCCTAATTTCGCAAGAATAATTGCTTGGATATCTAGGGCCATCTTCAGAGCTTCACAAGGACACGTCTCTGCAACAAAACAGAACTTAAGGTTAAACATTCACCAAGAGAAATACCTTACTAAATAATGACACAATTAGCTATCCTAATGCAACCCCCAATCCTAGCAAATCAAAACCAAGACTAGCAATCACTACAGGAAGCAGGAAATTACCATCACTTCCTTGATCAAGTGGAGGTGGAAGAGGAGTTTCACCCTTCTTCCAACCACTAACTCCACATTCATAAGGGATTGTCCATGAAAATTCGATCAAGTGTTTTGATTCGACTGGCAACCCGTTGAAAAAGGCCAAGAACTTCTTGAAAAGAGAAACGATAGACGCCTCAAACTGACCTGTCAATTTCTGGAAACCATACCAGATGTAAATGGAAAATTTCATTGAAGCTGCAAAGCAAAAGGTCAGAGCTGGCACCATTCACAGCGAATTTTCTTACCCGTAGTTCATTTTCAGACTTAAAGTTCAATCCTGCTGCCACCAGTAACACCAATTCCCCCTCCGTTAACTCAATATTTAGCTTATCTGAAATGTAGTCATTTGCTACACATGGCAGCAAATCAGCAACAAGCTGCATATTTCAAAATATAAGAGTTAGCACATCTGCTCTTAACTCTTCAACTTTGTTCACTTATCCAATCTGGATGGAGAGGAGACCCAGGAGACAAAATTTGTAGGTGACAATTCTGAATACTGTCTCAAATTCTCAATTGACTCCAAATGGCACAAGGTAGGCTAAGGCTTTCATTTTTCAGCTCATAAACAAATTGCAAAAGTGTCTCCCTTATGTAGACTTCAAAAAAAAGAAAAAGAAAAAGAAAAAAAAGAACAATTACAACGACCTATTAGAGCCAAAAACCTATGGTAAGTCCCAAAATCAGGGAAAAACGCACGATAGCGTCAACGGGTGATGTGTCCCAAAATGGCTTAACTACCTCCCTGATAGAGGATACGATCCTCAAATATAACAAGGGCACTCTAAGGCTGTCCATATAAAAGGTTTTGAGAGCATTTGGTTACTTTCGAGAATTGGTCAAAATTGGTCTCAAAACCAAATTATACCACGGTTTTTTTTTACCCAAAATGACAACAACAACAACCAAATTTTAACCCCATTGCCTTAAAAGCTCCCACCATAAAGCGGGGTAAGGGGGGTCGGATGCAGGCAAGCCTTACCCCTATTGAAACATAGAAAGGCTGTGCACGGATGATCCAAAATGAAAATTGCCTCGAGAATCACACCGACTGACTGCTACTTCACATAATAAGAAGCACAAACAATTTTATGAGCCATTTTGCTTTATTCCATTATATCCCAAAAACCAAATAATAAGTAGACTTTGGCTCCATTGCAAATGGAAATTTTTACCCAAAATGAGCACGAAACAAAAACGGCTCAAATTTTTGTAGAAGCACCTACTACTTTACTAGTAAGATCATGGGTTTTAGCGAAATATTAGAGCACAAACCCTATGGTAGGTTCCCAAACTCACCAAAAACTGCACGCTGGCCTTGACGGATGACGTGTGTCGAAATGGCTTAAAGGGCCTCAACCAGCCCTCATGTAAGTTATGAGAACATTTGACTACTTTCAAATGTGGTCAAAATAAGCCAAAATAAGATGGTCGTAGTACAGTTATGGTAGATGGCCAAAATAGGCAAATTTCGCAGGCTAGCCTTGAGGGGTGATGTATGCCAAAAGGGCTTAAAGAGCTTCTCTGATGGAGGAACCATCCCTCATAAAAAACAGGGGCATTTTAAAGTTGTTGATAGTAAAGTTGAGAACATTTGGCTACTATATAAAAAGAAGTCAAAAATGGCCAAAACCAAAGTATGCGATCCACAGTTTTTTACCGTTAAGTGACCCAGGGACAGAAACAACTCAAACTTTTGTGGAAGCCTTTAGTGGTTATATTATGGGTTTTAGCAAAAGATAGAGTAAAAAACCTACAAAAAATGCAGGCTAAGCTCAAAGAATGACTTGGGCCGAAAGGGCTTAAAGAACTTCCTTACCTCAAATGTACGATTTGACAGGAAATCCTCTGCTTTCTGTAGTTGGAAAGCAGTCCACACTAAAATAGGCCCCTGTCGCTCCACTTGTGTAGAGAAGCTTCTGATAAGGCTGCAAAATTATTGACTCAAATCAGATAGCCCTCGAGAAATCTCAATTTCTGCTTCTTTGACTATAAAAATATTATCAAAACAAGCTACTGATATATTAATATACCGTAATGCATATCTGGGATCTAAATCTTTTAGATCACTAGATAACTGCTTCAAAAAGAACTCCATCATCTTAGAATTCACTTGCAAGTCGCGGACACCACATGCTTTAGTCATCACCAACATGGTATCTTTCTTTCCCTACCAAAAAGTACAATATTTGAGTATTATATGTCAAAGTTCCGATAAGGTAATGGTGCATTTTAACTAACTGAAATTTTGAACCAGCTAATACATTAGTAGAAAGTACTAACCTCAATGCAACAAACATTGTGAGGAACAAAACCATGTTGTGTCCACTTGGTAAAATTAGCCTCATCTATGATATTGTGATACAACGCTAAGTATTTCACTTTCGATCTACATCTACCGAGACATCTTAGTGGAGGTCTTACATCGAATTTCTCATGAGATCCACTGTAAAAACTGAAAATTCAAAAACTAAATTCAGAACAGAAGATACCACTTTTAAAGAGAGTTTGTCTTCATTCCTAATTAAGGCAATCTTACAACAATCAGTGTGTCCTATGCATGCTTTTGATCTTTTTATCAACCTCTCTTCTTTACAGATAGTGATCCAATAATTAACAATAACTTGAGATCAGATAAATGGAACCAACATGAGTTTAAATCAGTAGTCGAAGCAATACACTAGTATTAGTGCTAGTATAATTATATGTGACACCAAAAAACACGTAGCAGCACAATGTTAAGGAAATTAGATGACTATACCTGATCAAATGATCCACAGCAAGATGGTTATCTACCTCAGGAAACACGCGTACGAGTCTGCCAACTTGTCTTTCCTTTGCACTTGAAGGGAACTCCAGATTCTCACTCACACTATCACCAAACATCGTTTCTTCAGGATCTCTTATGCCAAAGACACTCCCCTCAAGGCAGACCTATCAATAGAGAAGGAAAAAATACACTAGTTCCAATTAGGGATACAATGAGTACGGAAGATTTACCCTATTATTTATCATCAAGAACAACAAAGCCTTCGTCTCCACCATAATAATCCACTTAAGAACAACGCTATAAAATATGCCATTTATTCAAGTGTGGAGTAACTACATACAGCTGCCCATGTACCATCCAAACGGTACCCCGTTCTTTTGGTGATTATATGATGAATCTTGTTTTTATTCAAGTGGAAGTTGCACCTGTTACTATGGGTGATTATTTCTACGTTAATAAATAAAAGAGATCTACGGATAATGCGGTTGGAATCCATTTAGTAATTCAAGAAACTGCAATTAAGGAATCTACGTGTAAACTTGAAGAAAACCTAAAGCAAATCCTTGCTCCTCGCATAACACAGAGGGCTCAAGGTTGAAAACCCTTTCTATGAAAATGCATTAAAATCCTCGTGTTATTATTGTTGATGACAGATTGACGAGTATAGCTAGAAACCTAACCCTTGCTATACAAGAATTAAGAACAACCAGATATATACATGAATCACAAGCATAAGAGCACACTTCATACCAAATATTCGGAACAAAAACTTCATATTGCAAATTCCAAAAAAAAAAAAAAAAAAAAAAAAAAGAGGAAAAATTCGGGGAACAAACCTCTCAAACTTAAGTATTCCAAGTTTTTTTTTCTTTTTCTTTTCTGAGGATTTGTTGTCATGCTATATACCCTTAAGAAAAGATATTAATAGCACATTTTGTACAATTATTGAAGTCAAAGGAAGCAACACTGTACCTGCATAACACAAACCACTTTTTTGTTATAAACAAAGGCAAACAACACATTCCTTCTATTCTTCAGCAATTTCTTGAGGTATCCATCATTGAGTGTATCCTCGCTCAAAGCGGCCAATGCCTATAATCATCAAAAGAAAAAGTAGTATTCATGAAAGAAGATATAAATTAATATTTCCAAGAAATTCTAAATTACAACAATTCAAACAAATCAGATGCAAGACCTGCTTTACAGCCAAAGAATCCTTGCCTTTCTGCTGGAGTGCAGCCAAATCTACTTCACATAACCCAAATCTATTCAAATAAATCACAGTAACTCATTAGAAAGATAAAAAGAAAAAATATACAAAATAAATAAAATTCGTAAAAATCTCGGCGAAATGAGAAAGACAAAATAGTAAGAAAAAAATAAAAGAGCACATAAAAAAGTTTTTTAATGAACTAATAGAAATAGGATGAGTTTCAAGAAGAGTAAACATGGATTCATCACAAAATCTCGATAGCCACTGAAGGCTACAAATAATTTACAAGGGAATGCATAAAAAAAGGGGAGAATAGGTAAGATATGGTAAGTAATGTTGAAAGAGTACTTAAGAGAAAATGGAGTTATCTTTAAGATTAGCAGCCCAAAAAGTTTGATTACTAGAATGTTGCCACTGTAATCCAAGTTGCCAGCCGATGTGATCAGCATTATAGGTATAGTATCAGTTCTTTGGGGGGGGGGGGGGGGGGAATAGATAAAAAGCGTGAGGACTTTCATCGTTTCTTTTTTAGGGATAGGGGACAAGGACGCTTCAGTGATCAGTGGTAAGTAAAAAAATCAAGCCATGAGTGTGCCGGCTTATCAAAAAGAGTATTGGTCCTTCTGCAAATCTAAGTGGAAATAAGATCATTTTTCGGTGACTTAGTAATTTGCTTATCGAGAAGAAAATTGCTCCTTCTGCCAAATGTAACAAAAACAGCGTCATTATTCGGAATCTTAGTATTCTGCCAATCTAACGAAAATAGCATCATTATCCGGTAACTTAGTAATTACTATTGCATTAATACCATAGATAAGCATGTACATTAAGCATTGCTAAAAATGTTTAGACAACATATAGATGCAATAAATGTGGTCACAGAAGCAAAAGCTATCAAACGCGGTCACGGAATCAAACCAGGTGCTGAAAGTCGCCTATGACATCTCATAAACCATCCTTAACCACGTCTACAAAGAGATTCATATGCTTTACATGACAGCCAAGAAACAACAATAAACAATACTGGCAAACCAATCACAAAAAAACAAGCATGGACACCAAAAGCTCAAGAGAATGTTCTAAGATCATTGTAAATCTAATCGAATCGAATCACCAAATATCCATAACAGAGAACAATTCCTATACTACAACAGCATGAATTGAACACAAGATAGCAGAGCACGTCGCAACCCATAACAACATACTACACACTAGCTCAGTTGTAATGTACATTCCTCTAACTCTTCTCAAATCCCAGCCCATAAACACTCAAAGCCACAATATAAAAGACTCACAACATAGCAAACAACATGCCAGGTAAGGATCAGAATAGTTATTAATCAAGATCAGAGAACTGAAATGGCGGAATGCGTCACTTTGAGAACCAAGTAAAACATCCTAATTGTCCAGAAAACAGAGTACTCACGTTGCCAAGATAAAGCGTAGAATGATTGACAACAAGATATCAAAAGAAATGGTGAATAGAAAGTCAATACATGTCGTTTGAGGTTACTCCCTTTGGTCTCTTCCTTTGAGATGCGTCAATTTCACCATCGGGTCTCCTTTTCGCTAAATTGATGAGCAAAAAAGCAGAAGCATTGATCACATTTAACATTAGAAAAGGAGATTGACTGGATATCCACATTAAAAAAAAAAAAAACACTTCACACAAAGTAGCAGTTAGTATCCTAAAAAGATCAGGATCTTTAGGAAAGGGGAGAAAAAATAGGAATAAAAAATCAAAACAAAGATATGAAAAAAAAAAAGACAATGTCAAATATACTTCCAAGAGTGCCGCAAAATAAACTATGTGCCATACTGACACAATTCAATCTTGCAATGAGGGTGTTTAGCCTCAAAGACACAAATAACATAACTTCGTACAGACTTCATGCTCAAGAAAAGAAAATAAAGCTTCATGCCCTTCACAATGATACCCTCAGGACCAGTCGACTTAACGTAAGATGCGGAGTACTTCATTAATCTAATTAGGATGATAATGATAAGTAATACAAAAGAAGCACGAGAAAAACATATTCAAATAACCACGATGGAGCTTGAGGTAGATCAACTCATCCACCAACTTACCAGGCGAATCAAGCTTCAAATTACTTTGACGTAAAGTCATCATTGTCTCAATCGGATTCTTTGACTCCGCAATACGAGCAACAGATTCCTGCAAGCAAAAAGCATAAACTCGAAATCAATCACAAAACTAAAGGTATTCGTTTTTATCCAATACGAGCAATGAAGAAAACAATACCAGGTACTGCAATAACAGTTCTTTTAAACAGTGAAGAAACAAAGCTGACTTATCAAAGCATAATTCATGAGGCTTAACAAAGTATGCATTAGCAGGGTTCTAGTGAGAACTCACCCCATTATCCTGTTTTCCATGCTGTCCACCGCCACTGCAACTATCATCGTCATGCAGCATATAAACCTAATTATAAGATATAGAAAGTAGATATAGAAAGTATCAAATAACGAATACACTAAATTATTGCGAGACAAGTGTCTATAATCCATTTCTCTATAATATGGTATCAGAAAAGACAAGTCCTTGCAATTTCGATACCCTGAGGAGATCGGCATCAGGTAAATTCTAATAAAATGTAAACTACAGTCTGGAGCCCAAATGCCGTTAGTATTGATTTCCTATGCTCCCCAAAAACCATAACATTATCAATATTGTGGCTCATCTCTTCATATCTGAAGTAACTCCCACTTAAGCGTCAGCCCTACCCGTACAACTGCAAACATAGACTGGCCATTGACATGACGATATTGATAGGACCTCAACTTTAATTTATCACAGCAGAGAACTCAAGCGTGCAATCTAGCATAATAGTGACTATTTCATCCGCGTCGGCAACTGATACATGTAAGTGTCAGATTGACCCACTTAACAACGGTTTTTTCATAGCTTTACCGTGACAAAACCTAAAAGAAGCGATCAAACTCATATTTTTATGGTTTACAAAGTTCCACAGAGTTCCACTATAAAACCAAGGAGCCACCCAATATTACAGAATCTGTATGACCCTTCAAATAAAACAGTGCAACACACAGAAGATTGCGCACACCAGGATTAGACAACATTCGACTTCAATCACCGCTCAACACCAAAATTTTCGAACTCGTAAGTCAAATTTTCAAAGCAATAAAAAAAAACACATAATAGTAAATCATAATCTAGTATAATTCACAAGATCAAAAAATCGAAATGATAAATTAACCTCATAAAGTCACTACTCCAGAAAGACTCATTCTTTTAAGCTATTTCTTAAAAGACAAGACAAGTTTTTTGATCAACGAAGTAATGTATTTTTTTACATAAACTAAAATCAACTCCTAACGAAAACAAACATTGTACTTGACTACTTGTGGCCTAGTATTTCTACAGATCTGAATCAAAAAATATCTGCGCCAAAAAGAACAAAAGTCCATAGAGCTGATTGCTCATGCATCTTTGCAGGTTGCTCATGACCTTTGGACTCAGCTCCACCCAACAGAACTGCTGGAACATGTGCTCTGGAGATATAAAGTTGTTACCAACATGAGCAACATTCCTAGAAATAATAGACAGACACTGCGCAGGTAAATAACCCACAAGACTCACCCATTGTTCCTTTTAAGGGAGCCAGGGAGTGGGGATTCAACTATCTTTGACTTTTAAAGCAAGATACAAATAGATGTGCATGAAGCATTATACACCAAAAACAAACCTATGATCTGGTAAGCATTCGTAGAAGGCCCTTCTCTCTTCATAAACACATACTGGTCCGACAGTGGAAGGTTCTTTCCCAATAGCTGCTGATGCAGAATCATCCCCAGCTGTTACCCTGGTGGTATGGCCATCCTCTGGCATCACAGTAGGTTGCATGTGAAGGGCTTCAGCTAAGCTAACAAGATGAAGAAAAAATCCAGAGAATGACGGGTCAAAACAAGTACGCCAACCCAACACAAACAAAAATAAAATAAAAACCACCAGTAGCTGCAATAAACTAAGAAACGAACTTACTATGAAACACTGAGACAGAGATTATCATAAGACTTCTTCAGCTTCTCATACGAAGATGCATTCTCGTCACTTAGCTCCCCCTTAGAGTTCAGAATTTTGGCCTTGTCGTGTTCCAAATGCCGAAGAGACTAAAATCAAATAAATTTCCAGAATTAGAAACTAGTAAAAAGAGAAGAGACAAGTTGGACAACTAAATAAACCAACAAATAAGGATGTGTAGGCTCCAAGGCATGGAAGTGAAAAATGACAAGGGAGGTAGGAACATAAAGCTTACACATACGTAAGACACTACGAGTGAGTAAAAAGAAATGAGACTCATGAAACAAGTTCTTATTTTGCCTGGTGAGATTGAATATCTATAACCAATATCCTTAATTATATACAAAACCCAGAGCCCGTGTCATGATGGAGGCATGGATCCCACAAACATGGCTAACATAAACACACTATATGCTTTACACTAACAATTCGAGGACAGAAAAAGAATAACACACACAAGCAGTTTAATCTTAAACAAGTTAAATAAATAGAAGGGAACGTGAGGTAGCATAAGAGTGGAAGGGAGAAAAAATTATTTAGGTTGTATGTGTGTGTGGGACAAGGTCCAAAGCTTTAAGAACTTACAGTATGCTTGGTTTGTAAAGCTTTAGTGATGGTATCATAATATCCATGAAAGACCTCGAAAATTTGCTTATGATCAGCTGAAATACTAAGGTCCCTGAAAAACTGTAATCATAGCAATGCATCAGCTAGGTGTATAACACTGAGGACAAATACAATCAACAAAACCTTAACCCGAAAATAAACGACTGTAGATATTATATGAATTTGATGAATCAACAAGTAAATATAATATGAATTTGCTAAATCATTGAAACTATAACTTGCACATATATCTTCCCTAGCTCATCAGGCTAAGAAAAAAGACTACCCCGTCAACACACACACACACGCACACCAAAAAAGGGCTAGCAGAGGAAGAAGGAAGTATCAAGTGCAAGCAGCAAGCTTACCTCTTCATGAAGTTCTGGTCCAGATAATGGAAGCCCTAAAAAAACTCTTCCTTGCCGAGCAAAAGTAGTAAGAAGAGACAGATTGGTCTGAGTAGCATCTCGATCCTTCAAGTGTTCTGCGCTAGCAAGATCTTTAATGATATCAATAAAAATGCTGTTGCCTTCGATAGCTCCAACAAAATACAATTCCAACAGAAGCTTCAGTGTGCTATGCTTCTTCATGGCCTTCGAGTTCATATCCGCCTCCAGATCATCGGCTACCCTTCCCGGAAAGAACACCTTCAACAAGCCTTGACTGAGGCTTGATGCGAAATCGGGGTATCTTTGATGAAGCAAGGAACAAATCTGTCCAACGTCAAACCACATCAGCTACCAAAGCCAAAAATGAAACACACAATAGAAAGTATCCTGCAAAATTCAGGCACTACTAAGTACAAACACCACTCCTATTCCCTCCTTTTCCCCGGTGTTAGCACCTTGCACCTCTTCAAAGCACCAGGTCTTTTAGCCACAAAGAAAATTAAACAAACAGAAAGTCTTCTAGGAAAAAGAAAGGCACAGATGGAAAAATGTGTTCAACTAATAGGGGCATAGGGCCATTCATGAAGATAAATTATCGACCACAAAGACCCGAGCTAGTGGTAGCAAAAAAAATTCACAAACAAAAATTCGAACAGTCAACAAATCAAACTGCAAAGCGAAGATGAGATCAAAATCAAACTCGCACACCAGTTCATGTGCCAACAAAGATATTGATTAATGTTTAATACACAGGAAAAGGGTAAGGAAAAACTTGAGATGTTTACAACAAACGGATCCAGGAGCAACCAAGCTACCTGAACAGCAGCATGTATGTCTGAGCTTTTAAGCTTAGTATCACATATAGCTGCAACTGCCTCAGCCACAAATTTACTCATGTTAACGCCTCGCAACTCATCCATCAAGCCTTTTTGTTCTTCTTCAGTTATGTGCTTAAGCTTTTCTACAACTGCAATGTTGCGTTTGATGCTGGAATCTAGTGTCCTCAGAAAACCAGGATCTTCACGAAAGGAAAAGAAAGGATCAGAACTCAAATGTAAAATATGAAATACCAAAAAGGACAATGTCAAATCAATCTTCCAATGAGTGTGTTTATCCTCAGATACACAAGAAAATAACTTCATGTGGACTTCATGCTCAAGAAAAGAAAGTAAAGCTTCATGACCTTCACTAAGCCACCCTAAGGTCCAACACTAACAGAAAGATGCAAAGTACTTCATTCATCTAAGTAGGATAACATGATAACTATTTCATAAAAAAAAAGATTTCAAAAGAACCAGGGTCGAGCTTAAGGTAGATCTCATATACTTACCAGGTCTTTCAGGATTCAAATTACTTTGACGTAGAGTGATCTTTGCCTCAATTAACTTCTTATACTCCTCAATGCGAGCAACCGATTCCTGCAGCCAAAGTACAAAATAGCAATCGACCTCAAAACTATGGACCTTTGCAATAGAAGAATGTTAGTTGCATAACTTCCGTTAGTCATTGCCAGACAAAAAATCTCAAAGATAACAGAGCATAGTTATCAGCAGTACAAATTTATGCAGAGAGGTAATCTATCTCATCAATTATGATATTACGCGAATACAGAATCAAGCCCTGATTGAAGCTACAAATAACATTTTAATACAAAATAACTTCACTTAAACAAATAACAAAAAGAGAACAAGATTCAAGCTTACTAGATGAAAGTTTGTTAAAGAGAATACACTACAACAAAGAGGCAGGATAGCAAGGTATTCATTTTTTCAAGTAGTGCAATGAAAAGAACAGATAACTAGATTGCTATTAGAGCAAACTTCTTTAGGACATTTAAGAATCAGAGTTGACCTCTCAAAAGATAATACACGAAGTTTCAGGCGCTACACATTAGCAGGATTCACAAGACAACTCACCTCGTCATCTTGTTTTCCATGCTGTTCACCACCACTGTGACAGTCATGGTCACGTAGCCTATTAACCTAATTATGGGATAGACATCGTATCAAAAGCAAATTCGCTAAATACGGGAAATTTAAATGTAGCTTCAATAAGGAACAAAAGCAATATGTCCCAATGGCATCAGCCAACACCAAATAATAACCCCCAAAACGGAAATGGCAATCTTATTAAAAGGGTCTTATTAACCACTTCTCTGTAATACGATAGCAGAAATGTATTCTCAGCATTCTGACACATATGGTCTTATCTGAAATAACTCCCACTTAAGATCTCAGCCATACCCGCTCAATTGCAATCTGGCTATTGACAGGAAAATATTGATAAAGACATTAACTATAGCTTATCGCAAGAGAATTTAAAGCTTACATTACAGTGACAATTTCATCTCCATCCACTACCGAGACATGTAAGTGTAGACTGACCCGCCTAACAATGGTTCAATTTTAAGTTTACAGCAACAAAACCTAAACAAACCGATCAAAACCCCTCCTTTTTTGTTCACCGAAGTTTACTAAAATCTCAACAGAAGCTCTTAAAAGTCCATGCATTGCCATTACCCCTCAATTCATCAAAAGATTACGCCATATGCTCGACCAAAAGAAAAACAGGAGAACAAGCAATGAGATCAGAGTTTAGTTTTGGGTTCAAAGATTCTTTCAATTTACAGCCAGTGTTACTCAATTTCAGATCTACACATTTGGAACAACGTCAACATAGCGAAAAAATCACCACCCAAAACAACAGTCTCAATCATTGAATCAGCAACGACACCATCGATTACTCGACAAAATTCAAACAACACAACCACAGTTAAAGCACAAAAGCATCAGAACGATCTGATCAACAAACATCACATCTTTCTCTATCAAAGGAAATCATCATCATCCATGATCTTATGAATCGAATATAAATTCAGTTCTACACTTTCGGGACATCCATTTTGGTTTCATATCATTTTCCAGTGTCTTGTAAATAACGCAACACACATAATCATAAAACAATTCAGAGTATAGTACTACCCTACAATCCTCCATCCAAATTTAAACTTTCCCATCTATTTCGGGCACGCTTATCAAGAAGAGTGTACACACAAAATCGGTCAATCGAAAGTAACTAACGAAATGATTACGCAAACAACGAATAATCAATAAAATAAAAAATGTAGTATCTGCAATTGATTGCTGGACAAATTAAGAGAAATAACACGCTTCAATTTCCCAACAGCTTCAGGAAGAAGCCTCAATTTCTTCCCAGACAAATCAACCATTTCCAAATCACCTACCCCTTTCAAAACCCTAATAACATCCTCACTAACCTCTTCCTCCACCTCAACATCACTAGCACCACCACCTTCGGCGGCAGCAGCGGCGGCGGAGTCGTAAATCTTCATAAGCTTCTCCTCAGCAGACCGCAACAGCTTTTCATACGCATCATGCATCTCATCAACCAAAACAATCGCCTTATACATCGTCTTCTCTCTCTCTAACCTTACCCTCTCTCTCTCCTCGCCGTCATCGCCGCCGCGGCGGGGGGAGAGGGAGATTTCGTCGAGTTGAGAGGAGAGTGTGGACTCGATCTCGGCGAGTTTGGACCGGGCCACGTCGACGGCCTCGTGGTCGGGCCGCTCGCCCAGGGCATGGAGGACCGACCGGGTCTGGGCGATCTCGGACACGGCGGCGGACATTTCATCCATGACTTTCGGGTCGGAGAGGTGTGGCATCTGGGAGAGTAGCGTGTCGTGGAAGGTGGGCTCCTCGCCATTCCCGGAGACGGCGAAGGCGGGTTGTTCGATGTCGAAAGAAGGGGACATGGGTTGGCGGAGGGGCCCGATTGAAGGGAAGCGGGTCATCACGTAGGATAGAACCGGGTAGCGGGTCAGATTCGGATCCATGGTTTGAGACATGGAGGGAGGGGTTGTTTGTTTTGTGGGATAAGAATAGGATAAAATAAATAATCTCAATCGTATCTTATCTTATATCTATATATAAAAATGAGTTTAAGCGGTGTCGTGAAGACACTTGGCGAGTTTTTATTGGTCATAAACTTACACATTTGTACATTTTATATAAGGGATTATCTAGGGTACTCCTAAGGTTCCCGACTTTTTCTGTGGTACCCCTGAGGTTTCCGAAATTCCCATAGTACCCCCGAGGTTTGCGTTTTGCCAAAAATGATAACGGAAGCTTAACATCGTTAGTTAATTGTAATACTTGATTAATTGACACAATTAATTCTACTTATTCTTTTCCCTTCTTCTTCCCTCTCTCCCTTCCAGTTCCACCCACCCACCACCAAGCCACCACCACGGCCATCCCCATAGACCCCCACAACCACTAAAACTCCCTCCTGTCGCCGGCTTGAACGCCGCCGCCACCACCACGACACCCAACCTCCTCAAATCCTCCATTTTCTCCTTTATTTCTCTTTCTCTCTCCACGTTTTTCTCACTCCCTCCTTCCTCGACCCCGCCATGTAGCCACCCCATCACCCTCCCTCACGAACACTCGAAGCAACATATTCAACCAACCATGTATGACGCCTTCGAAGCGAAGATCCTAAATCTGGGTTCATCCTTGGAGAGATAAAGAATGAAGAAATGGTGGCAGAGAGGAGAGGGGCGTTGGGAGTGATGATGGGGCTTTGGGGCGCAAGAGGAAGCCGGTCATCGTGGTGGAGTCGGAGGTGCGATTGGTGGTGGTGGGTGCAGGCGGTGGCGGTGGTAAACGCTACTGGTGGTGGCTCGGGTATGGAGGGGTGGGGTAGAGGGAGGAGAGAGAAAAAAGTGTGGGTGTTTTGAGACTTTGTTTTTGCTTTTTTTCTTTGTTTCTTTTTTTCTTTTTATTTTGTTGTTAGATTAATTGGGTTAAGTTCTCTAAATATTACTATTTGTTAACGGTGTTAAGTTTCCATTACATATTTTTGCAAAACGCAAACCTCGGGAGTACTGTGGGAATTTCGGAAACCTCAGAGGTGCCACATATAAAGTCGGGAACCTCAGGAGTACCCTGCATAATATCCCTTTATTTAAACTCTTACTAATATTGATAAGGTTCATCGTATTTCAATCCTTACCAACATATACATGTTTTAAGTACAATGTTGTTGAGAAAATTACACGCACATCGTATTTAAACCCTTACCAATAAACCACCATAGGACATGCACTCAGACTATAAGTGAACTAGATAAATACAATGAAGGTCAAATTCAGATTAAACGAATTAGCATATAGTACAATGAATTTGCTAAGTTTGAATACATCCATTGTAGATTTAATTTTGAGTTATCCACATTATATGGAGCACGTAATACATAGTACACGAATAACTTTATACTATAATTTATGTAGTTTGCTATATTTAAAGTACCTTTTTAATTGCATGAATGTATGTAGTTTGAGATATATATATTCAAAGTATATGAATTAAAGTATACATGCAATACAAGTATAAATACATGAGTGTTACCCTCTCAAACTTACAAGTGCATAACAAACAAACTTTTGTATGTATGCTCTCATAAAATATATGTATCATATTAACACTAGCATGAAAAGAATGCACATTTGTGACGAGTATGCAATTTGTGACGTGTAGTTGATATTAGGTTAGTGTTTGAAAGAGAAGTAATATTTGTGTTAGTTATCGATTTCTATTTGGTGTATGAAATGATTAGTTGTGGTTTAATTTTTACTTAAACATGAATCGATAACTAACACAAATATTACTTTTCTTTGTGTATAATTACGTAATTGTTACTGAAGAAAATACTTGCTATTTAGTGAAGGTATCAAAAAAAGACTTCAAAACCACATCTTCAAATTAAATCACACTCCCAAATAGTCAAATAATATAGTGCACCAATCTCCTCAAACTGTCGTCACATTATCTATTAAGGAATATGAACATAGTAATAATTAGGGATATTATCCAGGGTACCCTCGAGGTTTCCGACTTTATCTGTGGTACCCCTGAGGTTTCCGAAATTCCCATGATACCCCCGAGGTTTGCGTTTTGCCAAAATATGTAACGGAATATTAACGGCGTTAGTTAATGATAACATTTAGCATTAAGTAACACAAAAAGTATACGTTAATAACAAAATAAAAAGAAAATCTAAAAACTCAAACCTAAACACTCAAAAACCCACACTTTTCTCTCTCCTCCCTCCCCCCTTTCACCTCCCACCAGAACCACCAAGCCATCTTCCACCGCCAAAGACGCCACCGGAACGACCTCCTGGCCGCCGGCTTCAGTGTCCCCGCCACCACGACACCCTCCTTTCTCCTCATCGTCCCTCTCTTTCTTTCCTCTTCCCTTTTCCACTCTCACCCGAACCACCACCTAGCCACCACCACAACCATCCCCTAAACCCCCATCACCACTAAATCTACCTCATGCCGCCGGATGGAATGCCGCAACCACCACGACGCCGAGATAAAGAATGAAGAAATGGTGGCAGAGGGAGGGTGGCGTTGTGATTAATGATCGGGGTTTGGGCCGCAAGAGAAAGCCGGTCATCGTGGTTGATTCGACGGTCGGATTGGTGGTGGTGGGTGGCTGGTGGTGGCAGTGGTTAACACTGGTGGTGGTGGCTCGGGTAGGGAGGGTTGGGGTAGAGGGAGGAGAGAGAATAAGTGTGGGTGTTTTGAGAGTTTATTTTTACTTTTTTCATTTGTTTATTTTTTCTTTTAAGTTTGTTATTAGATTAAATAGTTAATTTGGTTAATAAATCTCTTAATATTACTATTTGTTAATGGTGTTAAGTTTTCGTTACATATTTTGGCAAAACGCAAACCTCGGGGGTACCATGGAAAGTTCGGAAACTTCAGGGGTACCGCAGAAAAAGTCGGAAACCTCAGGGGTACCCTGGATAATATCCCTAATAATTATATTCATAATGTATTGTGGTTATTGATCTTGTAAATTAGGATAGCTACAATTACGGTTTGTATTCTAGGAATAATTATTAATGTGAATATATTGTATCCTAGATTAGCTAAATGTATTTAGGGTATACACATCTTGTACTTAGTATTTAAGGTCTTCATTTTGTTAATAATAAACTTAAGCTTTCATGTATGTATTTCTCTCTTCCTCTCCCCTCTAATTCTCTACAACATCTACAACTCGAGATCGTATTCAACACTATTATTCAACCACATAACTTCACTATCTATGTTTCACTGTAGAGATTGCTTGTGAGAACTCATTGTCTCATCAAGAGCAGAGATAACAGTCTGACGTGAAAATAGAAAGGTTCCATATCGCTATACTTTTACCGTTTTACATACGACGGGAAAAACACTACTCTTTGCATGGACAGTGATATATGTTATTAATTTAATGTTATATACATTGATAAAATGTCACAACGAGATAATGATAAGAGAAAAACAACGTACACCTCGCTCGAGACAATGATGAGAGAAAAACACACATACATGATTTAACATGATACACCTCACTCTAAATGAATGATATATTCCGTGTATAAATCACGTATGAGTTAAAGTTCGCAAAACCTACATACACTCGCTCGCTCCTTCCTTCCATTCTTAGCTATTTTATTTTATTTTTTATTTTTTTTTGGTTACAATTCTTAGCTAATTAAGTAGCAATAAAGGATATAAGACATGTAAATCGATCTGTAATCAAGTGGCATTATGAAAATGAAATTAAACTTCCATGTACCTCCCAAATATCTTTTAATAGTCCAAGTTGAATTACGTACATGTAAAACTTAGCTCTCTGTGCAACAATGGTGACAGAAAATTATCATTGATGAATATATATACTAGTATATGTGAGAGCTTGAGAATAATTGGCTTATTTGTTTAAGATAGAGTTTATGCAATTACAATTATACTTTATACGTCCAATAATTGGCTTATTTGTTTTGGTCTTCTCTCATAGTCTTATATACGACATTTATAGTTTCAACAGCTTCATTTTAACGTGTATGGTTACGTCACACAATTTGGGACTATAAAATTTACACTTGCTACCCTGTTCTTTTATACTCCAAGTCCAAGTTGATTTCAAAGTCGTTCAAAAATTATTTGAAAAAAAGGCTTTATTAAAGGTAAATAAAAAAAATAAAAAAAAAAGACTTCAACAACCCTCATTTAGAAAATGATTGAACTACACTTTCGCCTTCTATAACACCCATCTAGCCCGATGTACTAACACATCTTCTTAAAAACACATTTTCTTTCCATATACTATACACATATATACACCAAATTCATCAAACAATATTCGGTCTTATAATTTCACTATCAGTTTATTTTTCCATTGTAAAGAGGTACGGTTGAGACAAATCGAGAACAGAGAATAACTAAGCACGGTTGCGTATTGCTATAACACTATCACAACCACATAAAGATGGGAAATTGCATGTTTTGTGGGAAAACATCCTGCGCACATGATGAACGCTCGGACAGGTATTTTAAAATTTAAACTATTGTAATTGATTCAAAAAAAAAAAAAAAAAAAAAAACTATTGTAATTGCTAATAGTAGCATAAATGGCCATTCTATAGTACAAAAATGTAGAGCTGATCGATGTATTATAAACTTTTGAGTGCCTTAAGCGTCTAGTACGTAGCATCCCTAGAGCGCACGCATTTGATTACTTACTCGGACACGTTTAACCATATCAAATACTCGTTCCATTCATATTCAATCTTACTATTTTTTCCGACTTAATTGACACTAATTATTTGATCGCAGTTGCAAGGTATGGCTTCCAGATGGGAACGTAATGCTAATTTGTAGACCCACAAAAGTAAAGGAGGTAATGCGACGATATCAAAAGTATTTTCTCGTAAATTTCGTGTCATTGCAAAGTAACGGAAGATTTACACCGTTAAACGCTGACTCGATTCTCCTACCGAACAACAACGTGTACGTCATGTTTCCCATGCAAAGAATTAATACTCAAGTTACCACGGCCGACGTAGAAGCTCAACTCGGCGGCGACCGTGATATTTTGGGTGGCGGAGCTGGTGGTCGTGGTGAAGCTCTCCTGAATGCTAATAATAGAAGTGGCGGAGCTGGTGGCCGTGGTGCTTTTAATAGAGGTGGCGGAACTGGTGGCCATAATGTTGGAGGTAGAGCTGGTGGACGTGGTGCTAATGTTAGAGAAGTTTTAAATAGAAGCCAGCCGGCTGGTGGTGGCCATGGTCCTAATGTTGGAGGCGGAGCTGGCGGCGCATTGTACAATGCGGCCGGAGCTGTCCATGGTGCTTTTAATGCTGGCAAGGACTATTTGAATGGATTTTGGGCCGGGTTTTATGATGCCGGAGCTCACCGTGATAATCTGAATAATAATAATGGGCGACGCCGTTACCGTGAGAGATTGGAACTCATACCTGGTCGACCTGGTTACGCATATCTGAACCCTGATAATTTGTTATACATGGAAAATATACCTAATCACTATGCCAGACGACTTGTACGTGTTGATTCAAATGGCAGGCAGTGTTGAGACGGTCATTTATATATATTTTAAATTTGGGGATCTGTCGGGATCGGTTCAATCAAAGCTCGGCTCAACTTCGATCAAACTAAGCTCGACTTCGATCAAATCGAGCTTGAGACCATTGCGTGATCAACCTCCATGAGTCCACAAGCGTTGTTTTATCTGATTGCGTTTATGAATATTTCTTGTAATTTCTTGACGTACTACGGTCTACATATCAGTATATTAATAGGGCTGAGCATTTTCGGATATCCGATCCGAATTGGGTGTTCGGATCGGATATCCATATCCAAAATCCCAGATTTGTATTATCCGATATCCGATCCGAACCTGATCGGATATCCGAAATTCCTATCCAATGGATATCGGATCGGATATGACGGATATCCAGTATCCGAATCAACGTTGGATGACTCATACCAGAATCAACCAATAGGCCCAAACACGGAGGCCCATCTTAAGATTGAGTTTTGGCCTATTATGTCTGAAGCCGAGCTAAGCAATGGCAAGCCCAATTGTGACAAGTCAAAGCCACAAGCATTTTACTTACCTTATTCACACGCCACTTATTTATATAGAATGATGTACCCACATCATTATTTTTCTAGCCGATGTGGTACGAAGGAAACAATTTGAGAGTTTCCTAAGTTTGTTCCCATAACTTTTGCCAGCCTCAACACTTTGAGCATAGATTTCGATCCTTTTTGTATTTAATTTGTACAAAATGCCTGAAATAAATTTTGTAGATCTCATTTCTAACTTTCGGGGCACGCTTGTTTCGTCTCCTTTGCACATCGTATGTAAAAGTTGTGATAAGAATAAAAACAACACTTACACATGTAAATACTCCCGATAACCTTAGTAACATTCTAAGTTCGGCCATGTTTATTGACAAGTTGGTACGTAGTTTGGACACATCCATGGCATAACACTGTAGATATCGTTTCTAGCTTTCTGGCTTTATCTAACCCTTAAAGTCCGATGTGGGACGAAATTGAATTTGTATGAGTAAGTTATTAAGATTCTCTCATGCATTCTCGTTTGCTTGTTCGAAGTGGTATGATAATTCATTCAATTTGTTATACTTCTATATTTTTAATGCTCTTGTAATCTATTAGCAATAAAATGACCAAACATCAATAATTGGCCATAAATTAAATTAATTATCATATGTGCCCACATAGTTGGGTACTTAGCCATATATCACAATCAAGTTAATCATATATGTCGAGTAGCTCATAGTTGATCAAATCTCGTTTCCGATGATCGAGCAAAGTTTCAATGTGTGATAAATACTACTACACAAGTATTCATAGTAAATCAGCTTATATTAAGGTCCTAGTTAAATTCACGGTCTTAAAGACCATTGCACCAACAAAGAAACTTCTAACGTACAACTATGAACTATATCAGACATCTTATACGCAACGTAATTAGTGCTTCTATAAATTAGTATGGTCTTGTTATTCGATCTACATTTTAGTAGTGCTATGGCGCTGAGTTTCAAATTGTGTCGGATTCTTATAAGTGAATTCACTTTAATCGTTTGTACAAGTTAACGTTAACTTGATTCTTATAATAAACACTTGGTTCTCGTAGAGTAGAGTGATACACATAAACAAAGTCTTTGATCTTTTTGCATATATCACTTCATTATGTGTTGGCAAGTGATAAAACTATATCCATCACCGATTCAACAAAAAACTACAAAGCTAGCTAATTGTGCAACAACACAAGTAAAAGAATAAAAAAAACAAAAAAAAGGAAGAGAAGGAACTTGTCCCACATCGGTTGTGCAGAGAAAATGGGACAACCATCAAGTTATATATAGAGTTTAATGAGATAGTGGCTGTACCACATGTCTTGGGCTTTAAGCTAAACTTTAATGATTGAACCAGAATATAGTCGGCTACTTGGCACAGCTCTTTGCTCGTAAAATTTTTAAGAATTTGGTTAGAAAATTTACCATACTCGGATATATTCGGATCGGATATCACATATTCGGATACTTTCGGATCGGATATCCGATATCCGAAACTGTATCCGAAAATATTTTCGGATATCGGATATCCGAAGTTTTTGGGCCAGCTATCCGTATCTTATCCGATATCCGAAAATTTCGGATACGGATATCCGATCCGAACTCATTTTCGGATCGGGTATCCAAACTTTCGGATCGGTTATCGGATCAAATATTCGGATAATCGGATATTTTGCTCAGCCCTACCTTGGACTGGATATAGTTACTATATCCAGTCCAAGGTCCTACACATTATATGGATAAATTCTAGCTGCTCTTACATTTTTTTTAGGCCCCAAAAAAAATCCTAGTTGAGGCCTAGAATGGGCGGCCCAAACGATATGTACACAAGAGCCCACGATTTGAAGGCCCAGTTAAATGATGAGGGTTTGATTAAAGCTATTAAGCTAATACTTCGCATGTTTTTTTTTTTTTTTTTGCCGAGTAATGTTACAAAAAGACTACGAAAAAAATGATGAAGGAAAATCTTCGAAAACTAAGTCAGAAGTCCGATGAAGAGAAGCACCCCAACTAGCCAGATTGTGAGCCAGAACATTAGCCGATCTACGAACCCAAGCAAAAGTACTAGAAGGGAGATTCTGACTCAGGAGCAAAGAGTCGGAAATAGGGGCCCAAATCTTCCAACAAGGACTAACCTCGCGATTCAGAGCGCTGATAACACTATGATTATCCCCTTCAAAGACAACATGATGAAGATGCTTACGAGAAGCGGCCAAAACGGCAAGACGAGCTGCAAGAGCTTCAGCGAGAAGAGAGGAACAATGCGGGAGAAAATGAGCTCCAGCATCCATGACTGAGCCAAAACAGTCACGCTCCACCCATTCGCATGTTACGTCCTCTTCAGTAGTCCTGTTCAAGGCATTTCATGATTCAAGCTAAGCAAAATAGGAGTAATTCTCTTTGATTCCTATCTAGACTTTAATCTACTCTAATAGAGTAATAGTCGTTTCAAAACTATTCATGAGCTCTGATTTGGTGTAGACGTGTAGCATAGAGAATACTTTTGTAAGACAGTTCTATAAAGACGACACAAGATCTTAAAATCAGTATCACATCAAACGTTACTTAATCTAAACTCATACTCCTAGTTCTCTTTCGTCGTTGATGTAGGTGGCTTCAATTCCAACTAACAATTATCATACTCGGACTACTCACAAGTCACAGTTACGTTTGCATTACTGTAATGATGTAGCCTATGGCCTGTAGCTAGGTACGTAGTTAGACTAGTTACTGATGAACTTGAATGAGCATGCAGAAGCCACCATTTTGTGGTTGTACCGCACTGCTAGTTTGAAGGACGCGCAATTCTACGTACATCTGTACGTGTTGATGCGAACCCAATATTTCAGCTGTTGTGATCTACTCGTTATTATTACAAGCGAATTGAAGATTGAGACTTCAAAGCATCGTCAAAGGCCCCTGATTAATTATTGATTTAATTTAATAATGTCCACTGCTAATCGCGAAACATCTAACACTACGTCGCGAGTCCAAGTCATTGGCTCGGTGTAATATCGATCGAAACTTGGATAGGACGATTATACTACCGAAATAGAGATCAGAAATTAAATGATGACATACTAAAACTTGTTTAGCATGCACTTGCTAAACTTACACAAGTTCTCGTTTGAATGAATTATAATAAAGAGTAAGATTAATTTAATTTTGGTCTTACTTTACCACACCCATGTCCCATACATTCAAGCTTCAAAAACGTGTACTCCGTATGATTTACTCGATCCACCCATGAAGGATAAACCAAATTGTACAAAAATACTCATAAAATAATAAAGAAACAAAGATAAAGCAGAGGGACATTAACACAAGAAAGATGTAGATACTCTGTATTTCCACTCTTCCCATCTTTGACAAATTAAAAGTCAGTACGTTCATGTAAACAACACACTTTCAGATCCAGACATCCTACGTACCTTTGCCAGCTTTCGGAAAAAGTAACAACACTATGACTAATTCTTTAATTAACAAAATTTTGTTCAATTTTAAGTATGCTCATTTTCTTTGTTAAAAGATACAAAGCTTAGGTTATCGACTTATCAATAAAACGGGAATTTGAGAAATTCAAACCCTAGAGTAGTAGAGTTTCATAATTAAGTTTGAAAATGTTCGAGTCCCCAGCTATTTGCGAAATTAGTTCAATATATAATAACAATAACGAACTCAATAGTCTACAAGACTACAACGTTTGACATTTTGAATCAACCCTTATTTCTTAGACCTCTAGCAAATTTAATTTAGGATAATATATAGTACATTTTATATAACTTATAGATTGAAATATGTCGTCTAGACTCGAATAAGACCCTATATCGAGGCTTGAGATGATCTCGTTCGTATACTAGTTGTATGATTGAAGATTTCAAGGAATGTATAATAGGACCCACGCGAATTTCTGAGAATATAGGCACCTCGCGAATTCGACTCACATGCATTATGGAGTATATCACGATCTGATGGATTATAGGATGTACACCACAATCATGAAATTAATCATTTCATATAGTGCATCAACATAAACCCAAAAAAATACTAAAAAATAAAAACAAAAAAATTGACGGATCACAACTAGAAAAAGCGGGAACTCCAGTAATGTAACATGACAAAAATAATTTAAACACAAAATAATTTATCCTAACTTTTCCTTTTATTTATTTTATTTAATTAAGTAATTTTATACCCCGTATGGATTACGTGGAGAAGAAAAGTTGAAAAAATCAATTGTCAACTCATCATTCTTTTGTAAGGCTGTTAAATAACCTTCACAACTGTCCATATGAATCTTCCACTTCCTTACTTTTTTTTTTTTTTTTATATTGTCCAAGTTGACTTCAATAACCCTATATATATCACCCTTGAATCCCCCTACCCCATTCATTACCATTTTCTCAATCTTCACAATCACACTTTCACCCCCACAAAATCAAAATCTACATAATATCGAGTATCGACTATAGAAGTAAGCTAATTAAAGTTGCGTACACTGAAACATTCAGTAGTTGTTACTGGGTAGTAATAATAAGAGTTACAGAGTTGAAGAAGGTAAAGTTGCGTACATCTGACATGGGAAATTACGCGTCATGCGCATTGGCAGCACATGCAAAGCACAACAAAGCAGCAAGAGTGATTTTTCCATCGGGAGAAGTAAACCAATTTCATGAACCTACAAAAGCAGTAGAGCTCATGTTAGAAATTCCGAATTATTTCTTAATAAATTCCACGTCATTACAAATTGGGAGAAGATTTTCGGCGTTGAATGCTGACGAGGATCTTGAGATAGGAAATGTGTACGTCATGTTTCCCATGCAAAGGGTAAATTCATTTGTTACTGCGGCTGATATGGGAGCTCTTTACCTTGTTGCCAAACGTAGTGGCTCTAACGGCGGCGGTGCGAAAGTTAGGGTGGTTCCGGCGTGTTCAAAGGAGGATAAGGAGGGTGGAACGGTGGCGCGTGATGAAGACGCGTCTCGGACGAAGGCGGTTTTGGAAGGAGTTGAGGAGTTGTTATCGGAGATTCAGCATAGGAGGTCGGTTTGCCGGTCTAAGAAGCCTTTGCTTGAGACTATTGCTGAGGAACCGGTTCAGTGTAGGTGAAGCTTTTTTTTTGTTTTTTTTTTTTTTAATTTAAAATTGGTTGGAAAAAAAGGGTTTATGCCTCTCTATTTTAATTTTAGAAAAAAGGGGGAAATTTATATTGATTATCAAAAAGAAAAAAGTGTATATAGAGTTAAGTGGTTAATTAGATTTAATTTGTAGGGTTTGTTTGATTCGACAATCATTATTCTTTTGATAAAAGTTTTTGTATGTGAGGTGAGAATTGCCTTATCATATTGTTTCAAGAATGATGGAATGAAAATCAAGTTCACAAAAATATGTAAATTTCGTGTAAATAAAGATTGAAATGTATATAAGGCCATAAGGGCATTTTTGTTTGTAAAGTTTCTTGTATTGTGCTCCATGATAATTAAGGTATGATAAACCAGCGTGCATACAATGAATTTTCATTCAGATCCAAACCATTCAATATGATTTAAGTTCCACCTTGATCTCGATATGTTGAATTCGAAATTTCCAAACTTCTCTCAACCTTAAGCTCTATTTGTCAAGTTGTTAAGTGTTTTATTTCAACTCATCTTATCCCTGCATTCTACAAATTTGATAGATCTATAACATGACATCTTATTCTTTTTATATACTCCGTATACACCATCCAATGTAGTCTGAATTCGATTCAAATAGGATCATAAAAATGTTAGAGGTTGGGTGTCGGAGCCACACTAGTACACTACCATAGTATGCATTCCAAAGTGTAAGATTCCGTTCTACTAATTCAACCAAATTTGACTAGTATGCGAGTAAGTTGCAAACTTGCAATCAACAAATTGGTGAAAGGAGGACAAAGTTGTCTTTTAAGTTGCCCGATGCCCCAAACACGATACAACCCAACACAATTTAACCCGGCCCAAATGTCCAACATAATTTGTCCCCCCAAGTACCCAACACATTCTAACCCGGTCCAAGTATGAAGTACCCAACACAATTCTAACCCGATCCACGAACCCAGCAAACTTAACCCGACCCAAATACCCAACCCAGCCCAAACATTCAAGTAGTATGAAATGGGAGTAGTAATGGAGTGCACACACACTCTATTCCAATAGAAGTAATTTGTGGCATTTTCTTTACCGATGTGCGTAATTCATTTTAATCTGGATTCGAGTTACGTATAATGACATGATCATAACAAAGGGTTGATAAGAGCTCTCTCTTCCATTATACATTTTCAATACTCGTAAAGCATCCCAAACATAGTACTCGAACCGTTACTTAAACCGATTAAGATCCAAACTAGTTCAACCAAATGCTTATGTTACGAGACACGACTTACCACACAACCACCCCCAACACGATTATTCAAAGACGACCAATTACAAACCTAGCCCAACATCATTTGACCCGACCCAATTACCCAACACAGTTACAAGTTATAGCCCATTCGAGAACCACTATAGTTTAACCCGACCCGAATACTCAACCACTGATTTCATCTTCTTCTTCCCCAAAAAATCTCACATAAACCCTACGCACACTCTTTTCTTTGTTTCTTCAACCTCGGAGCTGAGAATTTAATTACCCAACATTTTAATTATATAATAATAAAAAAATGATAAAGAGAAGATTTTACAAGATAGACCACGGCGAAAGAGACGGCGCCGCTTCCGATGAATCATCGTCTTCTTCCTCCGACGAATCCGACGTGGAGCCCCAAGTTCCCGACCATGCTGACGTAGCTAAAGACGTTGATAGTGACGTCAATGATGATGATGAGGATGATGTCAGCTCTCCTTCAAAATCTCAGCCCCCTTCTATCTCTTCTTCAGGTTTGCTCTTTTTTTTAATTTTTTATTCTTTTTCCTTTTTTTTTTCGAGTATAAATTGTTGGGTTTTCTTTGCATTTTGAGAAAGTTTAATTCTTTTTTTTTTTTTTTTTTTTTAATGGGTGTGTTTGGTTGATTTTGGGTAGGATATGAGAGTGAAGATAGCTCTGGAAATGAGATTGATGCTGATACTACAGGTAATTTTTATTTTTATTTTCGAATTTGTGATTTGTTTAGTGTTTAATTAAGCTTGAAAGTAATGAGATTTGATGAAATTTGAAGTTGGAATTCGTAATTTTAATTTGTTTTTTAGAATTAGATTGGTGTTTGTTTGTATTTTTGCAGTGTGTTTGATTGAGAAAAGTTGGATTCTTTGGAAAGTTTTGATTTGTAATAGTTTAGTTTTCATGACAATATAAGTTTTTGATAGAAAAAAATGGGTATGATGAGTGATAGTGAGTTACATTTCGGGTAATGTGGTTTTTTTTGAGGCCGAGTTTGGATTTTAATGGATAGAATTATGGAAATGTTTGTGTTGGGTTTAGAATGCATCTGTTTATGGGTATGATGAGTGATAGTATGATACATAGTGGAAGTACTAAGGTATTAACGGCTGGAAATATAAACAAGATGCATTGGGGGTAATGTTGTTAATAATGTCAATTTTGGGTTTTTTGGTGGATAGAAATTTTATGTGTTAATAGGTTAAGAATGCATATGTGGTAATGTTTTGGTGATGAGGGTATGATGGGTGAGACAATATGGGTATAGTAAGGTGTTTGAAAGTTAGCGAAGTTGGGGTATGTACGGTTTAGATGGCCACTCTTTACCCTTCAACTTATCTGATGAGCTAAGTTTTGAGTTTAGTTTGGGAGCTATTTAGGCAATCTCCTCCTTGAGCAGTAAACTTAACATTGGAAACGACAAAATGGTTGTGTTTGTTATTTGAGTTTGCTGATGAATGTAGTAGATTGCCATGGAAGCTCATGGATTTGGTGTTTGGTAAGTTAGGGTTGTTGATCACATCTGTGATCAAAGATAGTAAATCACGATTGGAACTGACTGTCTACTGCCATCTAGGTATTTCCTTCTACATAGGAATGTAGGCAACTATGCATCCTAATTTTGTACAAGGAATTCTTGCCAAATGGACACTTGACTTTCAGCCACTTTTGTTCACTTTTTTGAATGTCACCAAATGGTCTCAAAAACTTAACATGAATAGCTTAGTAGTAGTCTTGGTTGACATGAGGATTAGTTTCTCTCTTAGAAAAGTTCTTTAATCTCTTTCGTTATGAGTCCAACTTTTGTGTGAAACGGCGTTCCTTTTGCTGATTTTAGGATTTCCTATAGGTTTTATGCTCTAATATTTTGCTAAAATCCATATCATAACCCGTAGGGACTCTCACATAAGTTTAAGTTATTTTTGTTATGGGTCCGTTTTAGGCCAAAGACCGTGGATTATGCTTCACTTTCGACCAATTTTCATCACTTTTTAAAAATGTCACCAAATGCTGTCTAAAGTTTACCATGGATAACATAGTAGTACCCTTGGTGTATTGGAGGAGTAGTTACTCTCATAGAGAAGTTTTTAATCACTTTCGTCAAGAATCAAGCTCTAGGTGAAATTGCGCTCTTTTGCTGATTTTAGGACTTGGATAGTACAAGTTGTTGCTTTTGATATTTTACTAAAAGCCATAATATGACCCCCAGGGGCTCCTACGGAAGTTTGAGCTGTTTTTGTTTCGGGTCCCTTTTTTATACACTTGACTTTCGGCTAATTTTTGTCACATTTTTTAATGTCACAATATCGTCCTAAATTTTTACCATGGATAGAATAGTAGTACCTTTGGTGGATATGAGTGTTTATTCCTCTCTTAAAGAAGTTGTTATTTAATCACTTTCCTCATGCGTCAATCTTCGAGGGAAACTGTGTTTTTAATACTGATTTTAGAACTCCCTATAGGATTTTGCTCCAACATTTTATCAAAATCAATAATATGACTCCTAGGGGCTCCCACGAACATTTGAGTTGATTTTGTTCGGGATACATTTTGGGCACAAAACCATGGATTATACACTTACTTTCATCCACTTTTTGTCACTTTTTTGGATGTCCCCGAATGGTCTTAAATATTTACCACATGGCCTAATATTAGTTTTGGTGGTTATGAGGTTTGGTACCTCTCTTAGAGTAGTGCTTTGATATCTCTAGACAAGAGTCAAACTTTAAGTAAAAACCCCTTCTTTTTGATGATTTTGGGAATTGCTATAGGCTTTTGGCTCTGATATTTTCCTAAAAGCCATAATTTAAGCTCTAGGGACTCCCACGAAAGCTTAAGTTGTTTTTGTCCCTGGCGGATTACCATGGATTATACGCAGGACAACTTTGGGCTAATTTTGATCACTTTTTTAAAAGTCACCAAATGATATCAAAATTTTACCATGGATGGAATAGTACTACCTTTGGTGGATATGATGGTTGGTTTCTCTCTTAAAGAAGTTTTTTTTTATCACTTTCGACACGCGTCAAGTTCTGAGTGAAGCGAGCTTTTTTGCTGAATTTAGGACATCCTATAGCCCTTTTCGCTCTAACATTTCGTTAAAAGCCATAATAAGACTCATAGGGGCTCCCACATAAATTTGGACTGTTTTAAGTTTCGGGTCCATTTTTGACCAAAAATCGTGGATTATACACTTGAATTGCGGCCACTTTTTTAAAAGTCACCAAATGGTCTAAAAACTTTAACATGGATAGCTTATTAGTAGTCTTGTTGGATATGAGGGTTGGTTTCTCTCATAAAAAAGTTCTTTAATCTCTTTTATCACGAGTCAAGGTTTGTGTGAAACCGCCTTCTGTTGATAATTTTGAGACTTGCTATAGGTTTTTGGTCCTAGTAATTTTCTAAACACCATAAAATAAGCTCTAGTGACTCCCACGAAAGTTTGGGTTTTTTGTTCCGGACAAATTTTGGGCCGAAAACATGGATTATACACTTGACTTTTGGCAAAATTTGGTCAGTTTTTCGAAAGTCACTAAATGGTATCAAAATTTTACCATGGATGAAATAGTACTCACTTTGGTGAATATGAAGGTTGGTTTCTCTCTTAAAGAAGCTTTTGATCACTTTCGACATGCGTCAAATTTTGAGTGAAGCAAGCTTTTTTTGCTAAATTTAGGACATCCTATAGCCCTTTTCGCTCTAACATTTCGTTAAAAGCCATAATAAGACTCATAGGGGCTCCCACGGAAATTTGGTGTGTTTTAAGTTTCGGGTTCATTTTTTACCAAAAATCGTGGATTATACACTTGAATTGCGGCCACTTATTTGAATATCACCAAATGGTCTAAAAACTTTAACATGGATAGCTTATTAGTAGTCTTGTTGGATATGAGGGTTGGTTTCTCTCACAGAAAAGTTCTTTAATCTCTTTTGTCACGAGTCAAGGTTTGTGTAAAACCGCCTTCTATTGATGATTTTGGGACTTGCTACAGGTTTTTGTCTCTAATAATTTTCTAAACGTCATAAAATGAGCTCTAGTGACTCCCACGAAAGTTTGAGTTGTTTTTGTTCCGCCCCAATTTTTGGCCGAAAATCATGGATTATACACTTTACTTTTGGCAAAAATTTGGTCACTTTTTTGAAAGTCACTAAATGGTATCAAAATTCTACCATGGATGAAATAGTACTACCTTTGGTGGATATAAAGGTTGGTTTCTCTCTTAAAGAAGTTTTTGATCACTTTCGACACGCGTCAAGTTTTGAGTGAAGTGAGCTTTTTTTCGCTGAATTTAGGAATCCTTTAGCCCTTTTCGCTCTTAATATTTCGTTAAAAGCCATAATACGACTCATATGGGCTCCCACGGAAATTTGGACTGTTTTAAGTTTCGGGTTCATTTTTGACCAAAAATCGTGGATTATACACTTGAATTGCGACCACTTTTTTGAATGTCACCAAATGGTCTAAAAACTTTAACATGGATAGCTTATTAGTAGTCTTGTTGGATATGAGGGTTGGTTTCTCTCATAGAAAAGTTCTTTAATCTCTTTTGTCACGAGTCAAGGTTTGTGTGAAACCGCTTTCTTTTGATGATTTTGGGACTTGCTACAGGTTTCTGTCTCTAATAATTTTCTAAACGCCATAAAATGAGCTCTAGTGACTCCCACGAAAGTTTGAGTTGATTTTGTTCCGGGCCAATTTTTTGCCGAAAATCATGGATTATACACTTCACTTGTGGCAAAATTTGGTCACTTTTTTGAAAGTCATTAAATGGTATCAAAATTTTACCATGGATGAAATAGTACTACCTTTGGTGAATATGAAGGTTGGTTGCTCTCTTAAAGAAGTTTTTGATCACTTTCGACACGCTTCAAGTTTTGAGTGAAGCGAGCTTTTGTTGCTGAATTTAGGAATCCTTTAGCCCTTTTCGCTCTTAATATTTCGTTAAAAGCCATAATAAGACTCATATGGGCTCCCACGGAAATTAAGACTGTTTTAAGTTTCGGGTCCGTTTTTGATCAAAAATCGTGGATTACACAATTGGATTGCGGCCACTTTTTTGAATGTCACCAAATATTCTAAAAACTTTAACATGGATAGCTTATTAGTAGTCTTGTCGGATATGAGGGTTGGTTTCTCTCATAGAAAAGTTCTTTAGTCTCTTTTGTCACGATTCAAGGTTTGTATGAAACCGCCTTCTTTTGATGATTTTGAGACTTGCTATAGGTTTTTGGCCCTAATAATTTTCTAAACGCCATAAAATCAGCTCTAGTGACTCCCACGAATGTTTGAGTTGTTTTTGTTCCGGGCCAATTTTGGGCCGAAAACATGGATTATACACTTTATTTTTGGCAAAATTTGGTCACTTTTTTGAAAATCACTAAATGGTATCAAAATTTTACCATGGATGAAATAATACTACCTTTGGTGGATATGAAGGTTGGTTTCTCTCTTAAATAAGTGTTTGATCACTTTCGACACGCGTCAAGTTTTGAGTGAAGCGTGCTTTTTTTCGCTGAATTTAGGAATCCTTTAGCCCTTTTGGCTCTTAATATTTCGTTAAAAGCCATAATAAGACTCAGAAGGGCACCCACGGAAATTTGGACTGTTTTAATTTTCGGGTCCATTTTTTACCAAAAATCGTTTATTATACACTTGAATTGCGACCACTTTTTTGAATGTCACCAAATGGTCTAAAAACTTTAACATGGATAGCTTATTAGTAGTCTTGTTGGATATGAGGGTTGGTTTCTCTCATAGAATAGTTCTTTAATCTCTTTTGTCACGAGTCTAGGTTTGTGTGAAACAGCCCTCTTTTGATGATTTTGGGACTTGCTACAGGTTTTTGTCTCTAATCATTTTCTTAACGCCATAAAATGAGCTCTAGTGACTCTCATGAAAGTTTGAGTTGTTTTTGTTCCGGGCCATTTTTTGGCCTAAAATCATGGATTATACACTTGACTTTTGGCAAAATTTGGTCACTTTTTTTAAAGTCACTAAATGATATCGAAATTTTACCATGGGTGAAATAGTACTACCTTTGGTGGATATGAAGGTTGGTTTCTCTCTTAAAGAAGGTTTTGATCACTTTCGACACGCGTCAAGTTTTGAGTGAAGCGAGCTTTTTTTGCTGAATTTAGGACATCCTATAGCCCTTTTTGCTCTAACATATCGTTAAAAGCCATAATAAGACTCATAGGGGCTCCCACGGAAATTTGGTGTGTTTTAAGTTTCGGGTTCATTTTTTACCAAAAATCGTGGATTATACACTTGAATTGCGGCCACTTTTTTGAATATCACCAAATGGTCTAAAAACTTTAACATGGATAGCTTATTAGTAGTCTTGTTGGATATGAGGGTTGGTTTCTCTCACAGAAAAGTTCTTTAATCTCTTTTGGCACGAGTCAAGGTTTGTGTAAAACCGCCTTCTATTGATGATTGTGGGACTTGCTATAGGTTTTTGTCTCTAATAATTTTCTAAACGTCATAAAATGAGCTCTAGTGACTCCCACGAAAGTTTGAGTTGTTTTTGTTCCGCCCCAATTTTTGGCCGAAAATCATGGATTATACACTTTACTTTTGGCAAAAATTTGGTCACTTTTTTGAAAGTCACTAAATGGTGTCAAAATTCTACCATGGATGAAATAGTACTACCTTTGGTGGATATAAAGGTTGGTTTCTCTCTTAAAGAAGTTTTTGATCACTTTCGACACGCGTCAAGTTTTGAGTGAAGTGAGCTTTTTTTCGCTGAATTTAGGAATCCTTTAGCCCTTTTCGCTCTTAATATTTCGTTAAAAGCCATAATACGACTCATATGGGCTCCCACGGATTTTTGGACTGTTTTAAATTTCGGGTTCATTTTTGACCAAAAATCGTGGATTATACACTTGAATTGCGGCCACTTTTTTGAATGTCACCAAATGGTCTAAAAACTTTAACATGGATAGCTTATTAGTAGTCTTGTTGGATATGAGGGTTGGTTTCTCTCATAGAAAAGTTCTTTAATCTCTTTTGTCACGAGTCAAGGTTTGTGTGAAACCGCTTTCTTTTGATGATTTTGGGACTTGCTACAGGTTTTTGTCTTTAATAATTTTCTAAACGCCATAAAATGAGCTCTAGTGACTCCCACGAAAGTTTGAGTTGATTTTGTTCCGGGCCAATTTTTTGCCGAAAATCATGGATTATACACTTCACTTGTGGCAAAATTTGGTCACTTTTTTGAAAGTCATTAAATGGTATCAAAATTTTACCATGGATGAAATAGTACTACCTTTGGTGAATATGAAGGTTGGTTGCTCTCTTAAAGAAGTTTTTGATCACTTTCGACACCCTTCAAGTTTTGAGTGAAGCGAGCTTTTGTTGCTGAATTTAGGAATCCTTTAGCCCTTTTCGCTCTTAATATTTCGTTAAAAGCCATAATAAGACTCATATGGGCTCCCACGGAAATTAAGACTGTTTTATGTTTCGGGTCCGTTTTTGATCAAAAATCGTGGATTACACAATTGGATTGCGGCCACTTTTTTGAATGTCACCAAATATTCTAAAAACTTTAACATGGATAGCTTATTAGTAGTCTTGTCGGATATGAGGGTTGGTTTCTCTCATAGAAAAGTTCTTTAGTCTCTTTTGTCACGATTCAAGGTTTGTGTGAAACCGCCTTCTTTTGATGATTTTGAGACTTGCTATAGGTTTTTGGCCCTAATAATTTTCTAAACGCCATAAAATCAGCTCTAGTGACTCCCACGAATGTTTGAGTTGTTTTTGTTCCGGGCCAATTTTGGGCCGAAAACATGGATTATACACTTTATTTTTGGCAAAATTTGGTCACTTTTTTGAAAATCACTAAATGGTATCAAAATTTTACCATGGATGAAATAATACTACCTTTGGTGGATATGAAGGTTGGTTTCTCTCTTAAATAAGTTTTTGATCACTTTCGACACGCGTCAAGTTTTGAGTGAAGCGTGCTTTTTTTCGCTGAATTTAGGAATCCTTTAGCCCTTTTGGCTCTTAATATTTCGTTAAAAGCCATAATAAGACTCAGAAGGGCACCCACGGAAATTTGGTCTGTTTTAATTTTCGGGTCCATTTTTTACCAAAAATCGTGGATTATACACTTGAATTGTGACCACTTTTTTGAATGTCACCAAATGGTCTAAAAACTTTAACATGGATAGCTTATTAGTAGTCTTGTTGGATATGAGGGTTGGTTTCTCTCATAGAATAGTTCTTTAATCTCTTTTGTCACGAGTCTAGGTTTGTGTGAAACAGCCCTCTTTTGATGATTTTGGGACTTGCTACAGGATTTTGTCTCTAATCATTTTCTAAACGCCATAAAATGAGCTCTAGTGACTCTCATGAAAATTTGAGTTGTTTTTGTTCCGGGCCATTTTTTGGCCTAAAATCATGGATTATACACTTGACTTTTGGCAAAATTTGGTCACTTTTTTTAAAGTCACTAAATGATATCGAAATTTTACCATGGGTGAAATAGTACTACCTTTGGTGGATATGAAGGTTGGTTTCTCTCTTAAAGAAGGTTTTAATCACTTTCGACACGCGTCAAGTTTTGAGTGAAGCGAGCTTTTTTTGCTGAATTTAGGACATCCTATAGCCCTTTTCGCTCTAACATATCGTTAAAAGCCATAATAAGACTCATAGGGGCTCCCACGGAAATTTGGACCGTTTTAAGTTTTGGGTCCATTTTGACCAAAAATCGTGGATTATACACTTGAATTGCGGCCACTTTTTTGAATGTCACCAAAATGTCTAAAAACTTTAACATGGATAGCTTATTAGTAGTCTTGTCGGATATGAGGGTTGGTTTCTCTCATTGAAAAGTTCTTTAATCTCTTTTGTCACGAGTCAAGGTATGTGTGAAACCGCCTTCTTTTGATGATTTTGAGACTTGCTATAGGTTTTTGGCCATAATATTTTTCTAAACGCCATAAAATGAGCTCTAGTGACTCCCACGAATGTTTGTGTTGGTTTTGTTCCGGGCCAATTTTGGGCCGAAAACATGGATTATACACTGGACTTTTGGCAAAATTTGGTCACTTTTTTAAAAGTCACTAAATGGTGTCAAAATTTTACCATGGATGAAATAGTACTACCTTTGGTGAATATGAAGGTTGGTTTCTCTCTTAAAGAAGTTTTTGTTCACTTTCGACACGCGTCAAGTTTTGTGTGAAGCTAGCTTTTTTTGCTGAATTTAGGACATCCTATCGCCCTTTTCGCCCTAACATTTCGTTAAAAGCCATAATAAGACTCATATGGGCTCCCACGAAAATTTAGACTGTTTTAAGTTTCGGGTCCATTTTTGATCAAAAATCACGGATTATACACTTGAATTGCGGCCACTTTTTTCAATGTCACCAAATGGTCTAAAATCTTTAACATGGATAGCTTATTAGTAGTCTTGTCGGATATGAGGGTTGGTTTCTCTCATAGAAAAGTTCTTTAATCTCTTTTGTCACGAGTCAAGGTTTGTGTGAAACCGCATTCTATTGATGATTTTGGGACTTGCTACAGGTTTTTGTCTCTAATAATTTTCTAAACGCCATAAAATGAGCTCTAGTGACTCCCACGAAAGTTTGAGTTGATTTTGTTCCGGGCCAATTTTTTGCCGAAAATCATGGATTGTACACTTCACTTGTTGCAAAATTTGGTCACATTTTTGAAAGTCATTAAATGGTATCAAAGTTTTACCATGGATGAAATAGTACTACCTTTGGTGAATATGAAGGTTGGTTGCTCTCTTAAAGAAGTTTTTGATCACTTTCGACACGCGTCAAGTTTTGAGTGAAGTGAGCTTTTGTTGCTGAATTTAGGAATCCTTTATCCCTTTTCGCTCTTAATATTTCGTTAAAAGCCATAATAAGACTCATATGGGCTCCCACGGAAATTTAGACTGTTTTAAGTTTCGGGTCCATTTTTGATCAAAAATCGTGGATTACACAATTGGATTGCGGCCACTTTTTTGAATGTCACCAAATATTCTAAAAACTTTAACATGGATAGCTTATTAGTAGTCTTGTCGGATATGAGGGTTGGTTTCTCTCATAGAAAAGTTCTTTAGTCTCTTTTGTCACGATTCAAGGTTTGTGTGAAACCGCCTTCTTTTGATGATTTTGAGACTTGCTATAGGTTTTTGGCCATAATAATTTTCTAAACGCCATAAAATCAGCTCTAGTGACTCCCACGAATGTTTGAGTTGTTTTTGTTCCGGGCCAATTTTGGGCCGAAAACATGGATTATACACTTTACTTTTGGCAAAATTTGGTCACTTTTTTGAAAATCACTAAATGGTATCAAAATTTTACCATGGATGAAATAATACTACCTTTGGTGGATATGAAGGTTGGTTTCTCTCTTAAATAAGTTTTTGATCACTTTCGACACGCGTCAAGTTTTGAGTGAAGCGTGCTTTTTTTCGCTGAATTTAGGAATCCTTTAGCCCTTTTGGCTCTTAATATTTCGTTAAAAGCCATAATAAGACTCATAAGGGCACCCACGGAAATTTGGACTGTTTTAATTTTCGGGTCCATTTTTTACCAAAAATCGTGGATTATACACTTGAATTGCGACCACTTTTTTGAATGTCACCAAATGGTCTAAAAACTTTAACATGGATAGCTTATTAGTAGTCTTGTTGGATATGAGGGTTGGTTTCTCTCATAGAATAGTTCTTTAATCTCTTTTGTCACGAGTCAAAGTTTGTGTGAAACAGCCCTCTTTTGATGATTTTGGGACTTGCTACAGGTTTTTGTCTCTAATCATTTTCTAAACGCCATAAAATGAGCTCTAGTGACTCTCATGAAAGTTTGAGTTGTTTTTGTTCCGGGCCATTTTTTGGCCTAAAATCATGGATTATACACTTGACTTTTTGCAAAATTTGGTCACTTTTTTTAAAGTCACTAAATGATATCGAAATTTTACCATGGGTGAAATAGTACTACCTTTGGTGGATATGAAGGTTGGTTTCTCTCTTAAAGAAGGTTTTGATCACTTTCGACACGCGTCAAGTTTTGAGTGAAGCGAGCTTTTTTTGCTGAATTTAGAACATCCTATAGCCCTTTTCACTCTAACATATCATTAAAAGCCATAATAAGACTCATAGGGGCTCCCACGGAAATTTGGACCGTTTTAAGTTTTGGGTCCATTTTGACCAAAAATCGTGGATTTATACACTTGAATTGCGGCCACTTTTTTGAATGTCACCAAATGGTCTAAAAACTTTAACATGGATAGCTTATTAGTAGTCTTGTCGGATATGAGTAGTCTTGTCGGATATGAGGGTTGGTTTCTCTCATAGAAAAGTTCTTTAATCTCTTTTGTCACGAGTCAAGGTATGTGTGAAACCGCCTTCTTTTGATGATTTTGAGACTTGCTATAGGTTTTTGGCCATAATATTTTTCTAAACGCCATAAAATGAGCTCTAGTGACTCCCACGAATGTTTGTGTTGGTTTTGTTCCGGGCCAATTTGGGGCCGAAAACATGGATTATACACTTGACTTTGGCAAAATTTGGTCACTTTTTTAAAAGTCACTAAATGGTATCAAAATTTTACCATGGATGAAATAGTACTACCTTTGGTGAATATGAAGGTTGGTTTCTCTCTTAAAGAAGTTTTTGTTCACTTTCGACACGCGTCAAGTTTTGTGTGAAGCGAGCTTTTTTTGCTGAATTTAGGACATCCTATCGCCCTTTTCGCCCTAACATTTCGTTAAAAGCCATAATAAGACTCATAGGGGCTCCCACAGAAATTTGGACTGTTTTAAGTTTCGGGTCCATTTTTGACCAAAAATCGTGGATTATACACTTGAATTGCGGCCACTTTTTTTAATGTCACCAAATGGTCTAAAATCTTTAACATGGATAGCTTATTAGTAGTCTTGTTGGATATGAGGGTTGGTTTCTCTCATAGAAAAGTTCTTTAAGCTCCTTTGTCAGGAGTCAAGGTTTGTGTGAAACCGCCTTCTTTTGATGATTTTTTTGTCTCTAACAATTTTGTAAACGCCATAAAATGAGCTCTAGTTACTCCCACGAAAGATATAGTTGTTTTTGTTCCGGGCCAATTTTGGGCCGAAAACCATGGATCATACACTTCTTTTGGCAAAATTTGGTCACTTTTTTGAAAGTCACCAAATGATATCAAAATTAATCCATGGATGAAATAGTACCTACCTTTGGTGGATATGAAGGTTGGTTTTTCACTTAAAGAAGTCTTTAGATCACTTTCGACACGCATCAAGTTTTGAGTGAAGCGAGCTTTTTTGCTGAATTTAGGACATCCTATAGCTCCTTTGCGCTCTAACATTTCGTTAAAGACATAATAAGACTCGTAGGGGCTCCCAAGAAAATTTGGGCTGTTTAAGTTTCGGGTGCATTTTGGACCGAAAACAGTGGATTATACACTTGAATTTCGGCCACTTTTTGTCACTGTTTTTAATGTCACCAAATGGTCAACTTTAACATGGATAGCTTATTTGTCGTCTTGGTGGATATGAGGGTTGGTTTCTCTCTTAGAAAAGTTCTTTAATTTCTTTTCTTACGAGTCGAGATTTGTGTGAAACGGCCTTCTCTTTGATGATATTGGGACTAATATTTTTGTAAACGCCATAATATGAGCTCCTGGGACTCCCACAAAAGTTTTTGAGTTGTTTTGGTACCGGGCCGATTTTGGGCCGAATCTGGATTATACACTTGACTTTTGGCTAATTTTTTTCACTTTTTTGAAAGTTACCAAATGATATCAAAATTTTACGATGGATGAAATAGTACTACCTTTGGTGGATATGATGGTTGGTTTCTCTCTTAAAGAAGTTTTTGTTCACTTTCGACACGCGTCAAGTTTTGTGTGAAGCGAGCTTTTTTTGCTGAATTTAGGACATCCTATCGCCCTTTTCGCCCTAACATTTCGTTAAAAGCCATAATAAGACTCATAGGGGCTCCCACGAAAATTTGGACTGCTTTAAGTTTCGGGTCCATTTTTTACCCAAAACCGTGGGTTATACACTTGAATTTCGGCCACTTTGGGTCAGTTTTTTAATGTCCCCAAATGGTCTCAAAAACTTAACATGGATAGCTTTATTAGTAGTCCTGGTGGATATGAGGGTTGGTTTCTCTCTTAGAAAAGTTCTTTAATCTATTTCGTCACAAGTCAAGATTTGTGTGAAACGGCCTTCTTTTTGCTGATTTTAGGATTTCCTATAGGTTTTTTGCTTTAATACTTTGCTAAAATCCATATTATAACCCATAGGATCTCTCACACAAGTTTAAGCTGTTTTTGTTATGGGTCTGTTTAGGGCCAAAAACCGTGGATAACATGTCCCTTTTTGTTATGCTTCACTTTCGACTAATTTTCGTCACTTTTTAAAATGTCACCAAATGCTGTCTAAAGTTTACCATGGATAACATAGCAGTACCCTTGGTGGAGTTGAGTGGTTCCTTTCATAGAGAAGTTTTAAATCACTTTCGTTAGGAGTCAAGCTCTAAGTGAAATGGCGTTCTTTTACTGATTTTAGGACTTGAATGGTACACGTTTTTTACTCTAGGGGCTCCTACGGAAGTTTGAGCTGTTTTTGTTTCGGGTCCGTTTTGGCCAAAAACCGTGAATTATACACTTGACTTTCGGGTAAGTTTTGTCACTTTCTTTTAGAAGTCGTTATTCAATCACTTTCCTCACGCGTCGTTCTTTGAGTGAAACCGGCTTTTTTCTACTGATTTTAGAACTCCCTGATTTTGGCCCTAATATTTTATTAAAAGCAATAATAGACAGTATGATGGACTGTCTATTGCCATCTAGGAGCTCTCTTGTACATTGGAATTGCCTGTAATCAGCACGATTGCTGAAGATTGACTGATTACCACTTCAATGTGTAGTGGAAGAAAATTTTCTGGGGTAACAGCTGAGTCATGAATATGATTAGTGAAATATCGACTGTCTTCTTAGGGTTGAGGATGGAAAAGGGAGTTACTCTCTTCGCTGAGCAAGTTGTATGAGAACTCGTGTTCCTTCTATGAATACTCCAGCTTTTAACATGAGTGACCACTTTACCCATATGCAAATTAGATGCCAGGATAAGTTGTACAATTAATGCTCACATAGCCTTAGATTTTATCATTTCCCTAATTTGACAATTTTGCCTGCAGCTCAAACTTGTTCATATGTGCTTATTTGGTTATTCGCTCAATCTTAACGACCTTTTGCGGTATCTTGTTGACATTATGGTTATAATAGCTTTAAAGAGTTAATATGTCCAAAGCTTAGATATTGGAGTAAGAAAGCTAAGCCAGTAATTATTGCTCACTGGAAGAAAAAACGCGAATGAGAGAGGTAGTGACGTCTGACCACACTCCAGAGTTATGTGGTTTCATAAGCATCTGTGTATATCTTCACCTTCTTAATTAGATAGCAATGTACGTACATATTATGTGTTAGTGTTGCTGGGAAACAACTGCTGATGTCTGATTGTCTGATAACCGGATTTTTGGCAGGTTTAATTACAAAAGATGATGAAAGTGGACCTGAGAGTGACGAAGACGAACTTGACGGTCCTACCCGAAGGAAAGGAAATAGTGTGACAGCAAAGTTGAGGCCGGAAGATCTTCCTGTTACAGACAACACTCCAAACTGCGTTCTGAAATCCAAATCAGTTTTTAAGTGCAGGCTTTGTCCCAAAATTGTTTGTCTGAATGAAGAAAGTTTGACGACTCATCTGAAATCTAAGGTTGGTCATGTCTTTCCTTTTCACTGGTAGAAGTTTTCACGCACTATGCTTCTGTTTTACTAGATTATGTTTGATCATATTCTGTGCTTTTTCTGTTCAGAGACATGCTAGGTCAGAGAAGTTACTGACCGATGGAAGACTGAAGCGTTTTCTAAATAGCGATGGTGAGGAAGAAGTTGTGACCGATGATGAGGATGGTGAGACTCATGCAGAAAGGCATGCAAGAATTCTTGCCTTGGCACAGGTTTGTCAATCCCTGCAGCTTAACTTGGTTGACTGGTACCCTTGATCTTGCACAATTCCGAAACCTGTTGATGAAACTTTCTTTTGTTCGTGCAGTCTCAGGACTTGTCTACAAAGAAGGGCAGAGGACGGCAACGACAGAGGCAACGCTTGAAAAAGAAGGTAAACACACCGCTATGTTTTACAAAATTGTAAGTTTGTAACTTATGTTATTTCTCGGGATTTTGAAGAAATCTTGGTCCATCCAAATTGCAGAAACAGAAGAACCCCTCCGAAGCACCAAGCACTGAAGCGCAGAGAGAAAATCGTGCCAAGAGGAGGCGCAAAAATGTGGATTGAATGATGGAGCCGGGTTAACTGGTTAAGTGTACGCCGTGATATCTTCAATGGTGTTTCTTTTTCTTTCTTCTTTCTATAATCTTCCGGAATTGGGGGATTTTGTAGGGGCTGTTGTAGAATGCTACTACATGTTACGAAACCTTTTTGGAGATGATGACCTTGTTTGTATATGACTCACTGATTTTTGCTTTGGCCAAGTTAAAGATACAGGTCTTAAATCTTAGTCGTCGTCTTTTTCATTCCATCGTCCGCATTTTGGTCGTGTGCAGTCTCAGGTTCCGGATGTGGCGACTAGCGACGTCGGTGAACGTCACTGAATTCTGTCCGGACCAGATTGCCCTTGTGGTATACAATGCGAGAAGATTGAATAACAGCTTCTTCCTTTATGTGCAATTTATGGTCATTTTTGCATGCCATAGTATTCTGCACCATTCCTTTCTTTGGCTTCGCAAGCCAGAAGAGGAGACGGGTGGATTTTCAAACTCAGCCTCGCAAAACTTTTGAAGAAAAATCTGTAATAAAAACGTGACCATTCCCTCCCTCCCGCTACCCAATCAATTTGTTGCAATGCGGCTTTTATTTGGAATCGAGGTTTGAGCATCCTAAACTTCCCTGCATCCGGAATTTGAGAGCGCCACTTTTTTTTTTTTCCTGGGACAAAGGTCACAAATTACACGAGTGCCACTTACAACGGCAAGCCACGGTTGAACAAAACGGGATGCCCAGGTGATGAGCCTGTCGTTTACAAAATTGGCACACCTGAGCATATAGCCAATTTACAAGATCATGCGAGGGCTTGAGGCTCTACTAACAAAAGCCATATGACTGACAACTTTTTTCCTCGTATATACACTAAGATTATGTACATCTTCACAGTAAGGTAGAGCTAATGAACGCCAGTTAGATCCATTTTACGAGTCTGAGAATGGAACATGTCAGCAATATCTGTAGATGTAGTACAGTCTTCTGGTCGCCTGTCAGAGAGGGAACGGATGAATCTTGGGAACCTCATGGAGATGCCTCGTGTCGGATGAACAATCCCTACTGCAGCCTTGTGAACAGGTGAAACAGTAAGGTCTGCACCTCTTATCTCCCAGACCACTTCTGCTGAAAACCACATATCAGCAGCTTCATCTGTTCTGTAATATACAGGCTTTTTGGACAAAATCTTGTCTCCAGAGAAGAAGTCTTGCATCTGCATTTCGATAAAACAAAGCAAGACGAATCAAGATGCAAAAAGTGTAGCGAAAGTTATCAATCAAAGCTTTTGCTACTTACAACTACTGATGCAGGTTTCTTTTTTCTCTTTTTTTTTGTTTGAAGTGGCCGATATTGACCAATAAAAGAGTATATTATAGAGATATTGGGGTTCGCTGTACTCAGAGAGTCGGAGCCACAAGACGCTCTTGAAAAAGAGTCGATAGTAGCCTATCAACCTAAATCAATTCTAATATGCAAGCAGCAAGTATGGCTTGGTGCTACTGAACAATGGCATTGCTGAGCCTGACATGGAGTAAAAGGCCTGGCAGTTTCGCTCATATCTTCGAAATTATCTAGACAACCATCACAAGAAAAAAAGAAATGGTGGACAGTACTGATCATAAAAAATTACCTCTCTGTAGAAAGAATCAGAAAAACCAGAAATGACCCGGCACACACTTTCAAATTCCTCTGTATCTGGATTATAACATGCCATGAGGAATGGGCTATACCTGAAATAGCAGAGGGGAAAAAGAAATTTTAGATCGTATCTTTTCTCGTCAAATGCAACCCTCCCTCCATTATCATAATTTCCTATGGAAGGAGTAAGATGAAAGATCCAGTATGCAATGAAACTCACCATCCCGCTTTTCTCCCATTGCCATGCCACGCACCAATAGGCACTAAATCAAAGGAGTCACCCACTGCACCCAGATAATCTCGCTTCACCTGAAAGGATGGACTTCCAATCAGAAATAATCTAAAATTTCTCTCGAAAGGAAAACAGTGATGAGGAGACTAGATATATGAATGCTGCACCTTCGCCCAGGAATCAGCTCGTTTTGAAGCAAAATAGGCTGCATCAACATCCAGTGATTTGACCATAATTCCTTCACAAGAGGATTGAAATGAACCTTCAAGAAAAGTATTTATTTTTGTCACAGTTGCTTCACAGTTTGGACGAGCATCCTCTGCTTCTACCTACATGAGAAGAGGGTATTGTTAGAAAAAAAAAACTGCTGGAATTGGAAAAGGTCAACTACGATGAACAAAATAAAAATATATAGACATACAGTCATTTCCTGTGCGTACTCGAAGAAACCTGGTTTTTCACCATGGAAGAGATCTTTAATACCTGCGAGTATACAAATTATTTTGTTATAACATAAAGACTCCATGAGATATAATTTAACGGTAAAATAGAATAGAAGGGTATTCATACATTGCCGTCGTTTCCGAAGAGGGCAACTCAACAGCCTAGACAAACATTATATGTTTGAATCAGTATACAGACAACAAAACATGGTTTCAGCCAGCTCAAAAAATTTATTAGTCATGAGTGAGCCCAATATGAAGAAACTTGATGGATAAAGCAAGTGACATTAACAGGTAGAATTCACTGGTACTCAAGATTCAAAGAAAGAGATGAAATCGATTCTGATATAAATGAAAACACAGTGACTAAAAGTATTCATTTAGAGGTAGTCGCAGAATAGAGACAAAAGCATATCACATCCCCCCCCCCCCCTCTCCCACTCGAAAGAAAACAGAAAAAAAAAAACCTGAAATATCAGAGACTCAAATCAAGACAAGAAAAGGTAAGCCACATGCAAAAGATATAAGTACTCTAAGGTAAGACTGAATTATGATTGTAAATAAAAACCAAAATGTAGTCCAGGTTTTTGCTGACCAATCATTTATTGAAGGGTAAGAACTCACAAAAATTAGCCATTTGTCTCAAATGTTCAACTTTTTAGGAAAGGAGGATCACTAGATTCACTACTCAATATTCAGATAGACCAGTGTTCTCACACTAATTACCACAACTGACAGTTTCAATAAAGCCAGATTTTGTCTTTACACAGTCCAATCGCACGAATGAAATAAGAGGCAATTGGACCAAGAGGCCATAAAAATAAACAAGTTAAAAGAGGAGTGCAGGACTCCAGGTGAGTCCCATATCCAGCCAGGTGTCAAATGGTGATCGAAGAGGCTATGTAACAATATAATGTAGACTGATGAATAACGGAGACGAATTGCAAACAATTTCCACAGAGGATCCTCTAGCTCCGTGAATGTGTGGAGGAGGTCTTATGTCTGCTGTTTCAGCATCATGCAATCTCCTTCTAATCACCTACTTTACACTCCATTCATAATTTACATAAAGCAAACATCACAACTCATTTAAAATTTTTAACACTTTATGGCCTCCATGTAAGCATCAATATCCAACATCAAGTCATCCACATGTTTTTACATATGAGAAGAGACCTACCTATAACCATCAAATAGAATTGTCGAGGCAAAAACACGAACAGAACAAAGAAGTAATGCTAATGTAATTAAAAGAAACAAAAAGGCTTCACAAAGCAAAAAATTAGGAAGATGAGATTAGATAATTACTTCTCTCCATTGACGAACATGACATCAAACACGATAAGACAAATGTCAACCTGCAAGGAGGAAGAAAATCATCAAAAACAGAGCAAAACCTAACTTTCAAGCAATAAAAAGCAGTTGAACAAAGAAGTGATGCACTAAAGCAGATATGACAAGTAACACTGGAGTAGATTTACTGATATAGAGAATTACAGATTTGCTTAGAAACTCAGGACAGAGAGACAGGAATATGTATCATACATCACAAAGTATTCAAAACGGTTCCACATTGTTTTTCTTCTTCAAACGCACCAAAAGAAACCAAATAAATGATCACGAGAAGCTCAACGATAAAACAATATTCCAGTCCAATTGTGGGTTCTCTTATCAATGTGTTCTGTGTTCTTGGGACATCACATCAAAAGCCAAAATAACGATTGATCTGGCAAAATCCTGCTATCGAAATAGATTCCACGGTTTGAACCATACTATGACAAGACTCAAAATTTACTTAAGTTCCTGTAGCTAATGAAACGAGGACAAAAATAGCTTTCAGAATCTTAATTGTACAAGGCAGAGAAACTAAGAGGTGTTTGATGGTCAGCCAAACAAATCACTTCCTATTGAGGGATTAGAGAGCTGACTGGAAGTAAACTCAGAGAAAATAGTTGTCTAGAACCAAACAGATCAGTGAAATGCCTTCAATTGATAGCGAAAAATGTCAAAATAAGCTAAAACCAACCTTTATATTATCCAGGGACACCGAAGAAACTTTACCGCCTCTCTCCCGGGCAGATAATTCTTGAAAAGATAAAAATTTGTGCCCGTTCTTGCGATCAATTCCAACAACCTGAAACAATACATTTACGTCATCCACTAAAGAGACTAATGTAATTTGTTAAGATATGGAAATTGAAGGAATCAAATCAATAGCTACCTCCGCATCTAAGACAAAAGATGCTGCAGATGGTTTACATGCTTCCTGGATAATATGTACCACATCTGGGAACCTCAAAGTTGTCTCATCCCCATTTCTTGAAAATATGCGCACAGAACCATCATCAAGCTTATGAATTTGGGCTCGTTGACCATCATACCTATACAAATCGAACCACCAGCAATTATTTAATAATAACTCCAGACTATCACTCAAGCAAAGGCACATATATCGAACAAATCTCATCGTTTCACAAGGTTACTAAACAATGACAGAACGAATTGGGCCAGTGAACAAGCATGGATGAAAACATACACATAAAAGGTGAGCACTTAAGTCTTCAATACGCTAAAGATACATAAATTTTAAGTTTTTAACCATTTACATTCATATTGTATAGAAAGCAGACATAATAAAAAATTATTTGATTTTTGAACGTCCAATTCATAAATTCAAAGGATTACACCAATCGTAAGATCATCCACACAGCACAATTATGTCCTCAAAAAACATGCTGGAGGTTAATTGCCCACCAAATTCTACCATGAAGGGCTCTGCAAATCAATTAGGGTCTTGCATCACATGTTTAGCGGTAACTTTTTAAATACTAAACCCCACAGTGAAAGTAATCACTAAGTTTTGCGCTCCTATCTATCGACACTCAGTACCTTCTCATAGAACATACAGATCCACCGGACCCTTGGCAAGTCCACAATTATTTTTAGCCAGAGAAGTCCCAAGGACGTTATGATGAATCCTAGATATTCAAACCTAGCAGTTAAGTTTAATTTTGCTGATTAAAGATTAGTACTAATTGGGAAAAGGCAGAAGTCCCAACTCATGCTACACTTGAGAAAATAGAAACGAGTCAACCAACAAAACATCCAACCAAACAGAATTTCTGCTGGAAGATATGGAGAAATATACAGAGAACAAGCCAAGTATAGGACTTACTTGAACTCGCAGGTAAAAGCTCTATTCTCAAAAAGCTTCAATGCTTCGGCAACCCCATTAGTTATTCTACCACAGAAAGGAACAGTCACATAAATAACTGGACACTATCTACTAGCAAAAAAAACAAAAAAAAACTAAGGTACCAGCGAAAAGGACTCACTTAGCCAGCATGGGCCTGATGGGAATGCCAGGCACCATAGTCAATGTAGTTGCTGAAAATTCTATGCCTTTGCTCATAAGAGAAGGCACCAATATATCCTTCACAGAAACAAGCACGATAATTTTGTTAAAAGAAGTAAAGAACTAACCATAACTTCAAAAAAGTTAGCAAAAGTGTAGCATGCAAGTACAAAAAGTTGGTTCACACATGAATAAATGTATATCTTTGCCGAGGGCCAAAACACCCTCGCTTTGCATGTACAAGTTCGAGTGCCCATCTACCTTCACAAATTGGCTCGCCATGACATACACATTTGGCAGAGGTGCACAAAGAGTAAGATTTTTAAAACTAAGTACAAAGAAATTAGTGCTTTGGGAGGAGAATTAGGACAAGTGCAGAGCTTACCAGGTCAGGAAGGACATTATAAGCGTCAACAACAGTGGATGAGAGGCCCTGTAATAGAAAAGTAACAACAAGGAAAACAATCAAAGGGGGAAATGATATCATTGGTAATATGAATATCCACAAAGAACGTTAGCAAAAAATCAAAATTATTGCCGAACATGAAGTAATTCCTTTGTGATTTTGGTGGCTCCTTCAGCGCAACTTGAAAGGGTGTTCAAAGCAACTGCTTGAGCCAAAGCAGGAAGGATAGTCTTCATCATGGCACCAATGCGCAAGTTCCTTACCTGCAAATAAATATTTGCATATCACCCAGAGTCTAAGACAATTTGATGCAATCTATTGTAAACCTATGCTGACAGAAATCATTATTTTTTTTTTTTTTTGAAAAGTAAGATAGGATATCAATATATTCAAAAGGACACCAAGGGGACGACTCCCATATACAAAAAGACACCTAAAGGGGTGACGCCCATAAGCAAAAGAGAGCTAATCACGCTCTAGGACTATCATGAGAAATTTTATCCACAAAAAGAATGAAAGTCAAGTGTCGGTGTGAAAGTAACACTTGACTCCAACTATACAACGTCCTCAAGAACCTAAATTTGAAATCTTGGCGTGTCAACATAATATCATAAAAAATGCGATGATTTCTTTCTTTCCAAGTACACCAAAATGCTGACAGAAATCATGGGCACACATGAACTACCTTACCCCATTCTCATCACATCAAGACACTCCAGGGTTCAGGGTTTCCATGTGCAAACGCCTAAATTACTAAAGCCTATATAAAAGTATACGCTTTATCTGATTAGAAAACTACGAGATGTTCCTATCGTGTATAGGAACAACCCACCAGTACATTTGCCAAAAACAAAAAAAAAAACAGGGGCAGCCCGGTGCACAATGGCGTCCCCGCAAAGCAAGGGTCCGGGGAAGTGACCCACCACAAGGGAGTATAGGGAGCAAGCCTTCCCTTGTCATTTTCCGGACAAGAGGCTGCTCCCAGGACTTGAACCCATGACCTATATCTATCACACAGCAACACCTTCACCTGTGCGCCAAAGCTCCCCTTCCACCAGTACATTTGCCATATTAACTATATTTTCTCTAAAGTAAATGTGCCGTAACAATTTCTAGCAAGAGCCAGTTACTTGATGGAGTTGACTTAACCCATATGCCAGACATATGAATATGACTGCATGGTCTAGACCCCCTAAAGATTGTACTACTCTACCATTATCTACAACAATGGAAAAACGACCTATCACACAGAAGTATGGAGCAAAATATCGCAATCAAAGCTCGTAAAGAAGTGTAAGTGAGGAAGACAAAGTCCAAGACAAATTATCTACTTTATAGACTATTTAACATACCACTTTCAGTGGAAATCCAACTAAAACATGCAAACTCAAATCCATATAGCCTAGAATACCATAAGTTGAAATATTCCAGTGAAGCACAACTTCATAAATGAGAAAAACAAAGTCCTACTTCTGAAAGTAATGCACATGAAATTCAACTCGTCTGAGTTACAAAGAAACTGCAATTGGACATCTAAACATGCCTAGATTCCAAAATTTAAGCACAGTAAAATAATCTTTCTTCACGATTTCAGCCCGACAGCTGTTTCGGTTTTACTCACCAAAGTCCTAACAAGGAACTTCATCTCCTTCTCTCTACAAGATCGCATGAGCCTCACAATAAGGCTTTTCCTCCGGTTAGTACTTCCACTACCTGTCTGTACACTGAGCATTCACAAAGTAAAGATAGGTATTGTGATGTGAGTCAGAGGTGACTCTGAGCCATTGATGTGTGATTGGAAGATAACCCAAGACATTAACCATAGAGAATCATAAGTTTATTTCGCTTGAAAAACAATACCCATAGTATCTTTTATCAACCAAAAGGATAAATTCAATTATCTCCCACAGTTTTCTGTGAATGTTCAACTTAGCAGCACACACTTGCCATAAATATTTTTATTTGGGTGAAGGGAAGGAAGCCAGATATGGCAAAGCATCGGCCAGTAATCATTTCTCTTTCCTCAAATCATAAAAGTTCAGAAGACTCTTAATGTTTGGTTGAATCTTTTTAGTTACAGTCAGCAGGAGATACCAAAGTCCATATAGCAATCCAATAATGGAAATGAAAGCACTCTTAAAATCATACCTAATTTTCTGAAGCACCGAGTATACATCTCGGATCAAAAGGGGTGGAGGAGGAAGGAGTAGTGACTGTGTTTGGCGACACTCTTGTGCAACATCACCTAGTATAAGCAGCAATGAGAACTATTCATCGTTCACATTCACAAGGAATATAAACAGTGAGAGAGAGAGAGAGAGAGATTAGAGCAAGTCCTTACCAAGATCACCAACAGTGTTGTACATCTCTCTTATCTTGCTTTTATTTGTTCCACATGCCTCTTCAATAGCAGATGTAACCAAACTCCCACCAATGTTAAGTTCCTACAAGAATATTACGAAACACAATTTAGATCCTCTGACAGAACCTGACAGCAGCTTACCACTTCTAACCCACATCATCATCGAAAGCTCAAACAGTTTCTGTCAAGAATTAAATTAGATGAATGATACTAAGTATCAAGTTTCAAAGTCAGTTTGCAAAAATATCCGGATATCTGACAGAAGCAACTGGGCAGGAGATTACAGAAAATTGAACATAGTTCATCCTTCGATAACTTATGCCACAGACTGCATTTTCTAGACTACCCTGAAATTACTTGAACATCTCCATCAACGAGTCATAGTGCTTAGTTTTCCCAACTATTGTGATGACCTAAAAAGAGGAAGAGAAGGAGGAGGGGAAAATGGGCATATTCTACTTATGCAACTTAAGATTTTTACTCAGCAACAAAAGACCAATAAAGTCAGGTATTTAAACCTGAAACCAAAGTCCTGAGATGTATAGCTGAATGGTGAACTCAATAACTAGTTAGATAAAGTGGTCTTACAGCAATCAAAAACATGAGAAACTTGTAGTATATACTTAAGCAATTTAACAAAATACTCATGTGAAAAACTCAGAAGTGGTACAACTGTGCGAAGAATCAGGATAAAACAGCAGATACCAGGACTTCCATAAAATACAAGGAAGGTTAGAAAAAGTGTGAACTGGTAGATGTGCAAATTTTACTCTTTCAGTGCAAACAATGCTAACTTGAAAACATTTAGTTCAGAACAAGATGGTCACAGAATCACATTACGTAACTGGAAAAGTTAAATAGGTTCGCCCTTTAAAGCCACATATTTGAAATCATAGATGAAGCTTGCAAATAGTGAGCACAACTTAATTCTATGTCCATTCTTGTGACGAAATTAAAGGAAGTATTGAACCTAAAATGCATAAACATAAGTTTTGCTCCATACAGAGTATCTAATTCAAAATAAGTACTTCTTTAACTTGTTACGCAGCTACTATATAGAAAACACTTCAGATGCCTCCCTTAATCATGGTAAGCTAGCCTGAAGAGACCTTAATGCTATGATATCAAAAAAAGTCATTCAAATAAACTTTGCCTGTCACCAGCCCTACTAATCATCACACATAAAGCTTCAGCATACAAATGATACTTGACCTCTGCTAAACAGCCACTATTTTTTTTTCTCCAAACCACTGATATATCCTCCTCAGACACCCAATAATTTGTTTCACAGACGTCTGAATTTATAATTTTGAATAAATTGTGAGCTAAATACTAAACTATAAAATATCCAATAAAAGAAATACAAATCACCAACCACGTTTTCATGGTCAGCAGCAATCTTGTTCGTGCAGAGATAGACAGCAGGTAGAACATCCTCGGGAGACAAAGCCAACAAACTGCCAGTGAAATGGTTGAAAGTGGAAACACTGAGCTTGTTTATACATGAGAGGCTAATAATGGCAGATAGACGCACAATGGAGCCAAAAAACGGAGGCATCAGTCCCCCAAGAAAAGGACCAATGAAATGAAAACTGGAATTGATACATAGCACTAAACCTTCTGAACATATTGCAAAGCATAGACGTAGCTTTTATTTTGCCCTTTTCACCTTCAACAAGATCAAAAGTCCTTGACAGGTGTACATAAGGAGCAGGCTGGCCTTGCTTCCAGCAAGCTGCACATGTTCGCCAAGAACATACATAAATTTTCACATGACAAGCAGATGTAAAAAGAAGTGAAGAGACCACGAAGAATATAATTTAAAGGCAAAGTTGACATATACCATGTTCTACAGGATGATAATCCTTCGATGGTAGAGTAATGTAGTTTACACCGACACTCTGATCAGATGATTCTTTTGCCAATTGGCAAACTCTGTCAGCTGATTTGAACTTTTCCTTCCCTTGAGATGATTGGCTAGGCTCAGGATCATCAATCATAACTAATTTGTTATTAACAACTTCCCCTTCCTCATGACTACCAAGCTCAACTTTAGGACTATTATAATACATGTCAAGTGCCATGTCAATATTTCCTCTGGACTTTTCTATGAGTTCTGAAGCATAAACTCTCATTGATTCATTGCCATTAATGATTTGGAGAAATTTCTCTAGCTCCTCTGTATAAAGTTTACCAGGGTGTGCATCAGACAAATTCTTGTCTGTGGAGCACTTCTCTGACAAAGGGACAGGGATGCTGCCCTGATCAGGAATGCCACGTTTGCTAAAAAAGTTTGTTATAGTAGATTGCTTTATGCCACTAGGTTCAACATTTGAAGTAACTTTAGCCTTCTTCTTAATCTTCTTCTCAGCATTTTTCTTCCTTTTTCCAGGTGAAACACTGCTTGGAACTGTTTGTTTCAAAGGGAGAAATTTGAGGTTTTTGATAGGTGACTTCTCATCAGAAACACTGATCTTATCAGAAATAGAACTCACGACTGTTGCACAGTCTCCGGCTGGTTTTGGTTGGGGTGAAGAAAAGAATGTACCACTTTGCTCATGAAACTCAGTTTCATATTCATAAAAATGAGACACAGCATCAACAATATTTCTGCCATAGATTCTAATAAGCTCTAACTTCTGATCTTCAGAGACCCAAACTGGCAAACAATCACGGAGTTCCTGCATAATCTCCGTTTTATCAGTATCCCTCAGCACAACCGAATTCTGGTCATGCGTAGTGCCTGGTGTACCTGAAACAAGATCAGAGCCAATTTTGTGATCAGATTCCAGTTTGCCAAAACTTGAGCTCTCTTTGTCAGCACCAACCCCAGAATCACCTACCCCGTAACCTTCTTCGTTGTTAGATGCACGATAAAAACCCATCAAGAACTCTTGTTTATTAGCCATTTCATCAACTAACCCTGCAAAATGCTTTTGCATCTTCATAGCATGTTTGCTGTCCACACTCTCAACATCAGATCCCACTGTAGGGATCACGCGCTTAGGCTTTAAAAACTTCACATATTCTCTAAGCTCGTTATAGTTTGAATGCTCACTATAAGGCACGAGATGAATCTCAAATGAGTCCTTAGTCCTAACAGCAAACTTATTTCTCTTCACTTCATAAGTCCAACCAGTAGGAACGAATCCCACAACCCTCGAGTATTCCTTCTCCACCATAATCTCCTTCATTTTCACAAAATTAGGCCGAAAATAAGGCCAAGTCTCACCCAACACATTCCACCCAACCACATGAACATCGGTATCGGACTCATCTTCCGTAAACACACTCCCATCCCCATACCCTAAAGCGCTCAAAACCTTCATCTTCCTACTATCCACAAATATCTTACAACCATACCTCCGCGAAATCTCCAACAAAATCCTCTCCTTTCCAATAACATAAGTAGCAACAAGAAACAACACACTCTTCCTAACATCCCGAGTCTCACTCCTAATCTTCCCTATCACGCCAACAACATAATCAATCGACTCCTCTTGCAACGGAAACGCGAATTTCGGATTACAATACGTCGTATCGAGGAAAACAGAATCACAACCAACAAAATTACTCAAAACAGGCACTAATTTCATATCATCACAATATCTAAAATCACCAGTATGAACAAACTTTTCGAATTTCCCGCCATTAACAGGAACCTTAAACAAGAATTTAACAGCACCGGGACAATGATTAGCGTCAATTAAGGTTACCTCGCAACCGTCGATAACCACCGTCTCGTTGACCGGAAGTTTGACGACAAGGTCCGGCGAAACGTCGAGGATGTCGACGACGAGGTTTCCGGTGGTGGCAGAGCAGAAGACGACGCCGCGAGACCAGGCGGATGTGAGACCGGTGTAGTGATCGGAGTGGAAGTGAGAGAGGAAGTAGGAGAGAGAAAACTCGCCGGAGTTTCGGAAGCCGTCGACGATGAAGCGAGTTCCGGGAATAAGCTTAGAAATGGGGAAATCGGAGGGAATTGGGGGGAGAGGAGAGAGAATTGGAGGTTTTTTTGATCGGAGATAGAGTTCGGCGGTGGTTAGGGTTTCGGCTGGCATGGTGGTTTATCGGCGAAAACGGCGGTTGGATTTTATTTTTTTTTAATGTTACCGGCGTATTACTTGTCTGATGTATGACGTTCTTTCCAACGAATCCGAGTGCAATATTTGGACTTTCACGTGGGTCAAGTTCGTGCTTTTTTTTTTTTTTTCAGCAAGTCTCCTTGTGAGACGGTCTCACCTGTGAGACGGGCTCAAAAAGAGATAGCTCATTAATGAAAGAAAAAAAGAGTTAATAAGTTATAATCTTGAGTTTTGTAATCAAAACTATACGTTACAAATATTTATGCTAATATTTGAGTTTTGAACTTAAAAGCTTGAGTTTTTAATGTAAATTTCTAATTTAACTTTAAACCTTGAATTTTCGTTATAAATTTTTTGAGTTTTATATTTATATAAATCTTTAAACTCATAATATAAATTCTCGAATACTTAATGTAAATATTTGAGTCAATTTAATGTAGTAATCGCCATAAAAATGCACAAAATATATGAGAAACATGGTGAGATAAAATAATTGAGAGAATAGTGTGTAATTTATTGGGCTTTTATTATTGGATCTGTCTCACATGTGAGACCGTCTCATACAACAATTTGCCTTTTTGTTTTTTTGTTTTTTTTGTTTTTGGAGGTCGAACTGTGAACATCAATACTTTGCAAATACGTTACCAAAAAAAAAAAACTTTGCAAATACGTGACATTACCACGAATTTATACCTATGATTAAAATCTGGATATAAGTCGTTCTTACATATTAAGGTACTCCGTTCAAACCTCTATACTTCGTATCTCTTAACATATACACGTGAAAATTATGAAAGTATATTATTCTGAAAAGGGTTTTTGGTGACGAATCCAATGGTATAAGTTTCATAATTTTTTTTTCGAAATACTTTTTCGTTAAATTGAGAGTCAAACCACCATATCGATAAGTGAGAACAACTTATATTTATTTATGGAAGGAGTATATGTATTAAGATTCTTGTCGAATTGTCATATATCTGAATGTTTGAGAGGGGTAATTGATAAAATTACCTTCATTTGATCGTGGTGACTAAGTAGGCAAAAGAAGTTTTCCATGTAAGAGTATTGGCTAAGTAGGCAATCTCAAATAAGATTTATAAAGTAAGTGATGTCGAGACCCTGTCTTGGATGTAAAAAAAGGTACTCTTGGTGGACTTTTTGCCATGTATCTAATGAGTAAAGAATTTAAAGATAAGTTTTGACCTTAAAAAAAAAATTCGTTTACTTCAAATGTGGTAAATGTTTAAGCATATGTATTTCATTTACACAATGTAAAAGTAAAAATATTTTTATTTGGTATATGTATTTCATTACCCAATATGAAAATGCAAACAAAAGTCATTTAATTTCGAAATTCACATTTGAATCACGCCTATCAGATTCATCAATAACATTTATCAACAAACCATTTCATCAACCTAGGACAATGCACATATATTTCTCCGTAGTAGTAGGCTAGTAGCCTAGTAAGGTAATAAGTAGATTTTTTTAGTACTTTAGTACGTCGTACTCATCTACCCGACTTCATTTCCACACTTTCCTAATGAAAATGATCGAATGTCATGTAAAGCAAACATCACCCTAATAAAAACGCATTTTTACATATCCACAAAAGTATACTTCTCCATAGAAGTTGTTTGTTTCAATCACAATGATATCTCTTTGACTTTCCCGTAAACAGAAAAATGTTATACCGATCACTGTGTTGTGCGATCACTTGTTCACTTATACTCCCTCCGTCCCAGCTCAAATACCCCATCTATTTTGGGACATATTTCTCTCTCCTAGTTTTATTAAATTATCACATATTCTCTCACATTATCTCTACTACTTTTATCAATCCCCACATTCTCTTTTTTTTTTTTTTTCATAATATTACCCCACTTAACTTATTATATCAATTTTTTCTTATTCCACTACAAAAAACGCCCGGGGCGTTTGAGATAGGACGGAGGGAATACGGAGTAGTTAATATAGTTGCTCACGAGTCACCGGTCATTACCTCAACAGAAAGCGTGTACACAAGAAAATACTGTGCATCTAATGAACGATTTTTTTAAATAATGCTCTAAATTAAAATAATTCAAGTTTTGGGTACGGAACGAAAATATTTACGTAGAATGGGTCCACATAGGATCGGATACCCCCGAACCAAATTTGTACCAAAACCGCTATGGCGCGTGACGGTTATGACCATAACCGCTCAATTTTCAGACGGTTTTGGTGGGTTCTTTTTCCGTCAAAATTGCAAGATTGACCAAAACCGCCCTAAAAAAAGACGGTTTTGGTCCATAACCGCCCCAATTTGCAGCGGTTTTGGTCCATAACCGCCCCAATTCTCAGCGGTTATGGGTAAAACCGTCACGCGCCGTGACGGTTTTGGTTTGTTTCGCCAAAAAAAAAAACCGAAGCTAGTTTGGAGAATGTCAATCCTACGTGGACCCATACTACATAAATACTTTCATTCCACACCCAAAACTCGAATTATTTTAATTTAGAGCATTATTTAAAAAAAACGTTCGCATCTAATCATCTCATCTTTTTATCCTCAGAAATCTTCAGAGTCAAGCATAAATACTCCGTAGCAGATTACCTGCACAAATTAAGCAAAATATAATTTTGATTTTCTTCCTATATATTTTTTTTCTTTATAAAAATCATAAACCAATCTCTTTCCACACATTTTATATTGGTTAAACATTCGACACGTTTCCCAGAATATCGAGCCACACTCCCAACACTCGCACTCAAACAAAAAATGGCCCAAGCCCAAGCCCGAATCGACGGGAACACACTGGTGGCGATGACCCTCTCCCGGGCCGGGGTGACCCACATGTTCGGGGTGGTGGGAATACCCGTCACGGGCCTGGCGACCCGGTCCGTTGCGCTGGGGATCCGGTTCATCGCATTCCACAACGAGCAGTCCGCCGGGTACGCTGCCTCTGCGTACGGGTTCCTCACCGGAAAACCCGGGATTCTTTTAACCGTATCCGGGCCGGGTTGCGTCCATGGTTTAGCCGGGCTGTCCAACGCCGCCGCAAACGGGTGGCCCACCGTCCTCATTTCCGGGTCATGCGACCAGCGCGACGCCGGAAAAGGTGATTTTCAGGAGCTTGATCAAATCGCCGCCGTTAAAACCTTCTCCAAATTCTCAGCAAAGCCCACCAAAATCTCCGAGATTCCGGGCTGGGTTTTAGCTGTTCTTAATCGGGCCGGGTCGGGCCGACCCGGTGGGACGTACTTGGACTTGCCCACCGACGTGCTGCACCAGACTGTGTCGGAGACGGAGGCGGAGGAGCTGATTAAGGCGGCGGAAGAGGGGGAGGAAAAGGCGGCTGTCGGTGAGAAGGCGGTGGCGGTGGCGGAGGTGGAGAAGGCGGTGGCGGCGCTGCGTGGGGCGAAGAAGCCGTTGATTGTTGTCGGAAAAGGTGCGGCGTACGCGCGTGCGGAGGAGGAGGTGAAGAAATTGGTTGAAATGACGGGAATACCCTTCTTGCCAACCCCCATGGGGAAGGGAATTCTGCCGGATAATCATGAGTTAGCGGCGACCGCGGCGCGGTCGCTCGCAATTGGACAGTGTGATGTGGCGGTGGTGGTGGGAGCGAGGCTGAATTGGCTGCTTCATTTCGGGGAGCCGCCGAAGTGGGGTCAGGATGTGAAGTTCATACTAGTGGATATTTGTGAGGAAGAAGTTGAGTTGAGGAAACCCTATGTAGGATTAGTTGGGGATGCTAAGAAAGTAGTAAGCTTGATGAACAAGCTGATCAAAGATGACCCCTTTTGTTTAGGGAAGAGTCACCCTTGGATCGAGGCGATTTCGAGTAAGGTTAAGGACAATGTGGCTAAGATGGAGGTTCAGTTGGGTAAGGAGGTTGTGCCATTTAATTTCTTGACTCCAATGAAGATTATTAGGGATGCAATTGCTGGGTTGGGGAGCCCTGCGCCTGTGTTGGTGTCTGAAGGGGCGAATACTATGGATGTTGGTCGTGCTGTTTTGCCTCAAATGGAGCCTAGGACTAGGTTGGATGCTGGTACTTGGGGGACTATGGGGGTTGGTTTGGGTTATTGTATTGCTGCCGCTGTGGCTTGTCCTGAACGGTTGGTTGTCGCGGTTGAAGGGGATTCTGGTTTCGGGTTTAGTGCTATGGAAGTTGAGGTATTGCCCTTTTCCCTTTCCTTTGTCCTTGTACTCAGCATTGAGCTAGCTCTTATCAATTCAGTGTGTTGTTTTTCGTTGTGTGTGATCTATTGCTATGTTTGATTTGTGTGATCTTTGGCCATAGATAATTTGTGTGATTCTACGTGGTAACGTTGTATGCGAATGTGATCCCTTTGGTCAGTGAAGTGTAGTGTGTCGAGGAAACTTCAGCAAGAAGAGAGTATAAAAGCCGAATGTCCACTTAAAAATTAGACATTGTGGTGGTTTTCTTTTATTTTTTGGCTGTATGACATTGTGCTAGTTGGATGACCATAAATGGGGTTTGCAGGAACTTTAAGAAAAACCTTGGTTTTTTAATTAGTTTGTCATAGTACCTCTGGTTTATGTTGCAAAGGTGAGGTACTGTGTAGGTGCATAATGAAGAACGATATGATAGAATTATAGGAAGAACAATTTTTCACATATTGTTAACCTTGATTACTTCACATGGTATGCCCTTTCACCATTTACTATTTTTGACCTTTTTTAGCTTCCCGCCTTTGAATTAAGGTTGTCATCTATGTTCGGATGCCATGGAAATATGGACAACATACCGTCGAACCTTCTCACATTGGTGGTAATGTTCTCTTTGTTGAAGGGGCCTGGTGGTGTCGCTGGGACTTGCTGTCTTGTCTTTTTTAGGAGTCACCACAAGAATTTCATTGTGATGTGCTCTTGGAATGGATTATGTACTTTTTGTGATCTTATCTTCGTTGACATTGGATGACTTGGATGACTGTATTGTGTTCTTGAGCTGGACAGCATTGAGCTTTCATGAATTCAGTGTGTCATTTTTCTTTGTTTGTTATGTGTGGTTATGTCTGATTTGTGTGATTCTAAGTCGTAATGGTATACATGATCTAGTTAGTGAAACTGCTGCAGAAAGACCAGTACGAATTCTGAGCCCCCATAGAACTAGTCATCGTGCTACTTGGATGACCATAAGTGGGGTTTGCAGGGACATTAAGAGAACCCTTGGTTTTTTTCTTAGCTTGTCATGCTACCTCTAGTTTATGTTGCAAAAGTTGATGAGCGACTTTCCTAAAACTACTAGTGTATGGTAAAAAAGAAAAAACCTCTGTGTTTGCGCAGCCTGTACAACAAGATGATAGGCTTCAAGGAAGAACAGTTTTGACATATTGTTCACCTTGAGTCCTTAACAGGGTTTGTGTTTTCACCATTTACTAATTTCTACCTTTTTATACCTGCCTGGGCTGTCTTTGAATCAGGATTACCACTTCTATGTTCGGATGCCATGGACCAAGTGCCGAAGTTTCATATTTGTGGTAATTGTTCTTTTAGTTGAAGGGGCTGGGGAGGGTAGCTGGATGGGGTTGCTGGGACTTTTCTAAATGTGCTGTGTTCTTGCAGTGGAATAATGATGAGTTTTTTGTCATCGCTTATTTTGAGTTGACATTGGATGAGTTGGATTACTTACATGACTATATGGTGCTCTTGAGTAAATAATTAAGGAGGCCTTTGTTTAGTGTATGTTAAGGCAGGTGGGGACGAAAGGTGACTTGAGAATGTGTGGTGATGGCACATATTAGTGCACATTGTGCATTTTGGAAGACCAGATGTGTGGTTTGGAGACCTTGCCTTTAGTTAGGTAACACCTCATTGTTCCACTAGTTCACGTTGGAATGGTAGATGGGTATGCCTGGGAAGTGAACCAGTAATTTAAAACATAAGAAGTTCTATGATAGGTTTATAACTTTATATGGAAGAAACTTGGATTACTAATGCACGCTTCATCATTGACTAGCACGTATGGTTGTTACTTGTCATAAACTCAGGGTTATGTCGCATATTCTTGTGTGATCTATCTTTGAGCACCATGGTTCATAGGTATGAGAGCATTTGGCCTCTGGGTGTACATAGAGAACCATTAAGAATGATTGAAAACGGTGCATATTGCATCATCGAGTGATACTGATTTCCCTTCCATAATTCGTGCAGACACTTGTTCGGTACCAGTTGCCAGTTGTTGTCATCGTCTTCAACAACGGTGGCGTGTATGGTGGTGACCGCAGGAACCCTGAAGAGATCACAGGCCCCCATAAAGATGATCCTGCACCGACTTCTTTTGTCCACGAGGCAAAATACCATGTCTTGATTGAAGCTTTTGGTGGAAAAGGTTATCTGGTCCGGGATCCTGCTGAACTCAAGTCAGCTTTGGACGAATCCTTCTCAGCTAGAAAACCTGCAGTTATCAATGTCATTCTTGATCCTTTTGCTGGCTCAGAGAGTGGGCGAATGCAGCACAAGAATTAGTCCCCAAGGACCGGACAATGTTCAACTTCGACCTGATTTACTGCATTATATCTTTCTTACCAATGTGACCCCTTTACAGTTTCGAAGGGTTGTGTTCTACAGAGCATTTCGGAATAAATAGTCGAATCTATGACATGAAATGGTAAATAGATACATGTAATTTTCAAACGCTTGAGGTTGGCCTGTACACTATCGACTATTGTAACACGAAACCATTTATGTATATCGCTTGCAGATAAGATCAGATTACTTCTACTGGTTTTTGAGGCTTTTGTGCCTAACTTGAGTACTCGACTCTCGAATGACAAACAGAAACTCTATGGAGTATGGACCATGGATTACACTGAATTCAGTTTGATTAACCGATTTGAGCTCTGTATCCATGTAACCATCACGTACAATTACGAAACCACAATGAGGTCATAAATCCCGAGCTCAACTGCGCTCTGGTTTGGTCACTTGTGGTAGACGAGAATGTCTTCTACGACAAGCTAGATAACAGCAATGCTGATACTGATATTATACTTAAAAGGGGTCTGTTTCGGTTTTGAATGCAGATGGAACATTGTCTTTAGTATACAATTCTATATATCACTTTGCTCAATCAAAGTAATCACTAATCCGTTGTAGTCTAGTTGGTTAGGATACTCGGCTCTCACCCGAGAGACCCGGGTTCAAGTCCCGGCAACGGAATTTTTTTCGTTTCCGTTAATTATTTTTATTAACAATAACTTCGATTAAAGAATGAATATGCAATCAAAGTAAAACCAACATCAACATAACTAAATATTAAAGTTCAACAAACTTAATACATGAAACTTCTTAGATAAGATTATAAGAGTAGAAGAAGATGAGAATCACAAAGATAGTTCTTCAGACACTTTCAATCCAAAGCAAGCTTCCTCAGTAGGGCCGTGGCGGAGGCGGTGGGCCAGGGTGAGGCCAAGGAGTAGATGGGCCGTAAGGATCACGATTCACAATTGGTGGTGGAGGTGGGCCCCCATATGGATCACCATTCATATAAGGTGGGCCTGGTGGCCCGGAGTGGTGATGAGTGACATGTCCTTGTTGCGGATAATAAGGAGGTGAAGGCGGGCCTGGAGGAGGCCCGGGTTGATTTGGTGAAGGGTAATAATTGGGCCCTGGTGTGCCGTAGACTTGCGGTGGCGGGGGCCCGTATGCTGGCCCTGGTGCGCCGTAGACTCGCGGTGGCGGGAGCGGCCCGTATGGATCATACGGTGGGCCGGGTTGGGATGGTCTATTATATGCCATGGTGATTTTTTTTTTCTTAGGTTAGGTAGTGTTGGTGTGATGGTAGGTTTGGTATTGGATTTTTTTTTGTGTTGTGGAGTGTTAAAATGTTGATGTAGATTTGTAGCGGTGAGAGTTCTAAATGCTCACGAAACTTGTTAAAGTCGGTGGTATGAAAGATCGAACCCGATATTCTGTTTCATCTTGTGTATCGTATTTCATAGGACTTTTGTACTCCCTCCATTTCATTAGGTTTTTTGTATTTGGTTTGAATCTGTAAGAGAAATTCAAACAAAATGCAAAAAACCTAATGAAATGGAGGGAGTATTCAGTATTTTCAAAGATTGTATTCTCTTGAATCAGAAACTTATCTACCTCAAAAAATGACGGTTGAGAAATTAAAGTCACAGTACGTGAGTGGGCTCCCACAGAGGAACGTGTTCGTTATTTGACAACTCTCGCAGATTTCGGCCTTGGGCTCAATTCTGAGAATTTTTTTGGTAAAACTTTCAATTTTTAAATGGGCCAGTTGTCACCATTTTACTCCCCCAAGAGGCCAAGACTAAGGCAGCAGCCCATGCTACTTTGCCACACAATGATTAATATTGTTTAAACTGATGAGGGACGATGATAAGGCGTCACCGAATGATTAATATTTAATGTTGTGTAACGCGGAGTAGATAATACGATTGTAAAGATTTGAACTCGAGACAATTTTCAAAGAGTTAATGTTACTTTATAAAGTGATATATTACATGCCAAGAAAACAAGCATTCTAAGACATAAGCGTCACACACACATTATGACATTAATGTTTCAGAACTGCATGTCTGCATCTAGAATTCTAGATACATGCACTGATGCACATGTATGACATACATCATGCATAACTGATTTATTTACGCTCTCGTGTACTACTTTACTATGTTTTGACTCAGCATGATATGATGTACGTATGCGCTGACATCTTCTTGGCACTATGATCATGATTATGGATGATAGGGACCATGTGGGCCCCGAGGCAGTGGTGGGCCTGGCGGAGGTGGATGAAAAGCCGGGTTAGGAGGCGGTGGGCCTGGTGGTGGTGGAGAGCCAAATGGGGGTGGTGGAGGTGGTGGGCCATGTGCATGAGGTGGTGGTGGGCGTGGTGGACCAGGTAGTGGTGGATGTGGTGGTGGGCCTGGTGGTTGGGGTGGTGGTGGGTGTCGACTTGGGCCATGGCCTGGAGGTGCCATGTTAATTTGTTGATATTGGGCCGTAAACTGCCTTAATTAGGTTGGATTGGTGATGGACTTATATTTATAGATGAACAAAAATGTGGTAGAAATGTAGAATCAATGAATTATTGGCAGATGTATGCATGAAGAATTGAAGATATGGACTAGTGGTTGATTGCAATTTAGTAGACTGGTAGCTAATTCACAATTAAGCGCTACGAATTATTGCGTAAAACGGTTTTATCATAACTTACTCCTTTTTGGATTTCTCATGGTCAACGAGTTTTTGTGGGCAACTAATTAACAAGGAGTTGTGGGCTTGATCCGTAAGAACAAAGGGTTTGTGACTTTGTGTTCAATACCCGGACAATGGTTTAGGGTGCCACTCTCTTGCCGCCTATTGATAGACTCGTTAAAACTTGTGTGTTTGATGTCTTGAAATGTGTTAATTTACGCTTATGATGAAGATGAAAGAGACGCATATACATCTCCATAGTGTAAGACAACATTTTGCCTCTTTGGTTTAATTTACATTCTTTGACAATCATATTAATTAAACTTATTGATATCAACTTATGAAAGAAAGCGATCAACCTATCACAATTCACGAGCCCGATACACACATCATACATTATTCCAAACACACACACAAGTACACAATTAGGGCACTAGACAATATTAAAGACCACTGGTAGTGATCGATCTGCTGCTAGTAGAAATACGTACTATGTATGTACCCTTAAGTCCATAATAATTAGTACAATGTCCTTCACTTTATGTGCACGAGAAGGTTCAAGTGTCCTTATGCAATTTCTCAAAATGGAAACTGACTTGGGTGACTAAATAGGGTAAGCTCTTATAGCATTTCACATGAAGAGTCAGATTACACACCCAAATACGTGCAAAACTTGCGATTCTTAATTTCCCTGACAAACACCCTCTTATTGGTCAGCCGACAGTCACTCTCCCCTGCATGTTCCTCTCTCCTCAGAACAAGTACATGCATGTCGCAGATTTCACTTGATAGATCTCACTGCAGTAATACTAGCTATAGTAGTACAAGCATAAATTAAATAATGTTCTCTCTATTATAGACCGCATTTTCGTATTAATATAATAGATCGAAGTTCGCTTATATTATGATGCCTCATTTTAGTTTTTTTTTCCAAAGATTTATTAATTTGAAATTGTGTATAGATCGACTAGGATAGTGTTGTGTTATTGTTTGTGAGAGCGTGGTAGCAATAACGACATAGATACGATTTGAAGATAGGACGGACGTATAAATATTGAGTAAGAACTTGAACAACCGAACTACTACTAGAGTGTCATTGTTGTTGTTGCAAGAATAATGTTTATATATGGTAGCAATTACGTCATAGATACGATTCGAAGATAGGACCGACGTACAATGATTGAGTAAGAACTTGAACAACTGAACAACTGAACTACTACTAAAGTGTCATTATTATTGTTGCAAGAATATTGTTTATTTGTGGTAGCAATAATAACGTCATAGATACAAACTCGGAAATATATAATATCTACATGGCCACATATACATACTAGTGTATATATGGCTAATAATAGTTGACAAACAATGGTTATCTGTGTGCAAATTTAGTTTTGCACCTTGTTCTGATTCACAGTGCTGAGTCCTCCAACTCATATATAGTGGGTGTATATCAGGGATCCCTTTCAATTTTAAAGCAGCATATGCATGAAACCCTGCAAATTAAAGATCAAAAGTCTGACTACTATGCTGCAACTTTCAAGAAAGCAAGATAAAAAAGTTTAGTGTACTTGAGAAAAGTTAGGTACAGTAGTAATAAAACATTTTCATGAAGAGGAAATTTACCAATTCAATGATTTTTTACCCATAACATTTAATGGCATATTGTATAATTGCTGCTATGTATATATGCTCTCTGCTGATGAGAAATTAGCATGCATAAATTATATTAATTGTAAGATAAATCAGTATTAACTTGTTACTAGCTTCTGAAAGTGATCTAAGGTCAGCTAACATGAAACCGATAACAATGGGAGGAGAGGTTGTTGAGTGATGACAGAAGATAGAGAGCACAAAGGAAATGAGATGCATTTTCTAGGCATTTCACCCATCTGTGCTCTCTATCTTCTGTCAGCAACTTCCATATCCATCACCCCTTCTATTAACTAACATACTTCACATGTATTTATAAAATCAGTTCTTTTTCAGCATTTCTACAAAGATTATACAACAAGTTAACAACAACAATAAAGGCTTAATGGTAAACTAATGTAAGGCCGGTTAACATGAATCGTCGTATATATGTGAAAACGATGAACGAAAAAACACAAGAAAGAAGGAAAAGGAGAGAGGGGCTGAAGGTGATGACAGAAGATAGAGAGCACAAAGGAAATGAGATGCAGTAATAATGCACATCATCCTTAGTGCTCTCTATCTTCTGTCAGCTTCCATTCACCACTGCCTCCTCTCTTAATACATACCCTACAATTTAAGGGCAAGTCAATAAAAGTAAAGGCATGTCTTTGGAATGTTGATTATCGATGATAGCCCTTGGAAGATTTCAGCTTTTCTTTTATGTTTGTGAGTTTTGTTTGTATTGGTTTGTTGAGGAGACTTACACTACAGAACCCTATATTTATAGGGGTAGGACTTAGGGGGTTTTGTGTGTATGATGACATTAGGTCATTTCGCATACAATAATGTGAATGCGCCTTCCTAAAGAGGATAACATATATCTTAATTATATTCCTTTCTAGGAAACTTATCAAGAAAAAACTTTTTTTTTTTAAGCTTTAAGACATCCACGTGGTCAGAAACCCTACTGCATGCTGCAGTAGTAAATCAGTTTTACTGCATGCCTTTTCTATATATTTACAATTTACAAAGTTTACTCCAATGCTTTGACAAATGGTGAGCAAATTAATTCTCAAATTCAAGTAATTTTTGTGGTTTGTCATTCATCGTCTTTTAATTGGACCGTCATATGCTTAAATTGGACTTTATGTACAACAAAAAGTTGGCCTATACTTGTAATTTCTAGAGAATTCTCAATGAGTCTCAAACGCAACAAATCATGAGACTATAATATTGTCCTTTAATTTGTATTATGATGATGAAACATTTTTAATTTTGAGTTTATTAAAACATTTTTTCTGAATTTATTGTGGACTTCACGTCCCAAGTTCATTTTATGATTTTTTTTCCCCTTGCTTGAACTTAAATGGTGTCTCAATCAAACATGCGTACATATTCTTGTCCATCAACATATCATACATGCAAGGTAGTGCATTACATTAGTACATTACAAGCCACTATTTTTTTGCAATGTGTAGGTGTGATCATCTAAAGCGCCTCTCATCACACTTTGGAGTTGAGTAAATAACACAGTACAATCGATCACTATGATAGATGATGAGAAATATTATACACGAGTTGTTTCTATAAAAGATTCAAAATCAATGTTTGGGTCTGGTCACAACCATCTCTCTAACTCTTTGGTTGAAATGGTTCATTAGTATAATGAAAGTTGGATCCAGAATGCTCCTCCATCTCAGCATATAGTCAGAAATGCTTTTGATTGATAATTCTCCATTTTTTTTTAATTTTTTTTTTTTAGATAAGAACAACATGTACACAAAGCGTACCAGATTAGGTAACCCTTTTAACCAGGTTATTCTCCATCTTTGTTGGATACATTAAGAGTAATGATGAAATCAAATCAAGATGTCTAGTATCGATCTCATTGTCTTGTCTGTTATTGCATGTTGTATCATCTTTGAAGTCTTGATTCCACACTACTACTAGGTGTTTCTACGAAAAGCCATTTTGTTTGTTTTCTATATTCAAAGCATCCAGCAAGACTAAAAACTTAAGAAAATGGAAGTCAGTCAAATAACCATCCCGATTTCTCAATCAAAAGGCTAAACCGATGGTTAACTCTCCAATCGATGAATGGTTTTGTACATATACATGCACCGTAGCTAACATGATTAGTGGACAGGTGAGTAACCGCCTTTTGGCTTGACACATACCATATATACATGAGAGCCTTTTTAAGAAAGAAGAGCTTTTGGGATTTGAATTTCAATTCGAGATTTCGGAGTGTTATTGTAGATTTGATGTCAATTAACTATCGCAACCAAAAGTATTAAAATTGTTGTGTATTGAAACCTTTTTTTGTTTTCAGGTGAGTTGCTAGTGACGAATTTGACATTATTATTGATATAAATATTGATTGTTCGATGAATCTTACAAGTTGAGAATGTGATAAAGCATAGAGTAGGATGGAGAAAGTTTGAGGCACCCTAATCACAAAAGCCTTATCTTAAAAACTTTCCATTCACGGCGGACTACAATGGTCGACCTTTGCTGCTTTATGGGGTATTAAAATGTTGCTACCATTGTATATGGCAAAATTAATTAAAAGGTGATCTTTCAATTTTCATGATTTTTGGACGTTTGATATTTCCACGTGTCATCCCCCTATACCTCCCACTCTTATTCCTCTTGGTCAAAAAAGCATCGTCAGGGGGCGAAAAATTGGAACCAAAGCATTCATGCATAGTGTCCCTATTTGGCTATTTATTCCAAGTATAAAGGAACTATTCCATTCGTTAATCGAAATGTCATAACGTTTTGTTTGTATATGTAAGAGAGATTTAATACGATCATTTATGATCTAAGGGATCATAATGAGATGGTTATTTAGGTCTTATGACTCCAAAGGGGAGTAATTCATATCGCTCTACTCAATCGTAGATATATTTTGATCGATCATTTACGCATTCAATCATAGCTAATACTGATACGGAAACCACAAATTTTGGTCGAGTTTTCGAGTGGACGTTTTTTTTTTTTTTTTTGAGGTCGAGTGCACGGGTTTAATACAGGACATGACTACATTTGTTGTCCATATGGAACCTTTTCTCCTCACCCCATAGCAAGTTTTATCTCTTGATGAATTTTGTCGTAATTCACATGTGCCTATGCCCTATGAAATTATAGGGTCAATCACTCAAAGAGAGGAGGCGGCCCATCAGTCATGTTGTAGGCCCATCAATTATTGGACTATTCCCAAATTGGTGGAGCGCGTATCATTCCTTTTTGGGTGATTAGCAATATGTGAACAAGTACGTTGGCCCATATCTCTCTTTATTAACTTCTTGATAAGAATCTCCAATCAAAATTCTTATTTCATTTCATGTCAAAAGCATATATCTTGAGAAAACAACCAATACATATCTCCATGAAAAGAAAACTCATCATAATGTTTGATCGATCATAGAAGCAAAGCATTACTTTTCAACATTGTGTATAGCACTTTTTGTGGATCAAGGTTGGAGTTAAAACCTGTAAAAATTATTCGAGTTTTGAAGAATCATTTAATTCAAGAGAAATGCAGATCGTTGAATGCATTGTTATCACGTTAATAATCAGTATCTGATTCTCTTTAAAAGTTTTATGAAGATGTGTGACACGTCTCTGTTTTGCGTGGTTGTATTACCTTTATCACTTTTATTCCTTTTGAGCTGCTTTTACAACTTTACTGGTTTCACTTGAGTTACGTATCACCGAATAATAAAATTATCAACTTCACAAGTTTCTCAATATTTTTTGTGACATAGATTAAATGAACAAGATTATATCTTTTACATACATTTTTCTTTATCAAATAATACCATATACATGATCTCCGACTTTATTTTGACATATAAACACGAATCAAAGAATAACTGAATAAGTAAATATATACTAGTGTACATACTATTGTGATTTTCAGCCAATTCTAGTCTTGTTATTACTCATTAGCTTGTGGTTTAGGACATGGAGTGACGGAAGTGGCAACGGTGGCCGTAAGGACACGCGCCACCGGTTAGGACCATGCGACACACTTGGGTCTTGTACCGTGGGTGCCTTATCACTGGCCGGAGCTCTGGCACACCGTGGGCAAACCGACAGTTTTCGCGGTAAGGGCACGTGCCGGTCTCTTCCCATTTGTTGCACAACTCGGTCTTATACATCCCTTGGTTAAACACGTCCAATTCTATTGCTTTCTCTACGTCTCTTTGCACCCTCAGCTTCTGCCATGCCAAAATGCCAAAAATTAGAGGGGAACCAAAACTCGTAATTTTGGAATTGTCCATTAATTAGTACAAGAAAAATGTCATTTTTCGACCAATACGTCATATATCTGACTCTGAAAGTTATTAAAGTATTACAGTCGATGATATGACTTATTATACAATAACATACCAAATAATGAACCCATTTCACCTCAAAATTAATTAAAGAATTGTGTGTATATGCCAATTTTAGTTACAATTTCGTAAACAATACTATGGTTGCTTTTAAGTTCCAAACACACCCTTGATACATTTTCATAACTCGAATTTGAGACCTCTTATTACGATTATGGTCAGAGAGAAAAGAAAAACTCACTGTTCCGATAATTTCTTGAGATGAGCGTAGGGACCTCGACTCAACCTTAGGAGGAGGTAAAGTCGTGAGCTTGAAGTATCCAGGGGATCGAACAGATATACTCTTAGGCAGTAAAATAACCCTTCTTCTTTCTTCATGATCATGATGATCATCATTATTTATCACACTTGTTGGACTATTACTACCAATAATAATATCATTCTTACCGTTACCGATCACACTGTGATCATTTTTAGGTGGCTCGAACGACGAAATTAGGCCGGTTCGACGGCTAGTGAGGTGGTCACTGGCTAACTTGAGCCACGCATTCTCTTCTTGGAGTGCATTAGCCTCTCTTGTGAGCTCACGTAGGCGCGTGATTGCTAGCTTGTACCGGCTAAGGACCTCGTCGTAGAGATGGTTTTCAAGGATAAGCCGCGCTCTATAGAGACGGGTTTCCGCTGCCACGTCATCCTCGGCCGCCCGTGTGGAAGGAGAGGATGTACTTGATGAAGGGCTAAACAAAGTAGTAGTAGTAGTAGTATTAGTGTTAAGGTATGAAAAGTTAGGATCATAATCATCATTGTTAACCATGCTCTCTCAAAACATTTATATACAATTATGTGTTAATTACTATAGTTAGTAATAAGCTCAAATGATGCATGGACCTTAAATACACATAAGAGTGTTTACATTATGATGAACTATATAGTATAAAGTTGCTTAATATAGAAGGAGAAGAGGGTTGGAGGAGGCTTCAAGATTTGGTTCAATTGTTGGATCAATCATGATGAATTTAGAGCTTTTTTTTGTTGAGTTTTTATTTTAAAAAAAAAATTAGATAAAAAAGTAATAATTTGGGAGAAAAGTTGAGAAGGCTAACAAACAATGTAATCATGAGACTGTATTGCTTGTTACTCACAATTGTAACCAATTTAGCTAGTGTACCTGCTGAAACAGATTAGTCCTATGATTTTGCATCTGTGTGCATGTTGGTAGCGTATGGTTTAGCCTTGTTTTGAGTTTGGTGGCCTGTTTGGTTTGCATATCCAAGCCCAACAACCTGCACTTTTTTTTTCGTTTTTTCAATTCAGCATAAATTTCGCCTTAGAGTAATGTTGCATTTGGGATTGAATTCCGCTTCTTTTCTCAATCTAGCTTAATTAGCAGAATTTCGTAATGATGTTAACCCTGTCAAACTGGTAAAATTTGTAAAAATGTTTTTTTTTTTTCTTTAAAAAAAGTCATATGTAAATACCGCTTCTCTTATTGTCAAAGGAATCATCTTCATCGCATCATACTTTGAAATTACCTTATTGTTTGAAACTTTTCTCCTATGTTAAATTGGTCACCGGTTATTTAAAACATCATCCACTATGTACAAGATATTGTATCTACTAGACCGCTACATACAAAAACAATTACTTTTACCAAACATGACAACTTTCGAACTAATAAGAGTGCAATTTGATCGCCGAAGTCTTTGCATAACCAATTATATTTATACTGAACTACAATTGCTCCATAAGATCTCATAATAAGTTGAAGAAATCGTTGGAGAACAGTAACTTACAAGTTAAAATCCAAAAGATACATATAAAGGGAACAAAAGAATTGCTGGACTTGCATCCAGAGTTTAGTACTCGTATTAACATTATTTAAGCAATTTCAGACAAACCCCTAGAAGTACTCAAAGCCTTGTAAATCTCAAGAACAAGCCTAGCTTCAAAATCATCAATATTCTTGTACTTAACTTGAACTTTCCTAGCTTGTGAAATCCTCTTCCCTCCAAACTCATTACCACCATTAATTTTACCGGTATCGCCCGCCATACGTAACATCATGTTTATGTAACCATTCTTGAATTTTTGCCACAATGTCTTTGGTGCCAAAATCACCTTCTTCAACCTCAACAATCTTGTATTCTTTTTAATTCTCCAAAATCTCTTTGCTTTCGCGGTAAAGTTGTACGTATCGTTACCTTTTAAATGTATAACGGGCATGTTCCTCCTGGTTTGGACCGTCCCGTCTAAGAGATTATATCCCTTCTTGTTCCAATAGTTTTTGCCATTAAACGGCCTTGAAATCAATTCCATTTTGAAACACGAAATTTGTAATAACGATTTTTCTCGTACAAAAAAAAGGCCGAAAAAGTCTAATCACTAGGGGATTAGTGTGGAGGACGTAGATAGTTAAGGTTGTTGTACTGATGAACTTGTGATTAGAAGCCCGAAAATGCGGGCATATATATATGGAGAATTGAAGACTTTATTTGTAAACTTTCTAAATGATGAGTATACATTGTTGGACCTACTATTGGGTCAACTTTGAAAATGTCAACAAAAGCCGGTTTGAAAGAAGCTTATTCTATAATCTATATGCTTCTGTTGAAAACTTGAAATCGTATGAGGTGATGTGTAGCTGTTCTAACTCAAAATTCTGAAGTCAAATTTTCGATATATGATAAGAGGTTTCTGTTGTTTGTACATGGTCAAATTTGGTTTGGGAGTGTACTTTTCATTTATGTTAATTTGTGTGACGATTTTTCGTTTGACTTAGTTCACTATCCACCAAAATTGTAGAAAACGACTAAATGAGATACTATACGTGTAATAATAGTTAGAATGTAGGTATCTCGTATCTTGTGATTCGTTAAATTGAAGATCCATCGTCTATGAGAGGTTTTTCCGTAACCTTTCTTAGCTTGTTGACTAGGGAGAAACAACAATTACGGAGTATTTGGCTTCGGATTGATCAACATTATTAATATAAGAAGAGCTCAAAAATTGATCGACACGACAGGATAAACACCCTCCATTCAAGGCCGTGTGGGAAATCTTCAAATTTCTAAATGAGGTCCCAATACGTCGAGTTTAATATTTTTAGCCTCTAAAAATCAAACATTTTTTTGCCATTTTGAGTGGGGGCCCTGGGCGCACGCCTGTCTCGCCCTGTGCTAATAGCCAAATACGGAGTATTATGGTTAATTGTTGATATAACACGATAACATGAGTTTGTTTTCGATGGTGATACATAGGAGTAAAAAAGGGGACATCAGAATTGACGGTCACACAAGAAGTAAACGAATCATCTAGCTTAGCATCAGGAAGGATTCTTCAATAACTCAATGTTGACTTACGAATTGTCAAGCATTCCAGCCATCTCAAAATCTCATACCCTCGTCTTGTTAGGGATTTTGACCAAACTGGTCGTCATGTAGTCAAGCCGATAGAAACTTCGACTCAAAGACACCAAAAATTATGGACCAACATGTGCATATATTGATATATAAATATATGCAACAAAACACAATCGCTTGAAAAATATAACATGGTGATTTAATTTCATTTATAAAGATCCTACAAGATGTAGTAAAGCTTAACTTAATTTCAGAACATAGAGATCTCATCATCCTTAATAAACACAAGCGTTATATGCATTATGTAAAGTATCGTTTCTTAGATATCCTTGAAGACTTCATATATTAGCGTCGGACTAATTCGCTATTTAATTGGTGTGTTTATGTTGTGATACAATACTTGTGTGATTGTGTCCCTTAGCCCAAGGTGGGGATTGATGATATAGTGAAACTTTTTGAATCATATTAGCTTCACTCGATTTTCATTTTCAAATAACATATAACCCTGATTTATGAGCACTTGGTTGAGTTGGCATGAGATTCATCTATTTAAATTAAACTCTCAAAATAGAACCTCAAGAATATAAGAATGTGTTAGAAGACTCAAGTCTCAATCCAACACGGAACACCGCCATTCACAATTCTACTCGACTCGAGTCCAGACTCAACAAACTGAACGTCGGGAACGAAACTAATCTATTGTCCGCTTTCATACATTGTGGCTTAGAGCATACATTAGTACATGACACAATATAGCGCATAGTATTCCACCAAAACCCACATACCCTTTTATCCACGTCAAATCTAACCGTCATTTGGTGTGAACAAACATTACGGAGGACGTCGTTTGCGAATTTAATCGACTCGAATTCGGACTCAAATAATTATCGAACTGAACCACTTGTTTACAGCACGGCTCACACCAATACACCAAAACATAACAGAGCGCATAGTATACCACAAAACCCACATTTAATCCTTATCTTATCCACACCAAATCTACCCTGCTAGGCTGCTATCAAATCCGCCATGAATGCAGTAACAGAAAGGTTGAAGCTTCTCAGACAAGATGAACCATCTGATACATTCTGGAACTGGAATCAAGACCACAAGAAAAACAAATGGCGGCTTGATGAGAAACGTTTCTCCCCCAATGAGTTATTCAACTCCGATCGCCGCAAAAACGCCGCCGAAACGATTATATTGGGCCCGGGTACCGGAGCTGGGGTGGGCTGTGGAGTCGGGTTCGGGTTTGGGTTGGTAGGCGGAGCTGGGTTTTCTGCTTGGCCTTGGAATCATCTCCGGCTCGCTTTTGGATTTGGTGTTGGGTGTGGTGTTGGGGTCGGGTTTGGGTACGGGCAAGGGTATGGATCCGGGTCGGATTGGGATACGATTAAATCCGATATTTTCGGGTTTAAGAAGAAAAAAGATCCTCGTAACCGGGTTGTAACTTACAATTAGCGTATATTTTTGGTTGTTGAACTTTCTTCTTTGTTACGCTTAATTCTCTATCGCATTCTATTTTTACCATTTTATTACTTGTACTGTACCAATTTGATTACCAAATATTTAACTTTATTGCATATTCGTATTGCACATATAGAGGCATAGTCTCGACCTTCTTCATCTGTATACGATTGTAGTACCCGTGTCCTCGCAAAAAATCACTAATTTAAGAATGTTTGGGTGAAAGACGCTACTACATTTGCAACACGACATGAAATGAAATGTCTACAGAGTACGAGTATATATGATCACGCACTCGGGGAGGTGTGCGCTCATGAGAAATCGAGAACACTGAACACGAGACAAGCAGTTGCAATCCCCTGTTTGACAACCCCAAGGCACCAAATCACAAATATGTCCATTATCGGTCCAATGAATCTGCCTTGACTGTAATTAACTAATTATGGCAAAATCATCGCCCCTAATTAATAGGTCAACCTTGATCATCAACAATCTTCTCATGCTGCTGCCATGCTAGGCCTGCTTGGCCAAGCCTTAACTTCTCCCGAACTACTTATCGAAAACAGGGGCAGAAACACCATCATCAAAATCAACCAGAACAAAAACTCACCCAAAATGTAACTAATCATATCACATTTTTCAGCAATTAAAACCACAAAATCACACCAAAAATTACTTTTATTATTATTATTACTAATCAAAATTTCACCCAAAAAAAACATCTTAAAAATCCAAATTATAGTAATAAGATTTATAATAATAATAACAAACAACAAAAATTAAAAAGAAAAAAAAAAATAAAAACTTAATCAATCAATTTCCTGAAGAGAGGCCCCACTAGCCACGTCATCAGCAGTAAATTTTCCCTTCCCTTTATCATCAGCACGACCCTTAGCCTTCCTCTCCAACAACGACTTCCTGTCTTTGTCAAGCTTCAGCTTCGTAACAACCACCTTAGACGGGTGAATCCCAACGTTAACGGTAGACCCGTTAACCTTATCCCGGGTGACCCGCTCGATATGGATGACCCACTTCTTACGGTAGCATTGGACGATCTTACCCTCGCGACCCTTGAATGTACCACGCATTACGTGGACCTCGTCATCCTTGCGGACAGGGATAGAACGGACATTGTACTTGTTACGGAGGTCTGTTGCTAACGGCGCGCTCATTATTACTCTCCGTACGCTTGATGGTGCGGTGAAGTGAGCTTTACGACTCTTTCGCCGTGAGCTTGATACTCTTGGGTTGTACTTCATTTTTTTTTTCTCTCCTCTCTCCTCTCTCTGGAAGTTATGGGTGAGAGAAATTGCAATCAACGGCGTAATTGTGAAGATATGAGTAGGGTGGAGGGGTAATAAGGGGTTTAGGGTTTTTCGTAGGTGTTTTTTTTTTTTTTTTTGCCTGATTTTTCTTCTTTTGGGCTGGTCTATGTAATGTAAAAGCATTTGGACTTGCAAAAAATGCAGGGAATTTGTTACAAACATCAATTTATTCTCGTGTGGACGTGTGGTAATCTTTCTAGAATCGAACCGGTTGACTGTAGTTCGTAAGAACATAGTACATTTGTTCGTTTATTTTTCATCAACACCGAACAATGATATACAATTAGCTCGAAATATAGGGAACTAAATAAGACTCGGTCAAACTCAGAGGTCATGGTAGAATTATTACGTAATAGACTACTACTTGTGTCTTTTCTTTCTTCTTAGGTATTAACGAGAATAATAAGCAACGATGATTTGTGAGTATCTTGAAACGTCACACACTTATCAAAGTTTAGTCAAAACTTAAGTCATGTGAGCTTGACCTTGCCTTGGCATCTTAACAAAATTAGTCATGCTCCCAAAGTCCCAAATATCCAACTTAGCTAAAGATCAAAATCAAGCCTTGTATGGAATTATGATAGAGGGTGTTTGACAACTTGACATATGGAACGAATTTGAATGAAAACACTTACTTGGCTCTAGGTCACATTTCAGTTTTCATAGAATAGAACCAAATGGAAAATTTTGAGTATTAATGAAGGCGAGTGGCTGAGTGTCACCTTAAAAATAATCTCAACACAACATTTTTTATTTAAAATTACAACAAACTGATTTCGAATTTCAATTTCAAGCTTTACCTTTTAGTATTGACGAAGGCAAGCGTCTCAACACGACATTTTTTTATTCAAAACTACCGTGTACAACAAACTGATCCCGAATTTAAATATGCAACTTTACTATTTTATTTTTTCTTTGGTGTTACGATATGACTCGGTTCGACTCGACTTATCTGGTCTCTCACCAGGCAGCCACCACGACGACATCACCCGTACTAAATTACTCATCTTTGATACCATTTCCGTTTAGCTTATCCAAGAAGCTACAAAAAAACAGGAAGTCAATCAGGAAGCATAAAAACAGACTCCACCAGTACCACCGCGCCATAAATAGCAAACTCATCTTCTTCTTCCCCTATTTTCTCTCTCCTTCAAAATGGAATCTTCACCGGGAAGCGCCGGCGAGAAACTCCGGCTAATGTGCAGCTACGGCGGCCACATCGTCCCCCGTCCACACGACAAATCTCTCTGCTACGCCGGTGGTGAAACCCGCCTCGTTGCCGTCCACCGCAAAACCGCCGTCTCTCTCTCCTCCCTCACCGCCCACCTCACCAAAACCCTCCAATTCCCGCCACCGCCGTCCACCTTCACCGTCAAATACCAGCTTCCCAATCACGATCTCGATTCCCTCATCTCCATCTCCACCGACGAAGACCTTTCTAACATGCTTGACGAATACGACCGCCTCTCCTCCTCCCCTTCTCCTTCTCGCTTACGCTTCTTCCTCTTCCCCAACGCCGCCAGCTGCGTTGGCCTCCTCCACGACCCTAAGACGGAGGGTTGGTTCATCGACGCGCTCCGGAGCGCAGGGGTGAAACCCGGGTCGGGTTTGGGTGATTCGGGTACGTCGTTGCCGGAGTCTATTCCGGTTGAGGAGAGAGAAAGGGATAGGGATAATTCTTCTTTTGGGTCCACCAGCTCGTCTTCGTACTCGCCGGCGGTTAGAGGTAGCGGTTGCGGTGGCGGAGATGATAGTGGGGCCCATCAGTTTCAGGATGTTAAGGTTGTTCTTCCGTCTGTTGATTCCTTGGGAAGGTATAATTATGTTTAGTTTTGATTTTGCAAGATTGAATTTTTATCAGTTATTTTATGATTTTGTATAAGATATGGTTAATGTAGGTAGTAGACAGTAGAAAAGTTTATAACTTTCCGTTGTATCTTCATTTTTACGCCAAAGAGGAAAGAAAGCTGAGCTTACATACTGTGGTGTAATGTTGTGTCGTGAAGTAGGGGCTTTTGTGTAGCTTGGTATTACGATGTTGTGTTATTGTGTATTCTGCAATTGGATCTATGTCAAAATCACAATGGTTGAAGTTTTGGTGGTTTGGTTTCGTAAGCTTTAGTAATAATATACTAACGTGTGAGTAGAATTGTGCATTATGCATGAAAGGAAAGAGATTGATGATTGACTAGGATTGTTGATATGATTGGGTTGGCCGATTAATTGGGTTTTCCGGTTATTTCGGGGTGGGATGATATAAAATGGATATGAAGGGGTGGAGGACTGTAAGGTTGTGGAAAATATGGTTGAAATGGATCTTTACGTTAGGCGATTCTATATTCTTATGGCTGGTTGGTGCCTGGCTTGCCTTTATTGTAGCTCAAGTATTACTGTCATCGACAGATTTTTCCAATCATTGGGGGGGGGGGGGGGGGTTGCATAATCTCAGAAGTTTAGTCGCGGGTTCATTTATATTGGTCGTTTATGAACTATCAATTTGTGTATTGGGAGAAGTTGTGTCGAGGCTGTATTTTTGATGCGGTGATACTAATAATTTGATGTGGCTGATGGCTGAGGAGGGGAGATCTAGTTAGATGGAATACCAGTTTCATCATTCTGAGAATTTATTGTGGGAAACTGAGTATGATGTCGGTAATGCATTCTATGCTCCTCATTACAACTACCATTATCCTCTGTTCATTAGTTGGCGAGAATCTCGTGGAGAAAAGGCAGAAGATACTTTCCCATGTTGGCATGTTACTATGAGGATTGAGCGTGTTGGTGACTCTTAAGAGTACGTTTTTTGTGTATGAGCTATCTATTAGTCACGCATGCTATTTAGAGGCACGCAGGACCCAACCAGAGTATTTATATGATAGGTCATCGACAAGACAGAACCTTATAAGTTTTCTTTGTCCTGTAATTTCTGTTATGATGCCCACACTTGTAATTATGGGCTTTTTGGTGTCTTGGAAGTTTATAACTTTGCATGTCGTTTTTTTAGTGCTGAGCACTTTCTTTTTTCAGAATAAGTGTTCTTACTAAAGAGGCTGTGGTTTATTTTTATGGTACAGTGACAGCAGCATCCCAAGTCCAAATTTTAGCCAGCAGGCAATTGTGTATCAAGATGCATCAGGATTCCCTGAGG